>OX030951.1:120286080-120679209 GCA_943735915.1 Pherbina coryleti
AAGTCATTTTTTGCAGAGGAATTTGTACGTATGATCAAATCCTCATCCGGCCGTGAACTACTTGATAATATATGCGGAGATGAGCTGGAATAACTATTTTCAGGAGATGTATTAGATCTTTTATTGACAGGAGAACTTTTAGCTAGTTTCTTATTAGAAGCTCTGACAGTTGTCGTTTTACCGGAAGTGCTGATGGCTATTTTCTTATCAGAGGAGCGGACAGCGGCGTTATTGTCAGTCGATCTCATGTTATGGCCTGGACTTGCATTTGTTTTCACTGGAGTTACAGACGAAGATGCTGTCGGAGTCCTTCTTGAATTACGGTCTTTCTGCAACGATTCATCTTGTGATACCGTCGGCGGGGATCTAGCTGATTTTCCTCTAGTTAAGTTCTTTGGTGTTGTTTCTTTAGCGAAAGACTCTACTTGTGATGATTTCTTAATACGACATTCTTTCGAAGTGCAGGTTTGCATGCAACAACCTTTTCTTTGGCGTGGACTACTTTGCTTTTTAGCAGAAGCCCTAATGGATGGTTTTTTATCAGAAGATCTGGCGGATGGTTTTTTATCAGGAGATCTGACAGATGATGTTTTAGTAGATCTAATAGATGATTTTTTAGTAGGAGACCTGCGAGTTAATTTTTTATCTGGAGTTCTAACAGATGGTATGTTATCAGAAGATTTAGCTTCGCTACTTGAACTGGCTTTAATAGGAGCAGTTTCTTTCTTTCGAGGTATAGCATTACGATCTTTCTCAAACAGTTCATTTGTTGGTTCGGTCTGCGATGCTATGGTACATTTTCTTGCAGGTAAATCTTTTGGTGTTGATTCTTTCGGTACCGTAGTAGGAGATTCTTCCTGTGGTGATTTATTAAAGTTTTTAGCAGGACCTTCTTTTCGAGAGCAAGAATTTTTACAGCCTTCCTCTTGACGTCCAATACTTAACATTTCATCAGGAGATGTGATAAATTGTCTTTTATCTGATGAAATAGTTTGATTTTTATCGGGAAATCTGATAGACGGTTTATTATCAGGAGATTGTTTCTTATCAGATGGTGTAGATGGCCTTATATCAAGTGATATAATAGGTTGCCTGCTATCAGGAGATGTGGTAGGTTTTCTACTATCAGGAGAAGTGGTAGGTTTTCTACTATCAGGAGAAGTGGTAGGTTTTCCACTATCAGGAGAAGTTGTAGGTTTTCTACTATCAGGAGATGTGGCAGATTTCATTTTATCAACTGGTTTAGATTGTCTTTTCGTTGCAGAACTGCCAGATGCTTTTATGTCAGGAGCACTTGTGGATGTTTTTTTATCAGATGATTTGACAGATGGTATTATATTAGGAGATCTGGTCTTGGTGCTTGGTGGACGTACACTATGAGATTCATGTTCTTCAATTTGCGATGTAGAAGTAGATCCTCTTGAAGAGCTTCTAGAATCACAGCATTTCTGTAGAGATTCCATACGTGATGATTCGGCCCGTAATGATCTATTTTTAGGCGGACATTCTTTTGAAGTGCAGGAATTCATGTTAACAGAAGATGTGGTAGGTTTTCTATCAGTGAATGTGGTAGGTTTTCTACCATCAGCAGTTGTGGTAGGTTTTCTACTATCAGGAGATGTGGTAGGTTTTCTACTATCAGGAGATGTGGCTTTTCTACTATCTGGAGATGTGTTGGGTTTTCTATCAGGCTGTCTACTATCAGGCGATGTGGTTGGTTTTCTACTATCAGGAGATGTGACAGGTTTTCTACTATCTGGAGATGTGTTGGGTTTTCTATTATCTGGAGATGTGTTGGGTTTTCTACTATCAGGAGATGTGGTAGCTTTTCTACTATCAGGAGATGTGGTAAGTTTTCTGCTATCAGGAGATGTGACAGATTGCCTTTTATCAGATGTTTTAGATTGTCTTTTCTCTGCAGAACTGACAGATGCTCTTATGTCAGGAGCACTTATAGATGGTTTCTTTTCAGGAGATTTCCCAATTGGTATTATATCGGGAGATCTAATTTTGGTGCTTGGAAGACGTGCATTATGGGATTCATGTTCTTCAATTTGAGATGTAGAAGTAGATCCTCTCGAAGAGCTTCTAGCATCAAAGCCTTCCTGTACAGATTCAGTCAGTGATAGCGTTTGCGATGCTCTGCTGCATTTTCTTTTAGACAAGTCCTGAGCTGTTGATTCTTTTGTGTCTCTATCAGGTGACCCTGCCCGTGATGATTTGCTGCTTCTTTCGACATTGAGATTGCTTGCATATGTCAGAATCTCTATCATTGGCTTACTTAGTTTTCTAGCTGAACATTCTTTTGACATGCAGGTATTTATGTTGCAGCCTTCTTTTAAACGTGACCCTCTTGTCAACTCAGCTGGAGATCCTTTATCTGAAGCTTTGCAGACACAATTAGAAGATTTCCTTTTCTTATCAACTTTGCTCTCAGCCGAAGAACGTTTTGAAGCTAATGAGCCTCGTGCACCTTTTGTGCTTAATTTTTTAGCACCCTTTACTTTCTTTTTTTTCTTTAAGACCGGGTCGCTTAAATCATCGTCTATTTCAGACCAATATCCTTTGCTAGACGTTTTGCAACATTTTGCCTCTTCTTCCTCAATTTCATTGAGTTCATTTATTAGTTTATCAATGGGTGAGCTATTTGGAACTTTTTTCACCATCATTGTCTTTACATCATCATTGCTATCAGACATCGAAGTGCTTGCGTCTACAAAAATTTTTTGCTCTGTTCTTTCTTTGGCTCGTCTCGGGTTAATTGCAGCCATTGGTGACATGCCAATTGGCAAAGTTTCTTTTGGAGTTTTGAGTTTTTTAGTGTCGTTTTCCTTTTGGGCACTATTCTTTTGAGCTACATTTTTTCCTTTACTTTGGTTTTCTAAAAATAAATTGCAATATTATTTTTTTGAAAATTTAGTGTTAACAAGTAATGCGCATAAGGTAAGCTCCGCCATTTTTTAATTGTTACTTAGAAATATACGCTGCGGTGTGTTCGATCTACTATCATACGCTAAAGGTATGATTTTAAATGGGTGCTATTTATATATGAAATTAACTCCGCCATTTACTTGTTTCAGATTTTAGGAAGTTTCGTTTCAATGTGCTCTAGCTATGATGTAATGCAGTGGCGGATCTAGAAATTGTTGAAGGGTAGAGTAGAGAATTAGTTCATTTTCGAACTTTTAGAACTTTTTTTTTTATTCAAAAGGCCAGCCTTTTACCAACACAATTCGTACACATCGGGCACATCGCAGCAGTTAATTTTCTTAGTAAAAAATAGAAAATGGCGTAACTTACTTTAGCAAGGGAAAAGTACGCTTACCACTTAATAAAGATCCAATGGCTGTGCCTATTTTTGATTCGACTTCACTGAAGTCTGTTGAACCAAGGCATGAGCAAACTTCACATGTACATTTAGAACAACAAAGCGATGTGCTAGGCGTATATTTTTTAGTACTCAGCTTTTTGTTGTTATAATCGATAGCCTTGAACTTTTTCACCAACAAATCCGTCAAAATATTGCAAATTTCAAGCTCGTTAAATTGTCTTCTTTCCATGTCATCTTTTGTCGCTTCTGGCTTAAGTTGTTTGCTTGTTTTTGAGGCTTCTGAATTTTCAAGCTGACGCTTAGACTGTGGAGTTACTTTTGACGCTTCTTTATTTTCGCTTGGTTTTGTCGTTATCGGATTTTCATACTTTCCAGGCTTCGCGGCATTGGCTAAAGCACTCGATTTTTCCCTAGTATCCGGCGTACTGCCTAATTGTTTTTTTGTCTCTGGTTTAGTTTTTTCTTTGTTTGCTTCTTCCTGATTCTCATCAGGCTTCTTAGTGTTCGCTAGCTCGCTGGGTAAAACGCGTGACGTCTTAGAACTACACGACTTTATATTAGTTGCACTTCTTTTTTGGTCCGCTTTTGTACCATCTTCTTTTCCACATTTTCCACACCCGTTTCGGCAGTTCTCACATTTTTTCGGATCACAATAATTTTCTAAAGCCTTGAACATAATCTCCAAATCCTGCGAATTTTTGCGTCCCTTTTTATTTTTCTTATTCTTCAATGCGTCCTTAGCTTCTTCTTCAGCGATACGTTTGGAGAAGCTTTTTCTCTTAAGCAGCGTTGATTCCGTTGCTAGTCGCAACCTTTTTGCACAGCAGCTGTTGCCAAAAAGTGCCTGACCGTTCCAATTGGCACAACTTGCGCCCATTGAACGTGGACCACAAAACTGGCAATCGTTCTCCAATGCGCCACAATATGGTGAATATAATTGAGAACAGCCGCCTGTTCCCCGGTAAAAACATGACATTCTTGTAATTTTGTAATTAGAATGTTTACATTTCCCATCAATAGAATTTGTTTTAATTTTGTTTTTTTTTGTTGTTTTTTGTTGTTTTTTTTTTTGTGAAATTTATGAAAACAAAAACTGTTGACGCATAAATACTTTATTTTGGGCCCATTTTTAAAAAATTCAAACTTGAAGTAAAAACTAAAGTAGTTTTTATCCAAAACAAGCTTGAGATTACCACTCATCAATGGTACTATCTGTGAATGTTCTTCCACAACGGTTTTGCAATTTAAGTGACCAAGTTGTATGAGGCGTTGTTGTTCCATATATGCTCGTTGTTCCATATATTAAATTATTTTCGGTCAAAAGTTGTCATATTCAACGCTTGTTCAAGTTTAAATTCTGGCTTCCGTAAGTGCCAAGATATAAGAGGTTCAACGCTCCGTTGTGAAATCCAAACCAACATTTTATGTGGTGATCAGTTTTGAAAATGGTTACATCTTTTTTCCCATTCGAAGACCCTAGCTTTCATGAGCACCAAGTAATTGTGTTTTATGCCTTGGAGTTGTATGGGAGATGTCACACTCCATCATGGAATCTCATCGAAAATCTTCTTGCAGTCACAAATTTTGTTAGCAGTCCCATATATTTTCAATTTAAAAAAATCTCAATTTCAGAAAAGTGAAGCTAGCAAGTTTGAGAATATATGGGAGTTACTATATGGGAGTTGTCATGCCCTATTGTTCTGTTGCAACGTAGAATAGACGCTATGAGAATTCTATTAATGAAAATTATGTTATTCTGTAGGGTGTATCAAGAAGAGGTTGTTTTTTAATAAGTTGAAGAATTTTTTTGGATTTTTAAATTTTTATTGGATTATAAAGTAGAGACATGGAGACAATATATTTCAAATGGGCGATTAGGCTTAGCTTGCAGACTTTTATTCTTTTTTCGATGTATTCAATCACTCTTTTGCATAATTGGGGCTCTATTTTGGCGATGGCGAAGTCAATCTTCGCTTTAAGAATTGGAATTGTTTGTGAATCGCTAGCGAAGACCTTACTCTTAGCATAACTCCAAAAGAAGAAGCGCAACGGTGTTAAATCCTCGGTGACCTAAAGGTGTTTCCAAAACGCGAAATAATGCGACCAGAGAACTTTGTGCGCAATAACTCGATTGTTTCCAACAAAGTTGGATCGTTGTGGCATCTCCTGAAGCACTTGCAGGTTTTCGGATCCTCAAATGCAGCAATTTTGCTTATTTACGTAGCCGCCAATGTGAAAATGAGCCACACGATTAGTCGAAAGGAGAAAACACACATTTTTTTGCACAAACCACCGACACCAGTGGCGGATCTACATACGGGCTGAAAGGGCCTTAGCCCTCCCTCCCTTTTGAGAATTTTTTGTATGGAAAAAAAAATAAAAAAGTCCAAAAAGACGTTTCAGCCCGCCTTTGGTATACAAAAGTATAGTTTCAGCCTCCCCCCTTTGGCGAATCCTAGATCCGCCACTGACCGACACCAATCATGTTTTCCAGGACCCAATCAGAGAACTTGTGTCGCTGTTGGTGTTGCATCGGCTACAGTTGAGTCAATTGGATTTTGTATGCATGTAAAGTCAAATATTTCCTCAATATTTGCTGCAGTCTGGAAGTGGAAAGTTTGGACTTTTGAGCACGGTAACGAATTGATGTGCTTGGGTCGTTCTCAACAATTTCCTTCATGTACTTACGTCGATATTTTCGGTCAAATGTCTGGAGCGAAGTCGTTTCGGTGTCTTCACATCTTGCACTGAGCTAGCCTCTTGGAATTTTTCGATTATGTTGCGCACACTTGTCTGAGAACATACATGATTTACTGACTACGAAATTCAATTTGAAAATAGCTGGAGTAAACTCTGGGTTCGGTTAACTCTGAGAAACAGTATAAAACCCAGCAAATATTATGACTCTTAAAAGACTCTTTTAAGACTCATATAAATGAGTTTTTAGCGTCATAATGCGCTCAAAAAACACTCTTTTATGAGTACATTTTCGTAGGTGGGCTTCAAATATGATTTACTAGCTGATACCCGACGCGTTGCTGTCGTAGCGGAAATGATTTCTATCTCTATCTCTGTCTCTATCTCTATCTCTATCTCTATCTCTATCTCTATCTCTATCTCTATCTCTATCTCTATCTCTATCTCTATCTCTATCTCTATCTCTATCTCTATCTCTATCTCTATCTCTATCTCTATCTCTATCTCTATCTCTATCTTTATCTCTATCTCTATCTCTATCTCTATCTCTATCTCTATCTCTATCTCTATCTCTATCTCTATCTCTATCTCTATCTCTATCTCTATCTCTATCTCTATCTCTATCTCTATCTCTATTTCTATCTCTATCTCTATCTCTATCTCTATCTCTAACTCTATCTCTATCTCTATCCTCTATCTCTATCTCTAACTCTATCTCTATCTCTAAGTGGAACGACTCGTGTAAATTGATAACCAAATTTCGAGGCTATGCTACTTATAATTTCAAAGTTATTCGATATCGCAAATTTAGCTTGTATGGGCGGAGCCACACCCCCTTGTTCAATGAAGTCTCAGTTTTCTAGTAGAAGAATATCACCCAATAGTAATTCCATACTGAATTTCGTTGTTAAACGACGTTTAGTTCCAAAGCTATCTGATATCAAAAATTTAAAGTGTATGGGCGTAGCCACACCCCCTTTTCCAAAGCCCATCCCAGTTTTATAGTATAAATATATCACCAAGTGGAAACACCATACTGAATTTCATTATTATACGGCATTTAGTTCCAAAGCTATTCGATATCATAAATTTGAATTGTATGGGCGGTGCCACACCCCTTTGGCCTATACTTGATAAATTTTGCTAGTCGAAGGACGCGACTAAATAGTACGCTCCTACCAAGTTTCATTGATGTGTGACTTATAGCTTGAAAGTTATACCGAAAATTTGGTCTGCTGAAAAAGTGCCACGCCCCACATTCAACGCCCATAAAATTTTACCTGTGGAACGGCTCTTGTAAATTAAGGTAGAACACCGAATTCCGATGCTATGCGAACTATAACTTCAGAGCTATTCGCTACCGTAGATTTGGGTTGTATGGGAGGTGCCACGCCTCCTTGTCATTTTCAAACAATTTTTTTTTAAAACCATCTAGAGAACGTACCCTACAAAATGGTATCGGCAGATTTTTTTTTTACCCAGCCGAACTCTCAAACACTCGTCACAAACAGATTTGACAACATTTTTTTATATATATAGATAATAATGACTGCTTTATGTCTCATTTTGAACTCAAAATTAAGACTCTTTTAAGACTCATATTTAATACTCTTTTGAGACTCAAAATAAAGACTCTCTAAATACTCATAATAAATACTCTTTAGAACTCATATAAATTAGTCTTTTTGGACTCAAAATTAAGACTCTTTTAAGACTCATATTTAATTCTCTTTTAAAACTCATAATAAGGACTCTCTAAATACTCATAATAAGTACTCTTTTTGAAATCATATAAATTAGTATTTTTGGACTAAAAATTAAGACTCTTTTAAGGCTCATATTTAATACTCTTTTAAGACTAATAATAATAAATACTCTTTTAAGACTCATATTAAATACTCTTTTAGAACTCATATAAATTAGTTTTTTTAGACTCAAAATTAAGACTCTGTTAAGACTCACATTTAATACTCTTTTATGACTCATTATAAAGACTATTTAAATACTCATAATAAATACTCTTTTAGAACTCATTTAAATTAGTCTTTTGGACTCAAAATGAACACTTTTTAATAGCCGTATTTAATACTCTTTTAAGAATCATGTAATATTTTATAATTGAAAAATAAAAAAAAAAATTGCAAAATATTTTATTTTTAAACATTTCAAATAAAAAGTAATTGTAGAAAAATTAAAAATTTCACTTTGTCATATTCGATTCGACTTCATTCGATTCTGCAGGCTCCTCTACTGCACGCTGAACGACTGAAAGATAAATTATGACATATTGGAGTATTCACTTCAAAAAAATATTCACGTTCTCACAAATTACCATCACATTACAAATTACATAGTATCAGCCGTGATGGTCAGACATACATGAAGATAAAAATATAACTTTAAAGTTTATAAAATCCTCTCAGAACCTAGTTGTCTCATAAAACTCTACTATATAAGACTCTTTTGTGATAATTACGCATATATCATGCAATATAAGTATAATATTTTAGTGAGTCTTTGTTATGAACAATCATAATACCGTCTTTTTTAGGACTTTTTAATGAGTTCTTTTAATGAGAAATCGTAAAGCAAGCATAATAATGACTCTTTTAAGAGTCCTATTTTTGAGCAGTTATTTTACAATCATATCAAGGACTCCTTTAGGAGTCTTTTAATTGCATACTCATAAAACATGCATAAAAAATACCCTTTTTAGACTCTTATTTTTGAGCAATCATTTTACAATCATATCAAAGACTCTTTTAAGAGTCTTTTAATTGCGTACTCAGAAGACATGCATAAAAATACTCTTTTTAGAGTCTTATTTCTGAGCAATCATTTTACAATTATATCAAAGACTCCTTTAGGAGTTTTTTAATTGCGTACTCAGAAGACATGCATAAAAATACTCTTTTTAGAGTCTTATTTCTGAGCAATCATTTTACAATCATATCAAAGACTCCTTTAGGAGTTTTTTAATTGCGTACTCAGAAGACATGCATAAAAATACTCTTTTTAGAGTCTTATTTCTGAGCAATCATTTTACAATTATATCAAGGACTCCTTTAGGAGTCTTTTTATTGCTTACTCATTAAACACACATAGGAAAGGGTCTTTTTAGAGTCTTATTTCTGAGAAATCATTTTACAATCATATCAAAGACACCTTTAGGAATCTTTTTATTGCTTACTCATAAAACACGCATAAGAAATGCTCTTTTTATAGTCTTTTTTCTGAGCAATCATTTTACAATCATATCAAAGACTCCTTTAGGAGTTTTTTAATTGCGTACTCAGAAGACATGCATAAAAATACTCTTTTTAGAGTCTTATTTCTGAGCAATCATTTTACAATCATATCAAAGACTCCTTTAGGAGTTTTTTTATTGCTTATTCATACAACACGCATAAGAAATACTCTTTTAATAGTCTTATTTCGGAGCAATCATTTTACAATTATATCAAGGACTCCTTTAGGAGTCTTTTTATTGCTTACTCATAAAACACACATAGGAAATGGTCTTTTTAGAGTCTTATTTCTGAGAAATCATTTTAGAATCATATCAAAGACACTTTTAGGAGTCTTTTTATTGCTTACTCATAAAACACGCATAAGAAATGCTCTTTTTATAGTCTTATTTCTGAGGAATCATTTTACAATCATATCAAAGACTCCTTTAAAAATAATAAATAAATGGCCATTTCAGCCCTTGAAAGGACTTTGACCTAGCTTCTTATGATCAATTGTGTTGTGCGTGTTATTAAGTTTGTACACAATTGACCGAGAACCGGACCTACATGCTTAACGCCGACTCCGAACGGCGATAAACGGAAAGTTCTCGTCCTCAAGAAGCTTTACATGGCATTTTGATTACTCTCTGAGGTTTGCCATTGTCTGCAGAGAGGTGGCGGCCGTACAGAAAAATTATTTTAATTCAAATAATTTTCTGTCGCTGCTGGGGTTCGAACCTGGGTTTCCAAAGTTCTTTGACATAGCGGCCACGCACTTTAACCAACTACGCCACGGACTCTTTTAGGAGTCTTTTTATTGCTTATTCATAAAACACGCATAAGAAATACTCTTTTAAGAGTCTTATTTCGGAGCAATCATTTTACAATTATATCAAGAACTCCTTTAGGAGTCTTTATATTGCTTACTCATAAAACACGCATAAGAAATACTCTTTTTAGAGTAACTCTTTTTGAGGCACTCAGAAAATGCTTGCAGGGAAAATAGGATAATTATGAACTTATGGGTTGTGGAATTGTTTATTTTAAAATTTTTCATTATTTCTTACAATTTAGAAGAATGAGTATAAGTCTAGAATTTAGCACACATTTCAGATTTTTCTTCTTCTTTGTAAACCGTTTTGTTACATGCATTAACCGTTAGTTGCTAACTGAAAATTTTTTTCCTAATTAATATCCATTAAGCCTGGCAATGTCTTTATCAAGAAAACAGTTTCTTCGCAGTTTCTCCGCAGTTTCTCCGCTATAACTAAGTCTCATTGACCAAGTACGTATTCGGGTCGTAACTCTCTACATTCGGATTCAGTATTAAGCTCTTCTCCCGTTGTTGCTTTCTCTCATTACCCTGACTCTGGGCATGTATTACTATCAGCTTCTTCTTTTGGGTTTCGATTACGTGATTTGGATAGACTCTTTGATCCAGAGCTATATGGTGATCTACATCTATTAGTACGTTGTTGATTGACATTCTGTCCATGTATTTGTGGTAAATGGCTTGTGATCTCTACTTTGTCTTGGGTATTTTCTTGACTTTGACTTTAACTGGAATTTTGGATTGTTGCCTTGGAGGTGATGTTGAATTTGGACTTGTTATACAAACGGGAATTGATTCCAATATAATTTGGTTAAAGAAACTATTTCCATTATTTCGTTCCGTTTGTAGTCTATTTGTAAAAAAAGTTTTGTCCATTTTGTCAAACTTCTTCTTCTGCAAAACTCCCAGGTCTACGTCGCAAAGTTTTATAACATTACGTGCTTCTGCTTTAACCAAAATTTATTTGTAAATTTTAAAACTGACACTTTTTGTATTTAAAATTGTTTGCTTTGTTGTTATTTTCTAGCAGTAGTCAAATTCGAATGAAATATTAAAATAAGAGTTAACTCAGGGGGATCTAACTGAAGGTGAAAAGAGGCCCTTGAAAGGCCCTTGAAAGGACTTTGACCGAAATTCTTATGATCAAATTGTGTTGTGCGTGTTATTAAATGTTTTTACACAATTGATCGAGAACTGGACCTACTAGTTTTTTGCCGGCTCCGAACGGCTAATGTGCATGTTCTCAAGAAACTTTACACGGCATTGCTTACTCTCTGAGGTTACATTGTTACTCTCATTGTCTGTAGAGAGGTGACGGCCGAACAGAAAAATTAATTCAATTGAAAAAACTTTCTGTATCAGGTGGAAATTAAACCGAGTACTCTGGCGTATGGGTCACTCTCTCTACCCACTACGCCACGGCCGGACATAAATAATTGCATGAAAATAAAAGCAAAACGAAGAAGAATTGAAATACATTTTGAATTCAATTGTATGAAAAATTGTTGAATTAAAGCTCAAAAGTTTTTTCGTGAATTCAGTTAAATATGGAACATTCTTAAAAATTTTTAAAATATTGGTGTTTCCAATTTTGCCGTGACAACACCTTACCTCGCCGATTCCAAAAAAGTTGAATAAAACATTTTTCCAAAACTTAATATTTGAATATGACGTTTCATTTTTTATATTGAAAACAAATTTTGACCTTTAGGCCAAGTATGTTGAAAACAACCAACAACAACAACGGCTCTGTATAGAGCAAAACACACAGCTTGACTATACAGACTGTTTCGTTGGCCGCTACACCAACTCATCAGTAGTCTTGCATGACTTTTCACTGTGATCCACTCAAGCTACTTAGGTGCTACTTATACTGTCAATATCCCGAGAAAGTTACCCGGAATTTATTTTGACAGAGAGAACGCTTAAATTAGTTAATGAGTAATGAAAGCAGATGATCCACAACAGTGTCGACGGACTTGTATATGACTGCGTCGCATTGAATGTCATTCAGAATTATATTGTTAAGTTCGTTGACGTCTTTGTTCGTTGCGGCAAGAATAGCTCGTTCATTCAGCCAATCGTGATTCTTATAGTTGGTTTGAATATTGGGAAATACTTTTTCAACCAAATCTTCTTTTGACGTCACTAAATTGCAGAACTTATATGGCAATGATATTCGTCCAGAGGTCAGATAAACCGGCATCTTTCCGTTCCAAACATCTAGTAATTAATTTATAGAATATATCAGCTGATCGATCGTTTTGTAGCTGGACATACATATTTGTAGTTAATTTCAATGTCTAAACGTGTCGCCACAAAGAAGAGTATTTCAGACAAGCATTTATTTCGTCCGCTGGTGTTGATCGAGGAATTACAGGTAATGTTTGTCTAAAATCTCCTAAAAGTAATATAAATGCGTTCACAAATGGTCCGATACTTCCACGCAAGCCTTGCAACGATCGACCAATAGCTTCGAGCGATTTTTTGAGTGCCATTGTGCATTCATCCCAAACAATAAGTTTGCATTTCTGCAACAATTTTCCCATGGTAGCAATGTCACAGCTATTCCGTACGATGCAAGAGCTAAAGCTATGTCATGTTGGGATCGAATTCCTGCCAGAATCAATTTAGTTTGGAACGTTTTACCCAGTGGCGGATTTACATACGGCCTGAAAGGGCTTTGCCCCCCTCCCCCCCCTTGGAGAATTTTTTGTATAGGAAAAAAATTAAAAAAGTAAAAAAAGACGTTTCAGCCCCTCCTTGGCATACAAAAGTGTAGTTTCAGCCCCCCTTTGGCGAATCCTAGATCCACCACTGGTTTTACCAATACCTCCTGGCGCATCTAAGAAAAAGAGTTCTCCAATTCCATTTTTGACAGTTTGCATTATTTGATCGTAAATCCCTTTTTGCTCAAGCGTTAGCTTAGGAATATTTGATACGTTTTGACATTCATACGTTGCTTTTCTTTTGATAAATATAGATGGGCGGTAACAGTGTTCGTTGCAACATTTTAAAATATAGTGACCGCCAGTTGGATCCATAGCACGTACATATCAAGTTTCACCATGAAAACATGCGCAACTCAGTAAGTATAATGATTTTTGATAAGAGGGCGTAGATATAGTGCGACCACGCCCATTTTTATCACAGTTGCCAATTGTAACCATAGAAATTACAAAATTTTAGTCTAATACGATCCAAACCGTCTGAAATATAGCATTTTTATTGATTTATGGGCGGGAACAGAGGGAGTGGCAACATTTTTTTTATATAAAAACATGACCCTATTCAAATAAACTGTTGTGCCAAAATTTCAAGGCAATCGATCTAGAACTTTCGGAGATTTACGGTTTTGTACAAACATGCATTAACATTTTTATTTATACAGATAAAAAGGAAAATGTAAAAACTATTAAAAAAAATTAGGTAAGCAATGCAACAAGGCTTTGGGCAAGAATAAGGAGAAGGATTACGAAAAGAATGGGGCTAAGGATTAGGATCAGTATTAAGTTCTGGACTAGGACAGAGATTTGGACAAATATTAGAACAAGTATAAGGACCTTAAAATAAGGGCAATGATACAGACAAGGACTAAGACATGAGGATAAAAAAGCATAAGGACAACGACTTGGAAAACGCTAAAAATATAAATTAGGCAAAGATTGAGACAGGAAGTGAAACAATAATTAGGAAAGGGATTCATAAGCTATGAATAGTGTTTGGACATAGATTTAAAAAAAAATGTAGACAAGGAGTAGGACAAGTTAGAATAAGAATAAGAATGAGAACAAATTTAGAAAAAAGATAAGGAAAATAATGATCATAACAAAAATACGTTTCCACTTCAAACTACCTACTATGACACAGTCAATTGCATACTTTTTCTGTCAATTTATTTATGTCGATTGGGCTATTCATCTCCTTACAATAAATAATAAAATTTCATCCGTGCCCCAAAGGGTTCGAGCAGATTTTCTATTCTAATATACTTTCTACTTTAGTTCTCTCTTAGTCCCAATTTTAATTTGGCAGTATTACTTGAATACAATCAGCTCCATTAGATTTTTCTCACTGGTTTTTTTTTTAGACCTAATAGAATATATTTGAATTAAGGATCTATTTGGCAATATATTGCTGTATTAAGACCTATATATGCTTTGGTTCGTTTCCAGTAGTACTTATGTAATACCTACTAATTCGTACCTAAGAATACTTATATTGGGCTCGGATTTTAATGCCTGGTGGCCAATTTAACTGATCACTGAGAATTTACTTTGTGGAGAAAATAATCCTAGAGAATTTTCAAAGAAATCTTACAAAAAAAAAAACAAAAAAAAAACAAAAAAAAAACAACGAGAAAAACTAAAAATACAAAGTACTTCTATATTATACTGTACATGGTTGAATAAATAAGGTTGTCTCGGGGCTGATCATACTCTCTTCTCAGTACCCATAATTGTCAAAATCAATGCAAAGCAACAACAACAACTTCAACGGCTTTACATGTTATCAATTTTCGCTTTCAGATCTTGTATGACCTGTCAACTTCGATTTGACATTTATGGGAACTCGATCTCACCCATGCGACAACCTTATTTATTCAATCATGTTCATACTTAAAGATAGTAGAGTCAGAGAAATATTGAGAGGATTCCACAAAAATTTGTATTTAGTAATTTTAAATTTATCTAACTTATATTATAGAGCAAAAGGAATCTGTATACTTCTTAATTTTAATACAAATTTCAGCATTTTCTTCATTTTTAAATCCTTCTATTTTTCTAAATGCAGTTCCAATTTTCAAATTTTTGTTTTCCATATCCAATCGTTTGAAGTTGGCAAACGATCGTCAAGACCAATGTTTTGTCGCTTTACCTCATAGGCTTTATCTCATAACCTTCTGTAGGAGTCTGGCTGACCAAGTGTGTAGTCCGGACGTAACTGCGAATATTCCGTTTCTATATTGCATTTCCTGTCTACTTTTTTATTCTCCTTATCCGTTATTGACTCTGTCTGCTCTTGACTATTCGGCTGTTTGGGGCTCGAGAGCGCCTGTGATTTTGGATGGCGCCATTTTGATGGATCTCTTAAATAATTTGGTGATCTATAATATCCTCCAGCAGCAATTTTATAGCGGGTTTGTGGCTCATCATCTTCGGAACTTGAGGAAGAATTTTTTTCTCTTGATCTATATTGCGGCTGAGGATGATAGCACGTCGGATAGCGTTTATGCAGATATCCATCTGCCCGAGCTGAACTTTTAGATCTAGATCTTGATCTGTAGTTTTGTCTATCATCGTAATACTGACCATGTATATGCGGTCGGTAGCCTCTAGCTCCATGATTGAACAAAGTATTTTCTCTATATGGACTGGGTGTGCGAGACCTATTTGTATCGTAACTTCTTAAATGTTGTCTGTTTGGTGATGATGATGTTGCTGCATGATTATGATTTGAACTGGGATTTAATCTACATTTTGAACTTGGTTGATAAATAATATGGTTCAATAAGACTTCCTTATTTTCTCGCCGCTCGTGGTATCCGATTCTATAGTTCGTAGGATAGGTCATTGTAGCATTTTTCCAGTTCACGTGAAATCATTGAAACATTTTATTTGTCTTTCTGCAAATTCGCCAGGACTACGTTCCAAAATTTTATATCACTTAAGCTGTGTCTTATCAGCTTTTGTGATGTTTTTACCAAAATTTATCTGGAGACTTCAAAATTTACACTTTCTTGTATAATTATTTTCTGTTTTGTTGTTATTTTTTTAAAAAATGTCAAATGAGCTTATGCCACACAAATAAGTAGCTTGCATAGAATTATTATTAACCTTTACATTGCCGGTATTTTTAATTAAAAATATATTTTTTATGTGTTGTTTAGTCATATAGCAAAGTATTCACCATGTCCCGGCTAACCCCAATAATTCCAGATGGCCAGAAAAATGGCCCGACCAGCAGTATACAGGTTAAAATGCGAGCTGTTCTAGGGTAATCTTTCTGGTACATTTGTAAGATAGAGGTCTATCTCCAAAATTTACTCAAAACAACTTGGAATATTTAAGAAGGACTACGTGTAATATTAACTGAACGAAGGCTAAACAATTATCAAAGAAAGATCTTTCAGTTACTCTAAAAACTTTAAGAGACACAATTTTCTCCAGGGCGTATAAGTCTTGACTGAGCTCATAGTTTTCTCATAGTTTTCATAGCTCGGATCCAATATGACTGACATTTTTTAAAATTGATAACGGATTCGTCAGGAGCTATAATAGATCTAAGATCCATCCAGTATTTGATTTCAGATCAATTGCTGATTATCACAAAAAATTTCATATTTTCGATCATTCAATTCGATTAAAAACCGCCGAGGTTAATATGTGAGGTTCGCCAAAAGTGTTCAGTTTTTATAGCTAAAAACATCTTTATAAGTTAATAAATTTACTTCCATTGATCAAAGAATCTTTAGACTAATACCTATTCGAAGATTCCAAGAAGTGCCCACAATTTCAATAGTCCTGGAAAGTAGTACGTACATATACGTATAACCCCGGAAAGGGTTAAGAAACGTAGAGCTCTCCTGCCCCTATGCGCCATGAAGTTAATTTTCTAGAATACATTGCAGCTCTCTCAAACTCTTTCCAAAGTCTGATGATTCATCCTCGAATATTATACGCCATGAATAGCGCGCTTTGAGATGTTATCTATTCTCGGTTCTTACTTCTTTTCCTTAGGAAATCCACGTTCCTCGGGACGAACCATTTTTCAATTTAATATTTTCAGCCCTTGTGAGGAAAGGGTCCATAGTTTTTGATGGACAGAGATATTTTTTATTTTGCCGGTTCTCTGAAAATTTGGGTTTCGGTGGTTTTTGGGGAATCTCCGAACGGTAGAAGTACCGGTCTTTTTTTATATAAGCTACTACTTCTGTTCCGGACGTTCATGAACTTATTGTAAATCGTTGGTAATTTTTAAGCCGATAAAGTTCAATTCCTTAAAAAGTTCCCAAAAAAATAGTTCCTTACTTTTCGGCGGAGTTTGCTGTGTGAGGAGTTTCCTGGTTCTCCATTTTAGCATTCGGTGGTTTTTGTGGAATCTCCAATCAATAGCAGTGCCGGACGTAGTACCTCTGTGCAAGACCAAAACTACGATTTCTCATAACCTCAAAGAGCTTAGTTGTTCCTATCTAACTTGGTTTCTTCAATAATGTCTCCGAGTTGTGTGTTGCTTAGAAGATCTTATATTCATTATTTATTAGGTCATTTGCATGATGATAACGATGTATTTCCTAGTCCTATCTAAAGAATCCTTTCTCCATAAGGCACCGATGAAAGCATGTTTTAGTAAACCGTTAGTATTTATAACTAGTAGACCCTTCTTATCCTTAAATCTCTTAGTTTTTTCTGATGAAATTCCGCAATAAATTAGTTTCGCTCGGATATTAACCCGAACTTAAACATTTTACCTCATTAAGCTCTAATTTCAAGAATTTTTCGTAATCGTTGGGACTAGGTTGACTTGTCAGCGGTACTAGAACACCTAAAATCCATGGGACTGATCCCTAAGCATGCAAATAGGGTGACGTAAAAATTGAAACCGAGTGACGTTGAAAGGATTATCTACACCAGCAAAGGTGAAAAACGAATTTTGCTTTGTTTCATTACAATAACCCCAAGATCAGAAAGTCGTGGGTTAAGCACGGCTAACCATCAATACCAGCCAAATATTCATGGATCCAAGCTCATCTCTGTTTTTGGTGGTGCTCAGAGAGGTCTTATCTATTATTAGTTGCTAAAACCGAATTAAAATATGACTAGGGAACGCTACCGCCTACCGCTTGAGCCGTGCATTGAATGAAAAACGGCCGATAAACTCCGAAAGAAGCGACGCAGTGATTTTGTAACACGACAATGCTCATCCGCACGTTATAAAACCAGACAAACAATTTTTAGAAACGCTCAATAGAGAAGTTTCACCCCACTCGACGTATTCTTAAGTTATTGCTCCTTCTGATTACCACTTGTTTCAATCGATGACTCATGGCCTGTCCCATAATAAGTTCACTGCTTATGAAGATTGCAAAAAATGGGTCGCTTCGGAGATAGCATCCAAAGATTATACGTGCTTCTAATGTGGTATTTAGAGAGTTTGGCCTGCGTGCGAACATATTCAACAGCATCCATGGAGGTTCTATTAGAACTAACGCCTCTTCACATTTATATTCAATCCCATGCGAAGAGGGCTATTATAAGGATGACTAATGAAGATATCGGGCTAAGATATTATCGGCGTAACTCGAAAGAAGTTTGATATTCTATCGAGGCAACATCCTGAAATAACAATACCGAGGAACAGCATGCACCCAAAATTCAGTTTCACTAAAAGATTTCAAACTAAACTAAGTAGCAACAATAAATGGGAAGGTTTATTAGAAACCTCTAAGATAAACCAGTACATGATTACATGTTAAATCGATGGATCTCTAACTGAAGAGTGGACCGGAGCTGGAGTGTACGGGCCAGGTATCAAATACTTCGTGCCCATGGGCAAAAAAAGTGGCATATTGCAAGCGGAAATATACGCGATAGACAGGTGCGTATACTTTAACCTGAAACGTAAATACCGGAACCAAAACGAAGCTGTTCTCTCCGACAGTTAAGCGGTCATCAAAGCACTGAAATCTCACCAGGTAACATCAAAACTGATGATGGAGTGTCTTGACAAACTTAATACGCTTGGACTACAAAACCTTGTCTGGATCCTTATGGGTACCGGCAAACAAAGGTAAAGAAGGAAACGGAATTGCTGACTAACTGGCAAAGGAAGGAGCAACTCCCCTTTTTGATCCGGAACCATTCTGTGGAAGAAAGAAAAACCAAAAGGAAAATACTGGAGAAACTTAGGGTTGAAGCACTAACTACTCTAAAGGGCATACGACCTAAAGCGATTTAAAGAATGCATAACGCTAACAAAGAATTAGCATTGGACTGCTAACAGATCACTGTAGGTTGAACTTACAATCACCTTACAAAACTGGGAGTTCTAAGTAATGTCACATTTAGGTTTTGCATGGAGAAAAAAGAATCTGTGAATCACATCATAGGACAGTATCCCGCACTAGTTCAAACTCGACAGAAATATCTGGGTTACCACATAATACCAAATTGGTCATTTAAATCAAGAGACATAGGACATGTACTAGCATTTATTTCAGAGATTGGACGAAAAGAGGTTCTTTAAGTCCATGATTTTCAAGAAAAAAATCACCATTATCACAAGGTTTTTATTATTCTCATTCATATAATTATTTGCGAATATTTTCCTTTTTTTTTTAATTTTTATTTAAAATAATTTTTATTTTATTTAAGCGGGTTCTAAGAAGCCCCAAAACAATACGACGTACATTTAGTTTATAACTTGGAATAGGCATTTCTTTCACAATTGTCAACCATTTTGTTATAACATTTATATGTACAATATCAGTATGAATATTATCACAACTGTTGACAACCACAAAATACACTTTTATTCCAGGTATTCCAATTTTGTTCAATTTAACGTTTCTTTCCTCTTCAATTTTGTACTTCCCTTTTGTTTTAAATACACTGTAAGTTATAGAAAATTTGTAACCTAACTCAAATCTTCTAAAACTTGGTGTACATTGTGCCGGAACAAATCAGTTTCACCGTGTCTGAAAACTTGCAAAACCTAACTCCTGAATGTTTGTTGCTGTCCGAGTACATAGTCCGGAGGTAACTGCGAACATATTTTTCTTGATTTGTGCTTTTTCGTTGTTGGTTTGTTCTCCTTGCCCGCAGTTGGCTCAGGACGTCCTTTACTATCCGCTTCTTTCTGCGAGCTATTCGACTGTTTAAGCGGCGAGTACTTGTTTGCTATTGGAATACGTGATTTGGCTGGATCACTAAGATAACTGGGTGATTTGTAATATCCGCCAGCAGCAAGTTTAAAACGATGTTGTAATGCTTCATTGTCATTGAAATTTTCTGGTGATTTCTCACGTGATCTGCATTCCTGCTGTGCTTCATATCGGGTTGGATAGCGTCTACGCATATAACTCTCTTCCTTGGATTCAGCATGGCTTAGTGGTGATTTTTGTTTTCGAAAACCTCTATCATCTACGGCATTTTCCCTTCGGCTTGGACTGGGTGTTCGCGACCTATCAGGACTTCTTAGGCGGTGTCTTTTAACTGGTGACGTTGGTGCAAAATTACGATTTGGACTACGACTTGGACTACTATTTGGGCTTGATGATTGATCTCTTCTTGGTTCCCATAGATTTCGGCGCGTGTGAAACTTTCTACCAGCTGCTGCCTCTAACGCTGCAATTCTATAGCGTATGGGATAGTTCATAGTAGCATTTCGCCAATCCGTGGAATCATTAAAACATGCTGAGTGCCTTTCGGGACACACGCCCGGTTTCGGATTTGGAGATCTGCTGCGACGTCTTGCTGTATGACGTTCTAGCATCACTCTATCTGCTTCCTGGCGTTCTGCGGCTTCTTGATAACGTACCGGATAGTTCTCCGATACTTCAGCCCAATCGTAGGCATCTCTTGAACACAAGGTATGCCGATCCTCTGATTCTGACGGATAGCTTGACATGCTGTGCATTTTTTTCATATGCTTAGCACGCCAAGCTCTTTCGGTTGCAGCATCCTTCGCGGCTTGCTGATAACGTATGGGATAGTTTTGAGTAGCTTCTGACCAATCGTAAGCATCCTTCGAGCACGCTTTATGCCGACTTACTGTCTGCTCCTCCGAACTTGGGCTACAGAGTCGACTTTTGCAGTGATTTCTGGCTTTATGCCGTTCGAGCTGATATGCTTCTTCGGCAGCTTTTTCACCTTGTAGCCTATAGCGCGATGGAAATTGTTCATCCGCATAGGACCAGTTCATGGAATCCTTATAACAATTTTGATGTCTTTTGACGTTTGAACTGGTATCGTCTCGGGATGCATTCGCCAAAGCATTTTTTCTTCTCATACATTCTTTATCGCAGTCTTTCGAAGATCGGCTTCCATCTGGCTCTATTCGATCATTTGGCCAATTTTCGGCGTTAAACTTAGACAAATCGCTCATGTAACCACATTGTATGTGATCATTTCGTTCTTTATTGATAAGCAGCTGACAAGCATTAGCTTGTTGTATTTCCGGGCAACAAGATTGGTTGGATATCTTGTTACTTGTCTCGGAAAACCGTGTGAAACGTTCTTCGCATTCACTTGATAGTCCGGTATCGCTTGGTGCCTCTTTGGCTGGGCAACATTTTCTGAGTATTGAGCTTGAATTAACATATTTTTCTGGTCTTGAATTTGGTGGATCGCTAGGTTTCTCAGTTAGAAAATCTTGATAATGGTGAATTTTCTGCAGCTGTTGAAACCTGGGATCATTTTTGCTTGAATTGCAAAAACAGTGCTGCTTTTGGGCCTGACAATTGCTACAACGACTTTTCGAGAAATCACGACCCATGCCATTTTTAAGCTTTGGGCGAAAGCAGCGCGATGAATCACTTGTGAGTGGTGAAGATGATCCGTGCGATTGTCGCGGAGAACTGATTGAATGTGCTGAGGAACTTTTATTGCATTCATAGTAAAGATCCTGTTTATCAGGGTTGTATTGTATGTGAGCCGTAAAGGCAGCGATCGTGGTGTGTTTAGGTGGCTTACGTTTGACTTGCCCCATTGCGGATGGTGAGTATAGTTGCTGCTTCTGTTCCGATTGCTGAGGGAGTTCCTGTTGATTTTGAATTGAAGCGCTGGGCAATTCAGTATGTTTTTTCTTAGTGCTCTTCTTCGAATCCTGTGTATCCTCATCGATGATTAACGCATGGTTTCTATAACCATGTAAACCTGGACGGAGATATACAGCCGGCTTGAACTTATTGGCTGAATTTATGTGTTCCGTTTTGTTTTTCATGGGTGAAGTTTCATAGCGTAGGGTTTTCTTATCCGGTGGTTGCAATAGTGAGACCCGATTTTTTGGTTGATCGAGCCGATAGCCATGTAATTGAGGAGGACCTATAGAAACCATTGAATCAGAGTTACTAGGTGATCTTCTATGCTTTCTTGTGCTATATTTCAGAGGAGTTGGTGAAGGTGAAAGGCAAGGCTGGTGTCTGGAGGCTGAGTACGAATTTTTCTCTCGCATGCTACATTTAGCCTGCTGGTTACGAAAGCCATGTAGTCGGGGCGCCAGTGAATCTTTTGATGCACTTGCCGATATTGCCTTCTTGCGAGTTCTGCCTCTGGCCGTTGATAAAGGTGATCGCTTACGAGCAACTTGGGTATGATACAATCTTATATTTTTATTTCTGCTGCAACTGGAAGATTCTGGTGCTGTTGAGAGCGATCGCTCACGAATATGTTTCGTGTTGCGTTCTTTATCTCTGTAGGCATGCACGCGTGGCGCCATTGAACCAGTTGTTTCTCTTTTTGAAGCTGATCTTTTGCATGATCTACCGCGTAGAGGAGGAGGAGGGGAAGCTGCGCGTTTGCATGAAGTGGAGTATGTTTTATGCACATGGTTGAGGTTGCGCAACTTATGGACGCGCGGAGCCAAAGAGACTTCCGAATCATCATCTCTGTCAGATGGTATTCTAGACTTTGAAGGTGAAGATGAGCGCTTGCGTCTCGATTTTGGAGGAGAACTTCTATAACTTCCCATATCTCTGTATTGGCTGAAGCCATGTACAGTTGGATTCAGCTCTGTAACTGATTCTTCACTGTGTAGACTGTGCGACCTTTTCTTAGCCATGCGTTCTCTATCCGTTGATGCTGAGCGTGAACTCCACAACTTTTGACAAATGGATGTCTTTGGTGAACTGCGTTTATTTTCTGCGACTGCTTCGGTGTCATTCAAGTTGCCGTGTACACGCGGTTTGAGATCTAAGGGTGAGTCTGATTGTTCTCTGTCCGAAACAGCGCGATACTTCAGCGTTGATGATGTGCGTTCCGTTGTTGATTTTGCCCTACGGCCTCTGGACTGTTCTGGCAATTTATGTGATGTTTCGTATTCATGATAACGTACCTGGGGACGCAATTTAATCAGCGAACCTTCTGTTGCCTCATCATATGTATCGGTATTTATATCCTCTACTCTGCGATGCTTTGATTTTCCGCGATACATTTCAATGGATCCGCCACTTTCGCGCATTTCCGCAGTATTTGGTTTGGCCCAAAGTTGACGAACTGGTGAACTTTTGCCTGATTTACTTTTCGATTTCTGTGAATTCTTTTCTTTGTTCTCTTTTGAGAAAAGTGACCAGCGCTTTTTCTCATTTTTGCCTTGCTTATCTGCTTTTGACGTTCCCGCTGTGGAAGGCATGAGTTGTTGGCTTGGCTTGGTGGAAGTTTTGCCGCTTGCACCTTTTGGTGCAGTAATTTTGGAGTCTTTCGTTGTTGATCCATGTGCACCTTGCACATTTTCGTTTGAAAGTACTCTAGCGGGCCTGTCATAACCATGCGCTTTGGGATGTAAGGCACTTAGTGGCTTAGGCGAATCTCGGGGCGTCTTGGAATGTGCACCCTTTTTTCTAGCCTTTGAATTTGCATGTCTAACGACTTTTCTTTCATTTTGACTTCGCCGTTTAGCTTCCTCTGAAGGTGGCGAAAACACCTTTGCTGGTGGCTTGCAATAGCCACTTCTATTAACCTTTGGATCGTAACTAGCCATTAGATATTCATAGTTTTGTAGTAAATTTAAAAATTCCGGGGAGATGCGTTTGTATTTACTGGGATCCAAGGGCTTCATGCATTGGCGTGCTCTTAACTTGAGACATTCTTCGGGTGGGACAAATGATGAAATGCCATAGCATTGGCACTGCTCCAGGAGCGTATGTCGATTAAGACGACTCTCGCGTTGTCTCTCATACCATGGGGTTGCTTGATCGGGGACATAAAAACTGGAGTTCTTCGATGCAGACCAAATGCATTGATTGATTTCGTTGCATTTCGTACAGCAGCGGATGTCATTGCGGCCCAATTGACAGAGTCCAGCTCGCTGGTTAATGCGTATCGGTTCGTTGGCTGCTGTTTTGGCTGCACTCACGCTGGAGCCTTGGGGGCAGCATTTTCTGGACGCAAGAATATGTGATTGAAGATTTTTGTAACAACATGTGTTGGCAAATTGCTGCGATAATTTACCGATTTCAGATAATTTTAACATTTTATTTATTTTTTACTTAAAATTTTGACATGATTTTTATGAAAAATAAAAAATTTTAATTTGAAAGAAAAAAATTTATCACAAAAAAAAATCAAGTCAAACATGTTGCTATTGGTTTGATGCCAATTAGATTTAAAAATTTAAACCAAAAATAAATCTACTACAATAATTATGTGAAACTATTTAAGCTCAAATTTAACAATGGTATTCACGATGTGTTGTATTCGTGATAAATTTTGATCAAGTTGTTGTTGTTAATGTTAATGTTAATGTTAATGTTAATGTTAATGTTAATGCTAATGTTAATGTGTTAATGTTAATGTTAATGTTAATGTTAATGTTAATGTTAATGTTAATGTTAATGTTAATGTTAATGTTAATGTTAATGTTAATGTTAATGTTAATGTTAATGTTAATGTTAATGTTAACGTTAATGTAAATGTTTATGTTAATGTTAATGTTAATGTTAATGTTAATGTTAATGTTAATGTTAATGTTAATGTTAATGTGAATGTTAATGTTAATGTTAATGTTAATGTTAATGTTAATGTTAATGTTAATGTTAATGTGAATGTGAATGTTAATGTTGATGTTAATGTTAATGTTAATGTTAATGTTGATGTTAATGTTAATGTTAATGTTAATGTTAATGTCAATGTTAATGTTTATGTTTATGTTAATGTTAATGTGAATGTTAATGTTGATGTTAATAATAATGTTAATGTAAATGTTAATGTTAATGTTTATGTTAATGTTAATGTTAATATTAATGTTAATCCTAATGTTAATGTTAATGTTAATGTTAATGTTAATGTTAATGTTAATGTTAATGTTAATGTTAATGTTAATGTTAATGTTAATGTTAATTTTAATGATAATGTCAATGTTAATGTTAATGTTAATGTGAATGTTAATAATAATGTTAATGTAAATGTTAATGTTAATGTTTATGTTAATGTTAATGTTAATGTTAATGTTAATGTTAATATTAATGTTAATCATAATGTTAATGTTAATGTTAATGTTAAATTTAATGATAATGTCAATGTTAATGTTAATGTTAATGTTAATGTTAATGTTAATGTTAATTTTAATGATAATGTCAATGTTAATGTTAATGTTAATGTTAATGTTAATGTTAATGTTAATGTTAATGTTAATGTTAATGTTAATGTTAATGTTAATGTTAATGTTAATGTGAATGTTAATAATAATGTTAATGTCAATGTTAATGCTGATGTTAATGTTAATATTAATGTTAATGTTAATGTTAATGTTGATGTTAATGTTAATGTTAATGTTAATGTTGATGTTAATGTTAATGTTAATGTTAATGTTTATGTTTATGTTAATGTTAATGTGAATGTCAATGTTGATGTTAATGTTAATGTTAATGTTAATGTTGATGTTAATGTTGATGTTCATGTTAATGTTAATGTTGATGTTAATGTTAATGTTAATGTTAATGTTAATGTTTATGTTTATGTTAATGTTAATGTTAATGTTAATGTTAACGTTGATGTTGATGTTGATGTTGATGTTGATGTTGATGTTGATGTTGATATTGATGTTGATGTTGATGTTGATGTTAATGTTGATGTTGATGTTGATGTTGTTGTTGTTGTTGGTTGTGCTTTTTCTTGGCGCATTAGCTTTGCCTAAGTTGGATGCAATAAATCCAGCCAAAGGGATGCATATGGTATGCGTCACATTAGGCGGTTAACTGAAAGGCCTCATGACGCCGTCAATTTTTTATTTTTATCATGTGCCCGAAGACCTCACCTTCATTTTCGTTCCTTAAAATTTACCGTAACGTCAGTAGTCACAGAGTTAAAATTCCATGCAACGTTTTTTTAATGGTTGTAGCATTTTTAATGCATAATGTGGTTGTCACCCTGAAATCATGACGAGAAGAATTTTTTATAATTTAGTTGTGAGACGTAATAACACATCTATGCTGTCATAAAACAAAATTTACCGTAGTACGTCTCCTGAGCAACGATATTGCATTTATGTTACATAAGCTGCTATCTCCACGATACTCAACGAGTAATAATTCCATGTAACAAATTTTCAGTTTCACCTCGTCCCAATAGCGTTTTTTTTTTTGTTTTTATTATTAAGTCAAGGAATTAATCTTTACGGTCGTACCATTTCTTTAATCATAGCTCTTATACTCAGCGAGAAACAATTCAATGCAACGCCGATGAATTTTGAAAAAATGCCTTTTCCAACTTTTTTGGAAACCTGTCCGGTACAACGTAACTTCGTCACGTCAAAAATATATAAAACTACTAAATGTTGTTATTAAACCTTTTTTAAAAGCCTGGCTTAAAAATTTAGAACTTTCGATATAAAAAAGACAACTAAAAAAACTGTTCAACTTTCTCTTACTATTTTAGCTGAATCATGCTGTATATTAAAAAAACTACGTTTCAAACTTTGGCAGGGCAACGCATTGTTGACAAAAGTTGCGTAATATAAAATGGCATAAACGACATTACTTTTCTTCACCATTTTCTCTTTTTTAACGTTATGCATATTGAAAAGTTGCATGCATGCATGCGTAACTTGTTCTTGGATTTGGATTTCTGCCAAAGGTCATGGCTTCCAAGCAATTGAACAAACGCAATGAAATTTAATTTTCTGTCTATGTGCATAAATTGAAACTAACTCCATTATGTGAATGGGAAAATGACAAAGAAGTTGTTCTTCTCTTGCCTTATTTTTTCATAATTTCCATGAAGTTTGTGTGAAAATTATTCTTATCATAATCAGTGAGATACTATACTATGACGGTTATAAGTGAACTGATTTTTCATTTGAAGAGTTCATTAAAATAGATGTGAATGAAGTTATTCACATTTATTCTTAGTGCATTAACCGATTTATAACCTCTATTCACAAAGGTTTTCACAGAGTTACCGTTGAAAACTTTTAAAATGTGGCAAAAAAGGGAATTTCAAAAATATAAGAGGCAATAATGGTTCCTCGAAACCAAAAAAGCCATAACTGGCTATTAATCTATTTCTCTCATAAATTTCAGCAGCTACAGTTTCGCTTTTTTCCAAGCTCTATAGAAGTTCGGGCTTCCCATAACCATAAACTCGTTTTCAGAAACTCAGCGTTCAACTTTTATAAACATTTTTTCAGTTTCGAATCGAAGTTTCAACTAATTTATCAAGTCTACAAATTTTGTAACTTTCTAGGCCCATTTTTTTAAAGTCTAGAACTAAAAATAGTAAAATTATCAGGTGAACAAAAAATTTTTATAGGATTTTTGAGATGGCAGGCATCACTAGTATTAAATCGAATCGGACAATGTTGCAACCAACCATGATACAATTATACAAGGTAGGAGTGACAGTTCTTTCGTCTTGCACCAATGCCATTGGTTACAGGCATTTTTTCATATTTGTTTATATTTTGAACAAGACTTGACAGAAAACCATATCGTAAGCTCAGATCGCAGATCGTTGAAAATTATTTTGACAATGTGCGCAATCTATTTTTATACCATGCACTGAACACTTTAACGACTACACGACATTACGACACGACTTGAAGAAAGAGTCAACAATCTGGAAATATCATACGATTGTTTCCTTCACATATACACAAACCCTTATACTTACTCTGTTATTGCTTGTCAAATTAGAAATAATTCTATACCGACATCAGCAACATTGCTTTGTCGCCGCGACATTGTCACCACATTCACCACCATAAGAAAAGCTTGTAAAAAATTTCACATATGTCGTAATGTCGTTGTCGCCGTCAATGTTCAGTTCAGTGCATCGTTCTTGGCAACCAACTTAATTTTGAAGCCTCATCATTAGGCCAGTGTTGCCAGAGGCCGAGCTCCAAAAATCCCGTTCTCTTCTCTAAGACGCCCTGTTTATCCCGTTTGAAAAATAAAAAATCTCGGAAAAAATCCAGTTCATAAGCCATGCACATTAGGCTGTCCCAAAAAAAATTTTTTTTTTGTTCAAGCATTTTTGGAAAACTTATGGAATCAAGTATTTTTGAGATTTTTTTCAGATTTTTTGAAAGAGGTCGCGCTAGTCCAATTTTCCCTAAAAATCTGGGTTTTCGGAGAATTTTTTAATTTCAGTCATATATTGGTCAATAACAGACATTTTCTCTCTCTGATGTCTTTGAGACATCATTTCGAAAGAAAAATATCCAAACTTTACGTTAATGAACATAGATCTTCTGATTCCATTTGGAAAGGAAATAAAGCCAATTCGGCCTTATTACCCTTTAGAAGGAACAAATATTAATCGGAAATGTCGACACTTTCTATGACAGTAGCAAACTATTGGTAACTATCTTTTTACTAATTTACTATTGGTAAACTATCTTTTTTTAAATTAAAAAAAAAAGTCAAGAAAACCGACTTTTAGTGAATATCCCGTTTAAGTTTAAAAAAAATCCGAAATATGGGTGAAATCCGGGATTCTGGCAACACTGCATTAGGCTTTCTTTTTCATTATGGGCCTTACCAATAGTTTGCTACTTTCATAGTTGAATAAATAAGGTTGTCTCGTGGCTGATCGTACTCTCTTTTCAGTACCCATAATTGTCAAAATCAATGAAAAGCAACAACAACAACTTCAACGGCTTTTCATGTTATTAATTTTCGTTTTCAGATTTTGTATGAGATGTCAACTTCGATTTGACATTTATGGGAACTCGCTCTCACCCATGCGACAACCTTATTTATTCAACCATGGCTACTTTCATAGAAAGTGTCGACATTTCCAATTAAAGCTTATACTTAAAAAAATTTCATACCAATAAACGAGAAAGTATCGACATGTGCTCTAGTATCATACTTTAAATTAGTATCGGCTTCAGCTGATGCTAAGTATTTTAGTTGAATGGCAATTTTTATCTGTCAAACAAGGCAAAGCACATTCACAATAGATTTAAGCTTATACTTTGAAACGAATACTGATTTCGTTTATTGGTATTATATAATATTAAAAGTTGACTACTAAAGAAAAGCTAATACTTATTAGTGCCAGCTTTTTCTTGGTATCAGCTCTTGACTATTGGTGAGGCCCCATGTGTCGTTTTGCTGAAGCATTAACAACATAGTTTGTGTTTGTGCTCCGAATATGTCAACTTGTGCCAACAAAACACAGTTTGCGGTAAAGTTTACTTTTCTGCTGCAAGAAGCTTACGGGGAACATGCTTCATCGATTACCACATGTGGGTTTTGGTCTAGACGTTTTAGAAGTGCTGATTTTAATAACGATGATAAAGAGCGCGAAGGACGGTCAGAAAAGTTTGAGGATGTCTAGTTGGAGGCTATATTGGATGAAGACTCGTGCCAAACGCAAGAAAAGGAGTGACTAAACAAGCCATATCTGTTCGCTAAAAAGTCATGGGAATGATCCAAAAGGTAGGATATTAGGTGCCGTACGAATTGAAGCCAAAAGACGTCGAACGCCGTTTTTTCAATTGTGAACACCTGCTCCAACGGCACAAAAGAAAGGGATTTTTTAATTGTATTGCGACTGGTGATGAAAAATGTACGTTTATTACGATATCCCCAAGCTTAAAAAATCATAAAGGCCGCCATACGCCAAAATCGACTCCAAAGCCCAATATTCACAGTGGTCATGCTCTGTATTTGGTGGGACCAATTGGGCGTAGTGTACGATGAACTGCTACAACCGGGTGAAACCATCAAAAGGCAACTCTATCGAACTCAATTGATGCATTTGACCCGAGCATTGAAACAAAAACGGCCAGAATACGAGCAAAAGCTTGACAAGGTAATTTTACAACAAGACAACGTCGGCTACATGTTGCGCAGCCGGTAAAAACATACCTTGAAACGCTGAAATGGAAAGTCCTATTTCACCTGCCGTATAACCCAGACTAATAATTCTTTCCGTCGATGACCCATGCCCTTGAGGATCAGCACTTTCACTCTTTTGAAGAACTCCAAAATTGAATCGATTCATGGATCGCATCAAAAGACAATTTTTTTGAGATGGTGTAGAAAAATTGCCAGAAAGATTAGAAAAAGCAGTGGCCTAGCAATGGACAACACTTTAAAAAATGAATTTTTAACAAATTTTTCACAATAAAGCGTCAAACTAAAAAAAAACAAAAACCTTTAAAACTTTTTTGTATACCAATTAAGGTATATTTTTTTAGCAAATCCTATTATGGCCAAAAGAAATTGACTTTTGTTAATTTGCATCACAGTTTAATAAACTGGGTGTGGTCGGTTTCTGGTCAGTTAGGTGGAGATTATTAATACATTATTAAAAAATTAACAAATTTCAGTTAAAATGAATTATCGACCTTTTGAAATTTTCTTTGAACAATCCTCCATTATAAAAACAATTTCAGAATCGTCTTCCACAACACCATGAAATTTCTTATTTTTTTAATGAAGAGTTTGGTGTTAATTTGTTGCGCCTCTACTTTTTGTAAAACTATTTAAAATACGTTCCAAAAATCTTTGCTCCCGAATTCCAGAACCATTAAAAGTATAAATAACACCCTTGTTCACCTTTAAAACACATTTCAATTCATTCCGATCATTTCTTTTATTAGTTATTTCTATGACGAGTATTTGGGAATAATAATTGTGTAGGGTTTTGTTCTTATTGTCTTAATTATTAAGTTATGTTTTCTAGTTTTCTTTTATGAAAATAATTAATTCTTGTTCTTCCCTCTAATAATATCTATTTTTCTTATCTCCTTTGCTTGCAGAATTGTATCCGCCATACAAGCTTCCTTCTCATTCCTGGTCGGCTTTATTGTATGCAAATCAACATGCAGCAAATCCTTCGTCTATGCCTCGCACTTTCTAATGGAGGCCTATGGTTGGTTTGGCACTGCTTACTTTATGTACGACATCTGGTCCATGTACAAGGTGCACACACAGAAAATATCCGACAAACTGAAGCTAATGCGTCTAACATCGAATTCCACCTTTATGCCCAAAAACAACAATGGCAATATTAACGGTGGACTGTATGACAAACATATTGCGAATACTTTCGGTGCGAATGGCAAACGTTTATCGCCGTCCACTTCCATGCCGACATCGATTAAATCTGAGAACAAGATGTCGGATGAGTTGCAACATGCTCGCCATCACGAAGATGAAATCTACGATTACGATGGTGAGAGCGTACAAATTCCTAAGGATGGCAAGTGGGACTTCCTGAAATATGTGCTATCGCATCCAGTCATGATGATACACCATATTTTTATTGGCACTTTTGGTCTGCTGGTGGTGACGGTAAGTTTAAGAACATTTTTATTACTTATGGAGCAAAAGGACGTGAAAAATAATAATTTTAATAGCAAAAAAAAAAAAAAAAATCCGCCATTTTCTATTTAATATTAAAATAAAAAGATGTTATGCAATGTGCCCGATGTTTACTAGCATTAAAAACAAATTTATTATAATGGTGAAATTTGGGAGGTGCTGCTAATAAATGCGAAGCTAGTTCCGCCATTAATTATTTTCACAGATTTAAACATTGTGCTGTAATGTGCTCAAGTTGTGCTGCAATGTGACGTAGAAACAATTAAAAATTTTCATATTTTCCAATTTTAATAGCGTCTGTCTTAATATTTCCGGCTGTGGACTCAGCGTTAATCCTGATAAAACTGAGTAAGTGGTCTTTACGAGACAACACAACTTACCCACAATCCATCCTGCAAAACTGGGAAATACAAGATTAAATTTTTCGGAACAAGCAAAATACCTGGGTCTAATCTTAGATAGGAAACTAAGTTGGAAACCCAATCTGCTCGAGAGAGCCAAAAAAGCTAATATATCCCTATATTCATGCAAGAAAGCAGTAGGTAGCAAATGGGGATTACAACCTAAATTTATTCACTGGCTCTATACAGCTGTTATAAGGCCAATATTGTTATACGGTGCTATAGTTTGGTGGCCCGCACTTAACAAACAAACACACCTCAATATACTTCGCAAGGATTAACGGTCAGCTGAGCTGTGCATCAGCGGAGCACTGAGAACCACTTCAACGGACGCACTTGACATTATGCTCTACCTGACACCACTAGATATCCTAACTTTACAGATGGCAACAAACATATCAATCCGTATAGAAGTCACTTCCCAATGGAAAAGAGGTACAATAATACTCTAACATTAGGAAACTTCTTCCTCCAATACTTAAGACCGTAGACTACATCACACAAAAATTTATATTCCACAAAAAGTTTGATGTATCAATTCCCTCCAGAAATGAATGGGAGCTTGGAAGTCCTCCATTAAACAATGCCACTGAAATCTACACTGATGAATCAAAAATAGATGGCAAAGAAGTGAGAGGAATCTACTCTGAATCACTAAACATTAACCTTGCCTTTAGGCTTCCCGCCCACTGCAGTGTCTTCTAAGTGGAAGTTACTGCGATACACTAAGCCGTTACTTGGCTTCAGATGAATGATATATTAACTAGAGATATTTGTATTCTATCTGATAGTCTATTGTTGAAAGCCCTGGAATCTGTTGTAAAATCTGTATCTAAAACAGTCCTAAGCTGCCGCAGATCTCTAAATAAGATGGCAGAGCAGCTCAATATATTTCTATATTGGATCCCCGGACATAGAGACTTCCCAGGAAACTGCAAAGCAGACGAACTCGCTCGTAATGGTACTACCAAACCCTTATCGACAGATAAGGAACAAATTGGAATACATCTCGCCACATGAAAATTACGCACAAATTAACTATCCCTTGAAAGTACCAACATTAAGTGGTCTACGGGTAGCACATACCATACGGCGTGTCAAGTTTGGCCAACCCTGAACTTAAAACGCTCAAAGGAACTAATTTCCCTTAGAAGGGACCAAATAAATTTTGTCATAGGCGTCCTAACAGGACACTGCCTAATTGAAAACCATGCCCGAAGACTAAAAATCCTTCATAACGTCTTCTGCAAAAGCTGCAGAGACGAGAAGGAGGTAGAATCCACAACACATCTTATCTGCACATTCTCAACGCTGGCCAAAAACCGCCACCTTTTCCTAGGTAATTGGTTCCACACTGACCTAGATGAGCTCTCAAAATCTTCGGTCTACCAAATACTCAGCTTTATAAATAGCTCCAATTGGTTCAGATAGAGTGGAAAATAACTTACCCCTGGTACCACAACGGGTCTTATTGGCCTAAGTGTGTTTCATAAGAGACAGCCGTGTCAACCTAACATAACCTAACCTAACCTAATATTTCCGGCGGAAATCTGTCTAAGCTTGGCCATGATATGCTTTTATATTCCCTTAAAAATACCTTTACGAGTTTTTTTTAAGTTAGTGCCTCATTTAATTATTTTTTCAAATTAAAAAAGTAACTACGTCAAAATCTTGACTAAAACATTATGAACTCTCACTCCTAAAAGACTGCACCTCATAAAAATCATGCCATTAGAATAAATTGTGCGGCACACGATGGCACTCATCGGGCACAATGAGGCACATATTTTTATAGACAATAAATCAGAAATGGCAGTTTTAACTTTAAACACATCAAAATGATTTTAATTTTTATTAAGTAATATTTTTATATTTTTTTTTTATATATTTTCTAGTACATTCGTGGCGGCGGTCACTGCATTTATAGCTACATGTTTATGATGGAGTTCTCCACACCGTTTGTTTCGTTGCGTAGCATTTTGAGCACGCTTGGTCTCAAGGATTCGCGTGCTTACATCATCAACGGGCTGTTAATGTTGGGCACATTCTTTATTTGTCGCGTGTTTATGTGGCCTTATGTAATGTACCGTTACTGTGTGGCCATAAACACAACATTTTTGCAGGTGAGTTCATCATCGTTGTTGTTGTTGATTAACGTTATCGCAAAAATAACAACGTTCTTAATTAAATATTTTTTGATTTTTACAGGCCGTTGCCACTTTGCCACGTGGCTGCATCATAAGCATTTTGATACTCTTCCTACCGCAACTGTACTGGTTCTTCCTTATGGTAAAGGGCGCACTGAAGGTAAATCTTCACAATTTTATAACGAAATTATACAATTATTTATATTTTAAAATGTCCAAGCAAAACTAATTTTTTACCCCATTACCTGCAGGTTTTCCTACCATCGAAAAAGTCGAAATCTTCCTTACAGCAGCAGCAGCAACAACAACAACAGGAGCATCCACAATCGAAAAATAACAATCTTTCGCCTGTTGGCAACAATGCGATAGAATTTCATACGAATGGAGAAGTTTCTATAAATTCTAATTTAAAAGGCAAACCAGCAAGTGTTGATCATTTGGAAGATGCCATCGGAACAGCTGACACCACTACTCTGCAAATGAATGGCATAAAATAAAAAAAAAATCAAAAGCTTTAGATTGTTGCAACCTCATTAGTTATAATATTTGGCACACTTTTTAGCCGTTTCTACTCCTTTTTATTTATTAAATGTAAACGAACAACAAAATTTTAGTTTTGTTTTGCTAACTTTGCATGATTAACAAACTATAGATTAACTACAATATTTTTGGGTTTTTCAAGCACATATTCGTTTAACCCATTTAAACAACAAGAAGAAAAAGAAGAAGAACAACAACAACAACAACAACAACTATTATGAAAAAGACAAATTTATACAATTTTTGTTTATACTATCTAGTTAGTAGTTAAAGCTTATAAATGTTATTTGTTACCAAAAACTAAGAATATATATATATATAAATATATAAACATATATGTATATTATATATGGAAAAAATAGATTCAACAAAACGTTATCCTAATTGTTGTCACAATTAAAACCTAAACTATTTAATATTGATGATAACTACAATGTCCTAATTGTAAAAATTGCTACCTTTAAAACAATGTATTTAATTGCTTATATAAATAAGTTCTAAAAAATATACAAACGAAGACTTTAATGAGCTTAAATATAAAGAAAAGAAAAAAATCAAATAAAAAATAAGCCGCCTAAGTTTGCTAAATGTAGTTTATGAGTCTTTAAACAAAAGAAAACAAAACAAATTTAACTATAACAATTGTTTGCATAGATCTTCATATTTATATATATACATGTGTTTGTGTATGTGTGAGTAAAATTTCTTATCACCAATCAAACGAACAAAAACAAAAAAAAAACAAAACAAAATTATTTGTCTGTTGAAATTACAAAATAACACAAGAAACTATGACATCAACAAATAAGAAGCTGGTACAATAATTATTGAAAATTTTTAAACAAGAAAATTAATAAAAATTAAAAAAAAAACACCAATATTTGAAAACCTAATTTTTACTGTCATAATTTAATATTCCCTACAGCTTCGTGTAATATTCCTAATACATAAAAGGCAAGCGTGCTGTTCCACACCTAATATCGCTCAAACTGTAATTTGTTCTTGCTATTGCAGTGCTTTTTAAAATTTTAAGCCTGAAAGTATGCATAGAAAATTTATTTTTATAGAATGATGTGCATAAATCAACAATTTGTTTGGCGTATTTTTTACTCTAAGGGCCGTTTTCTCAATGTCCGTTTAGTCTAGCTTTTAACCAAGAGATAGCTAACGATACGATAGCAAAAAAAAACAATTTCGGTTTCACTAAGTGCTGATTAAGCAACCTTCGGTTAAATTATTAAGTGTGAATTTTTCAATTGTTAATACACGAAAACTGCATATCAACTGTCTTGTGTTTACGTTCTTTTGTGATTTTGTGCCGCGAAAAGAGAATAAAAGTGTAAAAACGCAATAAATTGACAAATTTTACTTGGTATGAAGAAACTTTTCTTGTTTGTGAATTTGTGTGTAAAATAAATTTAAAATTGTTTACTCTACTCAGCTGTTCTTCCGATTAGCAATTAACCGGATCCACAACTTGCCGTTAACTTAATAAGCACTTAACCGAATGATAAGCACTAACCGAACATTGAGAAAAATCATTTTTGCTAAGTGCTGGTTAAAGTTCTGGTTAGTGCTTAACCGGACATTGAGAAAACAGCCCTAAATAGTGAGGACAACCAGTCATAGGAGGACTTTTATACTAGTGGTTAAATAAAAACGATTGTTGTAACAGCATAGAACTGAATGCGGATCGATGTTCAAAGCACTTGCCCGCATGCAGAATTTTAAGTTCATGCTCTCTCAGATTCATCAAGGTGGTTGGTGAATTCTTATGTCAGTGCTCGAAAGAAATTTCTGGAGAGAAGATGGGGAAAAAAGTTTGTTTTTAACTTTCAATTGAGGTTAGAGCTGGAAAGTGAATTTTGTTTAAAAGTGACCTGAGACAAGGATTGGGAAGGATAAGGTTTCTTTATGTAAGGGATTCTTAGAATAAGAATTCGAGTTTGAATAAGAGTTAGATTTCGAGTTCGAATTAGAAACTAGATTTTAGAATAAGAATTAGACTACGGGGGACTAAGGATAGAATAAGAATTATTCTAAAATACGGGGGATTTTATTCGGGTGGCTACGGGCTGAGGAGAAAGTACGTTAGGAGTTCTTTTTTTTTCTTTTGTCATACATTGCGCAGGTTTCCCTACTTGATAACACCGCCTGAGGCATCTTGAAACATTTGATTTCTTTGGATGTGTACTATTCGAAAACTTTTCACTTGCATGATGAAATTTAGACAGTCCGAATGAGAATATTTGGCACTTGTGAGGTAAATATGACTGTCAAAAATTCATGTAGTCCCAGGCATGATACAATAGGTCTGTTTCCGTACGCACACTGTGTAACTTGTGGGACACTATTTTCTGTTTCCGTACTTTCTGTGCTTAAAATGGGAGAAGAAGAACAAGCATAAAATCGCTCTCTCGAGCACACAAAGTGCACAGAGAGTGCTAGAACTCGAGACTTCGAGTAAAGTAAGAACAAGCATCAAGAAGAATAAGCATCAATAAGAAGAAGCAAATGTCAAATTACATTCCATAATTGTTTATGTTTTGCGATAAATAAATGCACAAATTGTGCGCCTAAAAAGAAATTTACGTACAATAAATAAATAATAATAAATAAAAATTAAGTAATTGTTCAGTTTTGCATTAAAAATGGCTTTTAATAATTTGAGTGAAAGTGTTTTTAATTTTGTGCTGCCGTCTGCAGTCAAAATCAGCTGTTTTGTGCTTGAAACTTACTAGAAGCTGTTTCCGTACTTTTGCAACTATTCTCACATTTCGTTTTTACTCTCTTGCACACATTTTACACAAATCTTACACAGTGTAAAGTACGGAAACAGACCTAATTATACAAGGTAGGAGCGACAGTTCTATCGTCTTGCGCCAACTGTCAAAAATAGTATAAATTAGAGAACGAAAAAAGTAAAATATACAGGCAAATGACAGTCGGGCAAGACAATAGCAATTTGTCACTCCTACCTTGTAAAATTGTATCATGGTCCCAGGAACTAGCATAAATTTTGGGCTAGTATGAACACTTGGCAAGAGAATTTTTGACACAAGCAAAAATAGAAAAAAAACACTTATCGTAAAGAAGTTCAACATTTTGTGCTTCCGACAGCATAGCAAGCAATAGTGGAAAATATTTGGGTAAAATACTGTTCATCATCAGTATATATTAAAAGTTTGAAAATTATACTAAATTCTTGCGCTAGTTGTCAAAATTTCATCGTCCTTTTGGCCATTATAATTCTTTAAAACATTCTTTAGATAAAAAAAAAATCAAAAAGAACACGGCACAAAAAATTCATTAGGGATATTCATGGTATCCGGAGCTCTTTGTAGAGCTCTTGTGCATAACACCCCTTATACACAGACCTAGCCATTGAAGTTGAGTTCAGTCATCTGTGTTTTGTTTATTCAATTCAAAATTAAAACATATGCTTACCTCAAAAGATTTTTATCATGTGCGAATAGTCATGAAGTCATAATTCCATGCAACGCCGTTGCATGATTGATGTTTTTTTCGATCTTGTAGCGGCTCTCTCCGCGGCCCCATGACGTCATGCATTTTTTGTCTATTTGTGCAAAACCAATCTTTGCTGGCCTATACTATTTTTTATCGCAGCATCTATAGGGTGGGCCAAATACAAGTTTTTTTTTTTTTAAATGCAATAAAATGAACAAAATTAAATTTTTTCCATGTATTATGGCTTTATTAGTAAGAGCAAACATTCCCATTAATTATGGAACACAACGTCGTTCAAGTGGCTGCCTCGGCTGGCTTTGCAGTAGTGCATTCTGTCACTCCAATTTTCCAAGACCTTGTTGATGGTTTCGGTCTGAAGCTCACGGATAGCTTGGATGATATTAACCTTAAGTACTTGAGTTGTTTCCGGATTGTTGGCATAACATCGGTCCTTCATGGTTCCCCACAAAAAAAAAGTCTAAAGGGGTCAATTCTCGCAGCTCCGCGGCGATCAATTGTCATCGCCAAGACGGCTGATAACACGATGTGGGAATTTAATCGCACTAAAAGATCGATTGTGGTATGGGCCGTGTGGCATCGCGTGCCATCCTGCATGTACCAGAAGTCGTCCATATTCATGTCTCCAATTTCAATAAAACAAACGTCTGTTAACATGGCTCTGCAACGCCCACCGTTGACCGAAACGTTGTTCCCACCATCATTTTCGAAGAAGAATTAGCCTTTACCATCGTGCTTTTACTTTCATCAATTCATTGAGTAACAATTCCATGCAACGCCGATGCATTTTGGAAAAATGCTTTTCTCAACTTTTTGGAAACCTGAGCTGTAAAACGTGAAGTTATCACGATAAAAGTGAGTGAGATGTCAGCTGTTGATTTTAAGCTTTTCTAATTGTTGTTTTCAGAATATTAGAAAGATTAATTTGAATTGAAAAAATTAACAAAATAACACAAAAAATAGTTTAAAATAAAATAGGTACTCTATATAGTAAAATTATGGTACGTTGCAACCCTGTTGGTATTGCTTAAATAACAATCAATCTGGCAGCTCTGTCGATTCTTGACAAATTTCATTGCGGCGATTGCGGCCGGTTTTTTGTTATTTTTATTTGTTCATTTAATTTACCCACAATTACGTGGCTAAATATGGTTTCCTCTCAGGACTTCTGTGGTCTAGCCACTAAAGCGTTTTGTTTTATGTTGTTGGGTGCAATTATTTGCACTGGTGCAAGTGTTCTCGAACAGGTAGATGACACGGATTTGGTGCACTTGTTGACGGGTGAAGATAACGTCATTGCTTTGTTTAGTAAGTTTTGCTAGTCATTATTTTTAAGCTAGATTTGTCATTTTAATGGTTATAAAACTGTTCCTTTAGCTAAAAATAATTGCAAGCAATGCGACGAATTCGAAATTGTGCTTGAAAACATACATGATGACTTGAAGGACACGCTTGGAGCAATTGTTGTCAAAGCGCACAACAGTCATATGGTTAGTATTTACGATCCATCACGGGAGCCATCTTTGATATACTTTAGACGCGGCATTCCGTTGCTTTACCATGGTGAAATCAATGAGGATGCAGTGTTGCTAACATTCAGTGAAAATCGTGATCCAGTAGTAAAGGAACTATCCGATGACAATTTTGAACACTTAACTCAAGCATCAACAGGTGCCACCACTGGCGACTGGTTTATATTCTTGTAAGTGAATGAAGTTTTTATATGTTGCCTCTAGTTAAAGTAAATCATCGTAGTTACTCGGCTGATTGTGTGATCTGTCAACGTCTATATGCAGTGTGGGAAGCAGTGGGTGCCAATCTCAAGAGGCGCCTTAGCGTAGCTCGCGTTAACCGTTTAGAGGCTGGAATCTCAACAGCAAAACGTTTCGGCATCACCAAATCCCCGGAATTTATTTTGTAAGTTTAAACAAGTTAACGTTAACTAAACTAAACTTAAAATATACATAATTGGTGCATAGCCTACGACAAGGAAAAGTCTATCGCTACAGATCTAAAGAGTACACACCACAGAGCTTGATAGATTTCGCTGAGAATGGATATCGTAAGCAAACACATCCTGAAGTAGTAACACCACCTCCGAGTGTAATGTAAGCGAATTTCTGCCTTTTGATTATACCAAGATTTATTTATGCAACATTTTTGCAGGAACGAATTCATCGACAGCAATTTGAAAGTTCTTATAACTAATCCCCAGTACATGACATTAGCTGGTGTTGTTGTAGCGAGCATTATACTATTGGCAGTCATCATTAAATGTTTGTCCAAGAAAGCAACAAACACAACGGAAAAGAAGAGTAAAAAGTCAAAATAGTTGCATTCGAATATTAAATCGATGGTAGCTCTATGAACACTGAAGTTCAGTGAAGAAATCCCGTGCGGATTTCTATGCAAGAGTGATTAACATTAAGTGCATTCCTTATTTTAGTATCTTAAGTCAATAAATGAGAAGAGTATTTCTATTTTTTTAAATTTGTAATTTGCTTCTTTCTTTTCGTATGCATTTCTGTTTTGCCAAATCCTTATATGATAACGATATATTAGATAATCCTCTGTGTGTAAATAATGAGAAGAGATATGTTGCATTTGAGAACACTTTCTAAAAACAAATTTTCTTAAGAAAAATTAGTAATAAGCCGGTAGTTAGACTTCTATTGCAATACAATGTACGCTTTTAATTGAGAAAATATTGCATCACTGATTTGGGTACGTTCAACACGTTCTTTATCATACAACACCAAGAATGATAGAAAAATTATGATAACGGGCTTTCAGACGAACGTACATGTCAGCCGACATTGTACGACGACCAACTAACGGGAATATTTTGTTTGAGCTTTCAAACGATCGGACATGTGTGACGACTTCATTTTTTGCAGACTTTCGAGCGTAACACATCGGTAAAAACCGAAGTAAAAAACCTTTTTCGCTTTGCATAAGCCGATGTTTACTCGATGAAAACTTTATAGAAATGATAAATGCATCGAGTCGGACCGACATGCTTCCACACGTCGGACATGTCGGACCGACCAGCAGAAAAATCAAAAATTTTTGATTTTCTTTCGACATGTCGGTCCGACCGTCTCATTCGTACATGTCGTCGGACATGGCCAAGTCGGATGACATGTACGTCCATGTGAAAGCCCCTATAGAAAATAAATGTTTCTATCATTCTTGGTGCAACACTGCGTGGATTAAACCATGATAGAACTAACCATGGTGTAATTAACAAGGTGATCGTGACGTTTACTAATTTCCCTACGGTTGTCAAAAAATGTTGAGAAAGTAAGAAAAAAAGAGACAAGCTGCGGAAAAGTGTCAAATCGCTTGCACTCAATAAAAAATTGTAATAGATTATTTTGCAACTTTTGCTTGGAATTTACGAACAGCTGTTTTTGACAAGGGTGGGTAAAATTTTTTTGAGATAAGCTAAAAATTCACGATCACCTTGTTAATTACACCATGGAACTAACCATGATACAATTATACAGGTAGGTTTGACAACAGGCTATTTTCTCACGAGATCGTTCATGGATTGTCAAAATCAAATGAATATGTTTGTTTTTTTTTTGTTTGCTTTGTTTTGTATGATTTTTGACAATTCATGTTCGATTTAAAACTGTCACACCTACCTGATTAATTATACCATGGAACGAACAATGTAGATACCAGGTTGCTTGTGCTCTCTTTTTGTCAACCATAACTGCCAAAATAGCTAAAGAATGCCAAAGATACAAAATATAATAAAAATTGAAATAATTTCAATTTGACAGTTCTGAATCCACGCCAAGAATTAAATTATATGTGCTGTGATGCCGTTCTTAAACGGTTAATCATACATCAGTTGTAGTTGATTCAGTGGCGTTCCTAGGGGGGGGCGGGGGGGGGGGGCGGTCCGCCCCGGGTACCACCATTTTAGGGGTGACACCATTTCGTTTTTTTTTTATTTCAGAAAGAAAAAGGTACAAATACATTACGTTAAAAAATTTGTGTCCCATTTTGTCGCATTGAAATTATTTCAACAATTTGTGTATCAGTAGCTTCATGCGAAAGGAGTTTTTCAAAGCTATAGGGTCAATTGCATACAAAATCCTCTTCTGAGAGTAAAATAGCAACGTTAACGCCTGCTGAAAGAGCACGAAGATATCGGGGAAAAAATAAAGCTAGATAAGGAACGAATTGAAGAATATAAACGAAAGCAATATAATGGTACCTATGTATGACTTTGACCTCATTTTTGCTTTTTGTGTTTACTAACTGATATCGCCCATTTCACATTGAAGTGATCAGTTGCACTGACCATATCCGATTTCTCTCAAATATTTTTTTTGCATTGGTTTATTGATTTGAAAACCAAATTTGAAGTTATATATTTTTAGAATATTTTGAGACAACATAGCGGTAATATAGTATCATTGGAAAAGTTATTTCATCTATTTTGAGGAAAAGTACAAAATTTTTGAAAATATTGGAATAAGTTGACTCATTCTTAATTTGTTTAAGTTCAATACCATGCCAGTAACACGAGCTTTTATTTGTTTCTTGTTTATAATTTTAATTTTTTTTTACGTTTTTACGTTACCTTTCCAATGATATAAAATGAAGATGTGGTTTTAACGGGTTTAGAAGTTATATTGTAAAACGTGAAGTCTTAATAAATTTTAAATACAAATTCAACAAGCTATTGAATTTTTTAATTCTTTGTAAAAAATAAAGAAAAAAAAATTGGATGAAAATTTTATGTATAGCTGAATTATATACTTTATATTTACTTTTTTTTTTGTAAAAGAATAAACCTGTTTTTTGTTAAACTCCCAATTTGATTTAAATTATTTGGTTAAGCGCAACAAAATGTATTGAACGTCACAAAATGTATTGAACGTCACTCTGTTGTTTTTTCTGAAATTGCTTATTATTTAACAGTTTTTTATTTTTTATTGCTGCAAGTCTACTACTTTGAAAATAACTTCTATGTTGATGTCTTTTTGGAGAAAAATTTTAATTTTTTACCGTTAAAATTGTAAAATATGTAGGGATTTTTGGTAAAAAATTATTATTTCTGTAACTGAAATGGCGATTTTTTGCAAAATCTAATTTAACTGATTAAATAACTTAATAAACATCATAGTAAGCTTTAATTTACAACATTTTTAAAATTTTTTGTGATTTTTCCCGTATATCTGCTGTGTGACGTTCAATACAAAATTCGTATAAAAACCATAGAAAACTATTAAGAAATGATCTTCGACTGGGCCGAAGTTAAAATACCCCCACGGCCGAACCAAAGTATTTTCAAAGTCTTACGCAATAAATAAAATGTTTATCTGTAAAAACGTTTTCGTTATATTTTTAACAGAAAATATTCGCTTTTGATTTTTGATAAAGTCGCTTTTTATGGGAGGTGGGTGTGGTTTTCACTCAATTTGTTTGAATTCCATACACATATTACACGTTATATATCAAAGTGTATATGCAAAATTCAAGTCCATACATTAATTTTTGTGGATTTTAGAGAAATTTTACCTTTTTGATAAAGTCACTTTGTAATGGAGGTAGGCGTGGTTTTCATCCGATTTGGTTGAATTTCATACTTAGAGTGTATTTTAAACATCAAAACTCATATGCAAAATTGCAAGTCCATATATTCATTTTTGTGGAATTCTAAGAAATTTTACCGTTTTGATAAAGTCACTTTGTATGGGAGGTAGGCGTGGTTTTTATCCGATTTGGCTCATTTACGAACTTGACCTTCATTTTTTAGATAAATGCTTAAATATTGAATTTCGTTATGATAACTTTAAAATGACGGCTGTAATCGTGATCACAGACAGACGGACAGACAGACGGACATGGCTAAATCAACTCGGGTGGTGATGCTGATCAAGAATATATATACATTTCTATACCTACCACGCCTCTTTATGGGCGTTACAAACCGAGTGACAAAATTAATATACCCCCATTTACGTTTTTTAAACGTGGGGGTATAAAAATGATTTTTTGCAGGGCCTAAAAGCAACTTCGAATTCTCCATTAACTTTCACTTAATTCGACTACTCAAGGGGAAAATTTAAAAATCATTAAAAACAAAACATGAAAACCTCTTTGTGTATGTTTTTTTTTCAATTGACCCAATATTGATTTCGATAAGGTTATTTCAAATTTTGGAGCACTTAAAGTAAGAAAAGTTAGTTTTTAAGACAACGCCATTAATAAGATTTCTTTGTTTAACCTTGTTCCTACATATACAAATATGAACCTGAAAATGTAATGTATTTGTTTCGTCAGTTTTTAAGACTGCGAAGTTAATAAGTTTTCTTTTTTATGAAAATGTCCTGAAAATGTAATATTTTTGTTCTGTTTTTTACAAATTCTTATTGTTTGTCATATGGTGTTCGGTTTTTTTTCGTAAAACATAAAGATAATAATAAAAACACTTAATTTCATCGAATTGGTTTCTTTTTGCATTCAGAAATTTTTTATAGGGGTGACACCATGAGTATCCGCCCCGGGTGTCACCAAGCCTAGGAACGCCACTGAGTTGATTGACTGACGTCAAGCATATTTAAGAATTTTTGATTGATTGACGTTTAGCATGTTATAGTACAGTTGATTTATTTTAAATGTTTGAACGCTTAGGGCCAGTTTTTCAGTGCTGGTTTAAACTCTAGTCAAATTAAACCGAGGTTAACTCACCAAAATTGTACGTTTGAACTCGGTTTAAGCAAAATAAAAACACATTATATGATAATTTAAGTCAATTCAACTTAAACGAGTGCTACAATATCTAGTTAAACCGAATTTTAACGTCCCTTTTGGTGAGTTAAGCTCGGTTTAATTTGACTAGAGTTTAAACCCGTACTGAAAAACTGGCTCTTAAAGAGTTTAAAATTATCATACCAAATTTTTATTCTACTTTTAATTTTTCTGTAGTTATAAATAAATAAATCTGTTTTTCAATTATTTCTGTCAAATGTCTTCTTTATTCGTATAAAAAATAATTTGATTACGATCAATCTGTGTGTTCTATTCTCTAGTCTGTGGCATGACAATTATAGTATTTTCGTTTGTACACTGAGTGCAAAACCACAATTAATGTGAACCAACGAAAAAATTTTCTTACAAAACGTTTTCAATATAAAACACATGTATATATATTCTGGAACTGCCGTGTCAATGATAGATTTTATCAACAATACATGAAGTATTTACACATCAAATTCAAGTCAAAGTTTGGCATCAGAAGTGTTGTTAATTTAATTTAATTCTAAGCACATTGCAAACGACAAAACTTACAATATATCGTTGAGACAGAAATGCAGTCACATCGTGGGCTACTTGATGATTTGAACAAGGCAGATACAAGAGAAAATTGTACCGAAATGTAAATAGACCCTGAGAAAATAAGTCGCTTTCATTCTTGTCGCCCTTCAAATTAGAAATAGATTCAGCCGACGATAGGAGCATTGCTGCAATGTCTTTGCGAAATTACCACGGTATTCTATCTACAGCTATATTTTACAGCTATCTGTATGATAAAGGTTTTACTTGTGTCTCTCAATTTTTTTATAAATATGATGAATAGCTAATATCAGAGATTTCTGCATATGAGCTAAAGGGCTGCACCAATGCATTTGAATCGCCTTACAAATCATTTGAGTGGTGCGCAATTACTTTCGCTCTTTCACTCTCAACGCGGATGGCGTTGGCGTGAGCGCAAATACTTGGTAGTGTGCGTAAATAAAAAACTAGTTGAAGGAAAAACAAATGAGTTATTGACTCTCACTCATTATTTATGTAAATAAAAAGAACTTGCAAGAGGAGTACAAGAAAGCAAGTACTATAAGTACTTGAGTATTTTAGTAGATAAATTTTCATTGCATGTATGGTTATAAGGGAGACCAGGAGAGGGTTAATATGTATGACCAACCCCCATTACTTTTGCAAGAGGAATATTTTCTCCTTATGCGACCTTGGGTTCAAGTGTAAGTATAGGGTATAAATATACAAAAATCATAAAATTTGTATGGGAACCCACCTAAGGAGGGGTCGGAGTGGATAGGTCCTAAAGGGAAAAATGTTTCTATTAAAAAAGTAATGGGGGGCGGTCATACATAATAACCCTCTCTGACCCCCCATTTAAGCTGAAAATACTGATAATTATAACTGTTTAAGCACACTGAAAATGCCTTTTGATTTTAACATACGCAAGTATTTGGAGTACAAGGTAGAACTATATAGCTATTTTTTCATTTGCCATGATAGCGGACGATATCTTTTATAATTGACGAGAGCAAGTTGTGTATTCATTTGATCCGAGAGGGAGTGAGTTAAAATATTAATTTTTCTCTGAGCAACAAGTGACGCGCTTACGCTATCTCTTTCATTTCAGACAGTTTTAATTTTTTTGAGTTTTTCAAAAAAACAAAAAACGTCAAAAACAAAACTTGTCGGCGGCTCGGCGGTATATCTTTCAATAAAATTGGTTTCAAAATGTAAAGAAACATCCATTGCAAATATTTAGATGTAAATCCTATATAGGATTTAAATTTAGTTTAAAAGTTACAAGATAAAATTTATGACTTAAAAATTAACTTTGACCTTGAATTTCTCTCTTTTTTTATCTAATTCGTCAAGACTGAATATGAGGACACATTATCTAGATCATTCTCTAACTGTGCAACCTAAACAAGAGCGTTGAGCGGCGCGTTACCAGGGGCTTGACGTTAACGTTGATTTGTTATCCCTAAATAAAAGCGGCGGCCTTATGTCAGATGTGCAGGCAGTCAACAAAATTTTCACAGAAATTACAATTTTTTCGAATTCTGCAGCCAACTTTACTTCCTAACGCTCTGTCAAAATTGGATATTTGACAGGTAAAAAACGCTTCCGCGTTGATTTAGGTTTCACTGTAAAATGGAAAGACTTCTCTTTATTTTGTGAGTTTTTGCTAATGAACAATTAAATTTCAAGTATTTGATAATTTGAGGTACTCATTGACACACAAACTGCGCTCTGAGGAGAGCGAATGAAAAACATTGCTGGTCAACCTCCAACAGACAAAAACACAACAGGAAGATAGAAGGATTTGCTATTTAGGCGTAACTCCAACAAAGTGGTGCGATGGTTTCTTCTATATAAAAATTGTCTTTAAAACACGATAAAATATTTATTAACTAGTTTATCTTACATTTGCCTCTTTTATGGACCATTTTTAATAAAATTCTTAAATAAACAGCCATTATTCACATCAAAATGTTGACTTTATAAAAAATTTGATTCGAGAAAAGACAGAAAATTTTATCTGATTTTCTGTTATGGTGTGTAAAAGATTCCATAATAAATTTTTTTCGCGTAGAATATCAATTATAGAATTTGTAATAGATTTTTAGACATTTTGGAAATCTTTTATGATTTATAACAGATTTTAAGACCGATTTTGTTCTGCAGAATACGAATTTTTAGCTCGTAACAGATTTTTTGAGAGCTTAAAAATTTGTATGGGAAATCATAACAGAATTTTTTATAAAAGATTCCGCAAAATAGTCCCAAACGAAAAAACCGCCTCAGTCTTGTCGCCTTGGACCTACCTATACAACCTATTATTGCTCCGTTTTTTAAAATAACTCGTTGAGACCATGATACAATTATACAAGGTAGGAGTGACAACTGGCTATTTTCTCACCAGTTCTTGCACCGATTGTAGTTTGCCTGTATATTTTGTTTTCTATTTTCTTTTCTTCTTTTTTCGTTCTCTAATTTATACTATTTTTGGCAGTTGATGCAAGACGAAAAACTGTCACTCCTACCTTTTAATTGTATCATGGTTGAGACTATTTAAAGTTTATCAGCTCGACAACCCTGAATTAGTTTTTGTTCTTGTGATTTTCCGAAGAACCGACGAATGAGCAATAAACACAAGATTTTCTGCACTTCATTTCATTTGTGTAAAAAACGTCGTATATGTTACGTTGTGCGCGGTAGAAATGTGCTTGCTTGATTATAAATAAAAATTTAACACTTTATTTATTTACTTACGTTAAAAGCATATATTATATGCAAAAAAATACGCATCTTCGGGCCAATTCGTTGGCGAAAAAAACAACAGACGGCTATTATTGTGAATATATATGTTGCAAGAATTTGTTGCCGAAACAAGTAGCTAAAGAACGCAAAGCATGAAAAAGTCGTGCGAAGCGAATGTAGAATGAAATAAAAGGAATTGTTTGACGTTTTGCTGAAATTGCAAATAATTGTGCAAAAATAAATTTAAACGAATCATTTACAGAGCAAAAGCATTCAACTGAAGTTAACAATAACAAGAAGTCAAATAATTTCAACACATTTGTGTTGTATAAAGTCGGCAGCGAACGTGCGTTACGACGTTTGCTTTTGAGTGTATTACGTTCGGTCACATTATTTTAAAATATAAAAAAATAAACTTGCTAAGTTTTTATTAATATTACCCTAACATAGTTAACCAGATTTTGGAACGATATAAAGAGTTTGCTAGAATTTAAAAGAAAGAAAAATAAACTGAATTGTTTTGGAAGCAAACAAAAGCTAGTTTGTTTCTTTGGTGAATCGCAACACTCGATTTAGTTTGTCGTCGAATTTTGCAAAGAGTGGACACGGTTCGGTTGTGAACGCATACACGCAGTTAACTGCGTTATTTTTTCAGTTGTATAAAAATTGTGCAAAAAAGTGATACAATGGTGAGTGTCTCTCATTTTATAATCTTCTAAAATATTGCTTTCTATAGCTTGGATTTGCGTGTTTCAACCAAAACGTGGTTTCTTTATCGACACGCGCGCTCGAACAATTGTTGCAATATCATAATTTTGTGCTAGCAAATTTTAGCAACATTTTTTTTTTCACAACAGCACAGCAAAAACAACCACACTCTTGGCCCTTTTTGCTATGGATACTTGCTCTCTTACACTTAAAAACTATTGTTTAGTTTGTAATTTCTTGATTTTATCAGTGACGTTTTTATTTAATTTTTATTTATCCAGTTCGTTTATCTTTTTGTATATTTTATTCTAGTTCCTATCATTGTTTTATACCTGCAAAAAAAAACACTACTTTAAGTTACAATGGTCGTCTCTTTCTAGCAAGTTAGAATGCATTAGTGTGGCGTTGCCAACTATCGGATATACATACCTTTGCGATTGGTTGTGTTCAATTGACATGTGCTTGGGCATGTTTATGAATGTTTGAAACATGTCGCCAATATACATTGTGGGTCATATTGGGATATAGTCCTAAATGATGAGTTTGTTCGCGTACTCTGGTCAAAAAATTACAAACATCATCATTAGGGAAATTGTGAGAGAATTAATTTAAACACTAAAAAAGTAAACAAACGGTATTCTGGCAAAAAAAATTACAAAAGGCAAATCTTTCGGTAAAAGCCTGAAGAAATTGCGAATGACCGCAACATAATGACATTTATTTCGAAATGTACTTGACTACCAAAATGTAAAAAAACCCTGAAAAAGTACCAAAATTTCAAGTTTGTAGCTGTTCAAATTAGAAATAGGTCCAAATAAACGACAGTAACATTGTTGCAATGAAGTATTGTTTTTGCGACATTACCACAAATTTATATAATCATTATTTAATGATGATAGTATGAACACAGAAAAATGTCGCATGACAACGATGTTATATCAGCTATTCATTGGAGAGATTTCGCATATTGTCGATTGATATTAAAATTTCTTTGATGTATTTCTTAATGAAGAGTATTTAATGGTAACGCTGCAACGGCATAGCTTCCTTGCAAAAATGTTGCTGTGGTTGGGTTGGATCTATTTCACATATGAAGGGTGACAGACGTAAAATTTACTAATTTTCTCAGGGTTTGTTTAAATTTTGGTAGGATTTTCTCGTTCAAAAATTCAAGTCACTGATCTTATGACACTTCTCAATAAACTACGTTTCGTAATGTGGTTCTTTGCAATGTATTCAAGCTTTCAGCATCAAGCGACAAAATATCACCTTGTCGCTATATCGTCGAATACGTGGTTAAATGACAAACAATTCAGATAAATATCTTTCCGGGTCGTCTTTTTGTCGACTTCTGTATTATTTTGATCACATCCTTTTTGAATAAAAGTAATATTGCGTTGGAAAAATGTCTCATGCCGTTGAAAAGAAATTTTATTTATCCTTCATGATTCAGTTTCATAAAAAAAAAATCGTAAACGACCTAACAGTAAAATCATTAAAAATCTACTTTTCGATTTATAATCATAGAACTAAACATTTTTTCACTATTTAACCACTATTTATATTAATATTTTTCTTGTCATTGTCATTTTTAATAGTTACTTAAATTTTAAACTTATTAGCATAAAAATTAATCAAGAACTCGATTAAATTTATTTTTGTAGCAACGTCTTTTTTTATTTTAGTTGGCAATATACTTTAGTTCTAACCTTCAAATAAAACATGTTCAAATTTATAAAAATTCTACCTTTTATTGACAAATATCAAATATCACAATTCAATAATTCAGATTGTTATGAAATTTTGACACGTAATTTTTGAAGGTTAGTTCTTCAAACGTAAAGGTTCGTCAATAGTGGCGCTAACTATATGTCATACTACAAACTTATTGAGTAATGTGTTATAGGCCTGAATACATTGCAAACGACAACAACATTACGAAACGTTGTTACGCGAGAAATATAGTCATATCGTTTTTTCTACATGTAGTCATCGTCTACTTCATTGCTTGAAAATGCTAGCGACGTGCTAAAAACATTCAAACAAACTATGACTTAGTCAGTTTCATATTTCTCTCCCTTTAAATTGGAAAAATATATATTTTCTGACGGCAGAAACATTGTTGTAAATGCGACACTACCACCTACTCATCTCCACAAGAAATGCATGTAAAAAATTCTGCAGATGTCGTTATGTTGCTGTCGTTGCTAAAAAGGACATTTTCGAGAGGCATTTCAGTCTGGCGAATGATTAATTTTTTAATGCCGAAAACATATTTTCTACCCGATAATATTGTTAAATGAATTCAAAAAGATACTTTTGGCACACAAGGTAATAATAATAAATTTAATACATTGGCAACACAGCGACATACGTCAAATTTGCATACATTTGAGAATTAAAGTACCACAGATGGTTTTGTGGGAAAGTCGGAAAGACATAATTTTACTGCAGCAATATTGCTGTCGTCGGTTACGATCTATTTCTTATTTGAAGGGCGACAAATTTGAAACTGTCGCATTTTCTTAAAGCTTGTTTACATTTTGGTAGCATTTTCTCTGTCCGCTGTCATCGGTATGAATCTATTTCTTATTTGAAGGGCGAAAAATATGAAACTGACGCATATTCTTAAGGCTTGTTTACATTTTACACGATTGCGACTGACGATTCAAGCTTGCTTTAATTTAGTATTTATTTATTTATTTTTTCTATTTCATTTCAATGTATTGGTCTTTTCAATTCTGTGAATACAACACAGACAAAGAAGAAACGTCAAGACATAATAAAAAGTAAGGAAATGGTTTTGAATATTTTTGCGCTATTGTAGCAAAAATATGGCAACATTAATAGATAGAATATATTCTAATTGTGTGATATATCGTTGCGGCTGACGACGTGTGATTTTATTCTGGACGTGTTCATACATTTTTTTGCATTCTATTGCTTTGAGATGTCGTCAATAGGGGCTTTCAGACTATCTTACATATAGGATCAACTTGACAGGTCGGATGGACAAGTAGTATGTGTGAAAGCAATTGCTGCGGTCCGTCCGACATGTAGCATGAAAATCAAAAAGTTTTGATTTTTTCTGTTGGTCCGTCCTACATGTAGTAAGTGCATTTATAAATTTTCTCATTCTAAAAAAAACGCCTCGGAGTGAACATATTGAGAAAAAGATAAACAAGCGCAAATTTGAAAATATTAATATGGCAGCTGTTTCGCATACTGTGTTTTGGAAGAAGTTCTCTCTTCTTTTTCTCCCAAAACTTCAATTATTGAAGCAGTAAGAAATTGTGTTGCCATTGTACGATGCTCTCTTCTTGAACGCTGAAAAATAAATAAGTCCATCCGACATGTAGGATAGTTCGAAAGCTTGAACAGACTTTCCCATTATTTTGCCGTCCTACATGTCCACCCTATATGTAATATGGTCCGAAACTCCTTAATCGCAACGACTTTTGATTCTGTTCTTGCTCTTATTCCTTAACCACTTGGCGTTATGTTGTCGTTTGAAATGTGTTCTGTCTTTAAGACATATTGAATAGACGAGGTTATTCAGTCTATAAAGTCAGTCTAGAAACTCATTTATTCAGTTTGCAATAGAGCCCGTACAGAATCAGCGATTGGCGACCCTCTTCTCGCCAATCGCTCAGAACACACCCAGAATGAAAGCGATTAGCGATTCAGACTGAACTGTCAAAATGTTTTGTTTCCGTATCTTCTATAGAAAATAATATTGAAGTGAAAGTAAATATGTAACAAGGATTGGAGCCAATTTTGATAGTACTAAAAATAATGTACATAATATGCAGAAAACATGTACATTACAGCATAATTGACATGCAGAAAACATAAACACAGACAACAAATGTCAGAAGATAATAAATTTTAAGAAAATAGCACAGAACATACCCCATCATTAGGAAATATACGGCAACACTTATCATGTTTGATACCACTTAGAGCCCAAACAGAATCAGAGCGATTGGCGATCGGCGATCCTCTCTTCTCGTCAATCGCTCAGAACACGTACAGAATGAAAGCGATTAAGCGATTGGCGAACTATTCAAACTGAACTGTCAAACTGTTTTATAGAAAATAATGTTAAAGAAGGAAACTGTCAAAATGTTTTGTTTCAGTTTCTTTTATAGAAAATAATATTGAAGTAAAGGTAAATATGTAACAAGAATTGGAGCCAATTTAGATAGTACTAAAAATAATGTACGTAATATGCAGAAAACATGTACATTACATGCATAATTGACATGCAGAAAACATAAACACAGAACATATTTCAGAAGATAATAAGTTTTAAGAAAATAGCACTGAACGTACCCATCATGGAAAAAATACGGCAAAACCATGGTTTAATAATACAAGGTAGCATTGACAGTTGCTTGGGAAATCATCTACTGTCAAAAAATATACTCAAAAAGAGAGCGCTCACAATCCGCCATTGAAAACACAAGCAATGTTGAAAATGTTGAAGTGAAAAAAACAACAACCACAGCAGCTGCTGATGTATTTCCACAAAAAGCTGTTTTTGACAGTTTATGTTTTCCTGTTGAAGAGAAAATAAGCAGTTGTCAATGCTACCATGTATTATTATACTATGGGCAAAACTTATCATGTTTGATATCCGGGTATGGGCACCACTACATTTAAAGCGTCTGTGTTGTGTTTCTGTGTTTATCTTTTGTCTTTGATTTGTTGTTGCTTTTTGTGGTGCTACATAAGCCTTTGCTCTCAATTCTTGTTCTCAAAGCTCTAAGAGCGCTCTCTGCCCATAGCTGTTGATATCACTTAAAGATAGGAAAAAAATAGAAAAAAAATAGAATAGATTCTAATCTGGCGAATGTTCGTCGCGATTGACGATTTCATTTCGGACGAGTTCATAGGTTTTCATGCATTCTATTGCTTGACAATATCGCCAACTGCTAATCGCTTTGATTCTGTTCAGGCTCATAGACTTAACCAAAATGCTGTTTAGTCGCCATGTTGTTGGCTACTTTAATATTGGTTACTACGCGGCGCGTGCAAAAACACGATGTCGCTTGCTGCTAGAAGAAAATGTGGCTGTGCCGCCAAATGTTTGGTTTCACTCGGTTCAATTTATATTCTAGATTGTGTTTCTTTTGGAATTCATGGGATACTATGGGCCCAATTCCTTAGCCCCGTTTGGCCGACAACAGAAAAACATGGCTTTTTAACTAAAAACTGCGCTATATCGCTCACAAAAAGGAGATTTTGTAAAATAAAACTGAAAAATTTACTTTTATTTTTGTATATTCTCTATTCATTACCACTGCATGCGTTGGTAATGTGTTTCGCCCTAGTTATGTGCACACCTGCAGGTTCGTATGTTTTCCCCTGCTCGCTTGTAGGCATTTATTTTACATATTCCCGCTTCTGCTGCTGGTTGCTTCTCATGATTACATAAGGTAGTCGCAACGGAATTCAGTTGAAAGCATATAGAAAACAGTCACAGCGCATGCCCACTGACCCAAGTGCAAAACAACCCCTTCAAGTTGGGAGTGAAAAAAAAAATCTTTACTTCATAGAGCAGTGAAAAAAATGCAATCACTTTTTCATCCACATTTTTCATCAAAAATTTCTCAGTTATTTTCATGCAAAATTTTCAAATTTTTCCCAGCAATTTTTCTTTGTCTCTTGTTTTGAGAATTTGAGAAATCTACGTTTGTGTTGGTTGAGAACACGCTCTTCCGGTAAACGACGTCAGTCAGACGCCTCTCAATGTATGAATTCTGCTTCGGGCGGGCTTTGCCACTACATATGGTAAAATTGTCAACATGTCTTGTTTTTTCTGTTTTCATCAGGTTTTTATCGGTATTTTTTGTTTTTGTTTTAATTTTTATTTTGCCATTTTCTCATTTTCTATGTCGTGCTCATTTCATTTTCGTATGCGTGCAAAACATGCGTTTGCATTTCGATATAGAATATATCTATACATTTACGTTTGTATATACATATATATATAATATATATATATATAATTTTTTGTTTTTGTGTACTTTGTAATTTATTTTTTTTTTTTTTTGTTTGTTTTTAGTTACGAGGGCATGGACACAGTTTTAAACATTCTTTTTGCAAGGTCGTTCGTTTTGTTTTCATTTTACATGCTGATGCGGCTGCAAGTGATTTTTTCATTCATAAATTGTTTTTTTGTTTGTATGTTTTTGTGGGTGTTTTATTGGGTGTTTTTATTATTCCTCGTTATGGCCATTTAAATACCGGCATTTTTTATACGTCAACATCTGCATGCTTTTGTGAATTAAATTTGGATTTTATTTTGTATGAGTACGTATTTTGCTGAAATGATCTTAAATTTTGCATAATATTTGGTGTTGCACATAAATGCACTTGGGTGTGGTCGGCGTCATCACAACCGGGTCGCGCTTTAAGGTGCTAGATAAATAGAGATGATTGGGTTCCAAGTAGTTTTAAAGAGTTCGAGTGTTTTATACGGGAAAATCTTTGAAACAGAGTTGTTAGTTTTGACTAGAATTGTTGATTCTGTGGTTCCGTCAACCTTCAGCTCCGAAAATCCCAGGGCTTTTACGAAAATAATAAAAAATCTTATAATACCTTTAAATTAATGCTTTCATTTTCTAGGCTATTTAAAAAAAAAAATTATTTTTTCCAATATTCATCAAAATTATACATACATACATATCGCACATTAAATGAAGAAGAGCACAGCTCAAAATTTTCCGAATTTTTCAAATTTTTCACCATCTCAGCAATATCGAATGTCAAATTCTTATTATGAGCAGTTCAACCCTGTGCGTGCTGAGTGATAATTGTTAAAAATGTAAGTATTTTGTGGTTGTTTTTTACTTTTTGACGACTACAAAATTGTTTTTAATTGTTTTTGTAAATTTTATTCAGGTCAAAGGTGGTGAGCAACAAATCGCAGTTAGAAAACTGGTATCATTCATGGATGCAAATCCTCTAATTGCAAAGGGTATTGTTCAGGCAGCAAAAAAAATGAAAGAATTGACGCTAAAGTTAAATTATTAGAACAACAAACACCACAGACACCGTGGGTTGTGCAAGTCCAAGCGCATTTTCATTCCCAATGCTCAGTTGGTATGATCCCTGAGCACAAAATCGCAGAACCGTTGCCAATTTTAATACGCTTGAAATTGATCTTGCTCATGCGCATTGATTAAGCAGTTCGCCTGTAGCTGTCATCAAGTTCACAAACTCCTCGTTGGACAGTCGGCAGTTCTGTAGAAATCTGTAAACAAATTTTCTAATGTTGTGGATGTCAAAACTTCTCTGAAGGGCTGCACTTGCGTGGTGGAATTAATTTCTAAAGGAATAGAAGCATCCCTAAATCGTTTTCTACTTCTAGCCAGTTCCGTCAAGCTTTCATCCTCTTCTGACGAATCGTGGAACTATAATTCCGTCGTTCTCATAACTATATTGCTCTTATTTTCTTCCAATTAATTTTTAAACAAATCGTGGTTAGTTTTCAAAATGATGATCAGCTGAAAGAAATAGATTATCGTGAACAAGGCAAATGAGCCAAATTCACAATTGCGCTATTCTATGTCGAAAGCAGGTTATAATACCAAAAGCAAATTCTTTTGACCAGGCTATTCGACTACAGTGGAAGATCGAACGCAGCTCATATAAAATTACGCAGGGCCTAAAATTATAACACGCAGCGATATGAACATCTAGTCTAAGTCGTAAATACCAGTTAATCGATTATTTTATGTGTCAAATATATCATCACAATAAACAAATGGAATTGCTTCATTGTGGAAAAGTCAACATTTGCGGCCTCGGTAGTCGAGTAGGTAGCGTGCTCGACTGCTATCCCAGAGGTCCCGGGTTCGATTTCCGGCCAGGCCATGGTCCTTCGCTTTAAAAACCTTTCTAAAATTTTCTTTCCTCATTCTTAAATCAACTGAAACAAATTTACCACTGAAACTTTAATATATACCCCTTGAAAAGAAATTATTGAAATGTATTTATGAAATTAGCTGAAAAATTCACCAATGTTTACGACTTGAAATGAAATTATTAAAATGTATCTATGAAAAATTTAATAAGTAGTCTGTAAGAGTTGATCTCTGTTAGATGAAATAAGTAAATAAATAAATAAAATTGAAATGTGAAGAAAATCTTCGTGAAAAAAATTTAAATTTAGAATTCTTATTGCGAAAAAGAAGTGGAAAAACAGATTGTGATTGTAAGTGATTAAAAAAAAATGATAGGCAAGAGTCAGTTTAATAAAATACCTAAACAAGAAAAGCAAAAATTGGCCGCCTCGGAGCTTTAAACATTAACCTCGGAACATTGAAAAGATTCCTTAAAATATTAAAACATGAAGAGCGCTTATAGAAGTTTGTAGCTTCTATAACAAGCTTCTGTAAAGCTTGTCGGAAGCTCAATAAAATCTGAATGTAAGTTGGGTGCTTATGAAATGCATTACGTATTTAAGATAATTTTCAACGGTACCACCTCTCATCAAATGCATGATATTTTTGACGGGTGACGATCTTAATACTCCATAAATGTCAAATCGATCTTTCAATGAATAGTGATGTTATAGTGTTCTAAATTAAACAACTTTTGGTATTGTTACACGGAGAGAAACAGTATTCTTATTATTAAGCAAATATTTTACTTAATCTAAGAAAATTTAAAATTAAGCCTCATTTGCTCAAATCAAGCACACAAAACTAAAATTAAGAAATAATAAACTCATAATGAGCATTTATTTCTAAAATCGAGTAAAATAAATGATTGCTTCAAACAAGAATAAAATACTTGTTGAATCTAGAACCTGGAACAAGACTTGAATTAAGTAAATATTTTCTTAATTTAAGCAATCGCAGAGAATTATTTTAGTTTTCACCAAATTGTTTATTGAATCAAGCAAATTTTTCTCACTTCAACTTATGTTGGCATGCTTATAATTCACAACGTGTTTACGTGAAAATATGTTTAAGATGGTACGGATTGACAAACTATGGCATGGTTCGAAGGCGCAGTGTCTTATCTGTTACTTTATTTGGAAACATGTAAGCGTCTATAAGATATATTTAGTATATTCGAGTAGTTTTTTATGATCGGTTAAGGATTTTCGTTATAACAAGAAAATTAATCCTATCATGCTGTATCACGAAACAAGGCACAAAAGAAACGATCAGCACTACTTTCTTACATACAAATACCGATTGCTACTTATCTCTTGCTTATCGTTAGTGTGATTTTTCGTGATACAGAACGAAAGAGTAAGTTTATAAAATCAAGCGAAATATTCTAGTATTAAGAAAATTGTTCGCTTGAATCAAGCAAATTATTCTAGTTTTCAGTCATTCTTTACTTGAATCAAGCAAATTGTTCTCAATTCAAGGAAAATCAATTTCTCAAATCAACGAATTATTCTAGTTTTAAGAAAATAGTAACTTGAATCAAGCAAATATTTCTCACTTCAAGCAAATATTAGTCTTGAATAAAGAAAAAAATATTCTTGAGTTTTAAGCAAATTTTTCTTGAATTAAACATTTTTTTTTTAATATCATGAGTTTTTAATTTGCTCAATTCTAGCAAAATAATGCTTGAATTGAGAAATTTACGCCTGTGTGTAAACCGACAGCTTATTTGCTTGATTTAATCTCTCCGGATATAAAAATGAATAAAGAACTTTTTGCATAACAAAAGTGCGAAAGAAACAAAAGAAAAGCTCTATAAATATTATGGTGAATCTGCTCCGTCGTATGCAACCGTAAAATATTGGATTGCCGAGATCAAAACAGCTCGAATCAGCACAAAAGATGAGCACGCCGGGGGAGCACCAAAAAGAGTTACCACTCCAGATCAGAACCTGTATAGGAAAAATCCACAATTTCTTATTGTACAATCCAAAAGTGAAAGTGCGTGAGATAGCTACAGCCGTAAGCATATCAAGTGGGTTGGTGGTTTAAATTTTACATGAATATTATGGTATGAGAAAGCTGACTGCAAGATGGGTGCCGTGTTCTTTAACAATCAATTAAAAATATGAACTTGTTTGCACTTCCCAACAATGTTTGGACATGTTTAAACAAAATCCGACTGATTTTTTGCGTAAAATAGTGACCATAGATGACACATGGATCCACCACCATACACCAGAATCGAAGGAATTAACAAAAGAGTGAAAGAGTGGGTAGGTCCCAGTGGAAGTGCACCAAAGCGAGCGAAGACTCAATAAACGGCCGGAAAGGTGTTGGCGTCTGTTTTTTGAGATTCAAGTGGCATTGAACAAGTGATAGATGATGAACAAATCTATTTGAGAAAATGAATAACAACAGCTACTATTACTTTTTACTTTGAGACGCTTTAACCCTTTGAGTCACAGCGGGACCGCTACGGTCCCACCTTTTATTCTTTGTGACGTACATCTTTTCAAACTATATTTTTTGGTTTCCATTGTGGTTCTAGGAATTTTTTGGTTAGCACTGTGGTTCTAGGGGTTTTTTGGGTTGCTGATTACGAATCTAAAGTCTAAATTTGAAATTATACAAATCCAAAATGGCGAATCCAATATGGTGGACCCATTTTTCTGCTAAAGTATGCTTTTTCACAATTTTTAGATCAGTAATCATTCTTGAGGGGATTTTTAAGTGTTAGATTACGAATCTGAAGTCAAACTTTGAAATTATACAAATCTAAGATGGCGGATCCGATATGGCAGATCCAATATGGCGGACCATTTTCTGGCTAAAGTTGGTTTTTACAAAATGTTTAGATAGTATTCATTTTCGAGGGATTTTTTTGGTCGCGGAATACGAATCTGAAGTCAAAATTTTAAATTATACAAATCCAAGATGGCGGGTTGCGCTAAGCGAGTGTTCTTATTTTATATTTGTGAATAGTATACACTAAGAATTCTATAGAACAAATTTCAAAGAAAAATGGAGCATATGGTCCGCCATTAGATCCGCCATTTTTAATTTTCAGATTTACCGTAATATGACTTCAGATTCACAATCAACGACCCCAAGAACCCATACATAACAATGATAACCAATATAAAACTAATCTAATAAAAAATGGGCACTAATGGTCTGCCATTTTGACCCGCCATATTGGATCCGCCATTTTGAATTTTCAGAATTTACAAAAACTAACTTCAGATTTGCAATCAGCGACCCCAAAAAGCCATACGTACAGTCGTGGACATATAAATAGCACAAAAATACATATAGAGTGTTTCACATGAATTTAAATAAAATACATAGAGGAAAACAAGAATTTATTTCATGGTATTTGAGTTTAAACATTAAAAACTTAAAATCAGTAGTAACTTTGTAATTACGAACTACAAATTAGAAAATTAATCAAAAATCTGAAATTGCTCCTTAGCTGAGGTGGACATATAAATAGCACAATTTGGATTCTGAAAAAAAGACAGTAATTTTTTTTACAATGAGCTTACGAATATGCTTACTAGTACTTGGTACTGTATCCCGAATTGTCCAAAACAGCCCAACATATTCGTCCTATACTCTCCACAAGCTTCCTGACCTTATCCTTCGGAATAGAGTTCAGGAGCCTTCTCAATTCCACTCTATAACTCATCTAAATTTCGAAAACTTTGGTTGCTTATGCTGACCTTCACATCATTCCATAAATTTTCTATTGGATTGAGGTATGGGCTTGGAGCCAGCCAATTCAAAATATTAATTTTTTTCCTTTTATAGCCAATCAATCACAACCTTTGCCGTGTGTTTTGTATCATTATCGTGCATAAAAGTCCACCTAATAGGCATGTTCTCAAATGCAAATGGTTTCATCTGGTTATTAAGAACATCTAAATACATATTTTTGTCCATTATTCCTGGTATACGAAAAATTGGACCAACGTCGTGCCAGGAAAAGCTCTCCAAGCCATTAAATTCCCTCCTCCATGCTTTAATGATTTTTTTGTATATTTAGGATTCAACTCTTGGCGTTGGGGCGCCGAACAAAAGTTTTTCCATCTGGTCCAACCCTATTAAATTTAGTTTCGTCATTCCAGAGCACGTTCTTCCAAAATTGGTCTTCTTTATGCACATGGGCCCTTGCAAACGCTAAACGATTCTTTGAATTTTTATTTTTTTTTTTTTTTGTTAAGAGCGGCTTTCTTCGGCTAATGCATCCATAAAGATTAGCTTCATGTAGTCTCCTAGATACTAGTTTTCTTGAAACATTAAGGTTAGTTTCTTCATTTATTTCCCTCATAACTTGCTTTGCTGACTTGAAAGGATCAGCCTTACTTTGGCGAACTATAAGTCTATCGGTAGAAGCGGTGGTTTTACGAGGTCTAGGATTGCGCGGCTTATTCTCGAAATTATTTGAACCATTTGATTTAACCAGCTTGAGTGCATTATAGACCATTTTTCACGAAATTTTGAGAATATCCGCGATTTTAGATAGTTTTTTGCCTTTTTGACTTATTACGTGAATTAAAGACCTTTTTTCCAGAGTGCAATGTTTGCCACAACCCATTTTATTTAGAATCGGCGAAATTAACTGAATACAACTCTAAAATTTTTACAAACACCCGATCTTGTTAACTTTTATTCACCAACTAACATGTGTGCTATTTATATGACCACAGTAGATCATACATGCCTATACAGAAAGAGATGACCTGAGCAAATAAAAGTAAGTAACGGTACATCTCTCTCGGAGTTTTAAACAACGTCACACTGGAGTCTCAAAAAATTATAACTACAGTTAATGAATGCATTATTAGGTTCAAACGAAACGTTTAAAAAATAAGTTGACATTTGTGCTATTTATGTGTACATGGCTGTATATATTAAAACCAATATAATACAAATCTAATAGAAAATGGAAACTAGTGGTCCACCATATTGGATCCGTCATTTTGAATTTTCAGATTTTTCAGATTTTTCAAGATGTGATTTCACATTCGTAATCAGTGACTCCGAAAACGTGCGAGTAAGAAAATTCAGACAAAAATCATCTTTTTGCATAACAATGATCCAGCTCACAAATTAATCGAAACCATGGCCAAATTGCAGAAGTTACGGTTCGAACTGCTTCCTCATCGTCCATATTCTCCAGATTTGGCCCGCAGCGACTATATTCTGTTCCCAAACTTAAGAAGGTAGCTCCAGAGAAGAAGATTTGCGACAAATGAACAGGTCGAATTGAAATCTGAAGCGTATTTCGGAGATCTTGAGAAATCCTACTATTCAAAGGGCATTGCTATGTTAGAAAATCGTTGGAATAAGTGTATCGAGCTGAAAGAGGGCTATGTGGAAGAGTAAACAATAATTTTGGCACAAATTTTTTGTTTTCTTTGCTAGGTCGGAAGCATCTTGACTGCCCTAGTATGTATACGACCGCCAAATTTCTGTCACACATAGTATAGCTTGTACCAAAAAAAGTGGCAATTTAACTTAACATTTTCAGCTTTGGATAAATTTGTATATTTCTTTCATGAGGAGAATAACACCAGATTCGGCAAAAAATTTCTTTAAAATTGTATTCAGTCCATCCTCCAACATTTTTTATAGCATAAAAGTTATGCAAACTCCAAATTTCAGCCAAATATCGACTGTTTTGGTATAAGCTACATAACGGCTTTCTTTGAGTCAAAGAAATATCTAAAAATATTGTAACTGTATTTGTGCCATATTCGTCATAAATGTTTCTTATATTTTGTAGTGCTGGTGAGTGAACTTTTCGAGAACTGAATAATTTGCATGGGCATATCACCAAAAGCTGCAGAAGTGTAAATAATGATCCGACCCCACCCAGTGAAAGACAGAACATTCACCTTTCCACAAAATTTGAGCACAAAAAAATGTTCTAACTTAAATTCGTCGAAAAGTAGTTCCGACTTTAAAAAATTCACTACTATTATGTACGAGAGAAAAATGTTTAAATTTTCAACTGATGTAACTTATTTGGGTGGATGGGTTAGTTAGGGCGATGGTGAATGTTGTTAATACTTTCCTCGCTCACACTCATGTAACGGGCATAAATCCATCAATATATCACCAACTAGCAAACTTGCTTGCTTCGTTAGTAACTATGTATGAGGGAGAATCCAACGAGGTTGTAGTTCGCACAACTAGCCAAAATGCAGTAACAACAAAAGCAACAACGACGACGATAAAAACAACGTTAACCGTATCGACACAAAATCCTCGCAAGGAAAGCATTTATGGAAAAGGGAACATATACACACAGTCGAGCAGGAACACGGAGTAGCACCGCTTCCAAGTAGCAGCAGCAGCAGTCAAAACTACAAAAGCAGTAACAACAAAAACAACAACAACAACAACAAAAACAACAACAACAAAAAACAACAACAAAAACAACAACAACAAAAACAACAACAACAAAAACAACAACAACAAAAACAACAACAACAAAACAACAAAAACAACAACAACAAAAACAACAACAACAAAAACAACAACAACAAAAACAACAACAACAACAGCATCATCATCATCATCATACTGCCCAAAAGCCAAAGCGAGTAGGCAAAACGGATGCCCGTTGTTAGTTATTTCGTTGCTGTTGCTGGTGCAGAAAACAGGACAGGCTCTCGGTCAGACCAGGCCAGCGAACATTTATTGGAGTTTCCTGCATGTTGGCATTGTACTTTAAAGCTTTGTTGGTGTGCCTATGTGTGCGTGCATCTTTGTATGTGTGTGTGTGTGTGTATATGTTTTCCTTTTGCTCTGCGTTTCTGATGCGTTCACGTTTCCATCAACATCGACGTCGTCATAGTCCTTGTTGTGTTGTTTGTACGCACTGTGGTGCAACGCGAAAGCCGTTTCACTCGCGTTGCTCTTACTTAGTCTTGCAGGTTTAGTTCTGTTGTTGTTGTTGTTGTTGTTGCTGTTGTTGTGGATTTTGCTGCTGCTGTATTTCGCATTCTGCCATTTACATGCACCTTCGTAGTTACCGTTCATCCCTCAACCCTTTAACGCTGCATGAGTGCCACCCACCAACCACCACCCACTTTGTCCTGGCTGGCATCAACTTAATCTACTATGTGTAGCATTGCACATAAACGTTGCTCAGCTATACACGCTGTACACTGCTCTGAACCCAGGAAGAGGGTTGGCTTGACTGTCTGTTTGTCTGTCGGTCGAGTAACTGTGACTGTGCCTGTGCCTTGCTGCTTGTGTGTTTTGTGTGCTCTGTGAACTGGTATCCTTAGTTCATCGCTTTGCTCCGTTTTGGTTCAGCGACAGTTGAAGTGTGCTCGAGCTATTGAAAAGACGTCGATCTTCTTTCAAAACTATCCTGGCGACAACCTAAAGTTTTCAAGTGAATTTTAATAAGTTCTTATTATCTGAGTAGTGAATAATATTTAGTGAAAAATTTATTTCTCTAGTGAAATAATTGTCAAAACTTGCTAAGGTGCTGCTGCAGCAGGTTGGTGTAACTTTCTTCTTAGCTTTTGTTTGAAAATTTTGAACTTCTAGATATTATCGATTTTCTTGTTGGCGATAAAAATTAAAAATTCTCCTCCATTACAGTTGGAAAATTCAACGTGAAACATGGCCATAATTTGGATATAAATGTAATTTTTATTTTTATATTAAATCAAAATATTCCCGAATTCTTCCGTCTTGTGTTGAATAATACATTTTGTCCAAAACTAACTTTTCTTGAGCTCGTTTAGATGAAGCAATCTTTCCAGCAAAACTCAAAATATTCTTCGTCTCCCTTTTGTGATCATGTTCGTTTGATTTTGACTTAAATCTGAAAAAGCTATTATCTTGAATTTTTCCCTGGAATTACATATCGTCTGATTTAGCTGTCACTACCGACTAGTCGGTATAAGAATATATATGTTTAAAATTAAAAAAGATTTTCATATTGGCGGGAAAAAGTCCACACACCAAAAAAAACCATCTATTTATTACTTCAGCAGATTAGAACATTGCTCTACAAATATTTTTTTTTTTTAATGTACAATAACTCCAACCGAGATTTTACATTTTGCCGATCCATATGATGACTTTCTGCATTTTTAGAATGTTTACATCACCTCGATTTTTTTCGTCAAGAACCTTTTTAATAGGTCACTTCGATTTTTTGTATCATAATTGTGTATGGGCACCACTACATTTTAAGCTTTTGTGTTGTTTATGTGTTTGTATTTGATTCTTTGTTGCGTTTTGTGCTGCTACATAAGCCTTTGGTCTCACTTCTTTCTCTCAACGCTCCCAGAGCGCTCTCTGCCCATAGCTGATCGTGACTTTGCTTCTATTCAGTCTTCTATTTTTGCTGAAATGTCTCAAATCTTTTAATTTTTTACAAATGTACAGGCGCTGACATGAACAGATAGAGCATTTTTGTTTTTTTTTTTTTTAATTTGCTATATATCGTTACCTTAATATAGAAAGGCCCTAACTCATTTTTTTCAAAATCGATTTTTTTGCAGATTTCAGTAGACCACCCTCTAACACGACTTTGATAAAGAAATGTGTACGCTAAGATTGAAAATTACAAAAATACAAGCATTTAAAAAAAGGCCCTAACTCATTTCAATAATTTCTTAAAAAAAAAAGCCCTAACTCACTGCGTAGTATTTCATACTCATACATGGTAGGAGTTCAATTTCTTAATTTGAATTTTTTTAAATTTGCTTCAGTCAGTTAGTGTTTGTCTTTAAAAGTACATAGTGCTTAAGTGTTAGTGAAAGTTTTAGTGACATCTACAAAATGAGCGAAAGGTCTTACACTGATGTGGAAATACTTAATAATGGTACTTGTAAAAGAAGAAATATAGCAAACAAATCGGAATGGCAGCAAAATATAAATATAATAAATCGTATGAAAGGTGAGCGATATAATAGTTCATCGAAAAAAAGAGATTGCCAGAAGCCTGCAAGGCAACTAGGAGTACGTTGCTCGTCACGTTTTTGTAAAAAAAGCACGTTGAGACATTGCTCAGCTTTCACAGAGCACATGCGAAAAGAAATTTTCAATTTGTTTTGGGAGATGTCCTGGGACCAAAAGCGGTTATACGTAACCAGCCTTATAAGCTTTATGGAGCAAAAGAAAAAATGTTCGGAAAATTCATTACGTTCCAAGTCAGTTTTGTATTTTTTGAGACATAGTTCACGTCCTTTACAAGTATGCCGACAAATGTTTCTTTCAACATTGGGATTAAACGAAAAGATGGTACGTAATTGGATTAATAATAGCGGAAATTATGGAACACAAATCAGTCCCGAAAAAGTCTCACATCTGCGCATCCAATCTAAACGAAACTCAACAACCGGTCGGCGCAATGCGGAAAAACGAGACTTTCTACAAAAATGGCTAGATAAGCTACCAAAATTAGAGTCACACTATTGTAGAAAGCAAACTAAAAAGTTGTACCTAGAAACGAGTTTTTCCTCTTATCAGGAGGTTTACAGACTTTATTCTGATGAATGCAATTTAAATAAAGAAAACGTAGATATAAAAGTATCATACCCCATTTTGCTGAGGTGTTCAGAGATCTAAATTTATCTATATTCAAACCAAAAAAAGATGAGTGTGATGTTTGCGTTTCATATATAAATATCGAAAATTTCCTAACAAATTCACCAGAAGTTCATCATATAATCTTGTACTCAGATGGCTGTTTTTATCAAAATAGAAACGTAACGTTATCCAATGCATTACTGACTTTCTGTGAAAAAACTGGAATAACAATTGAGCAAAAATATTTGATAAGTGGCCATACGCAAATGGAATATGATGCAACTCATTCTCTCATAGAAAGAAAAATGGCCAAAAAACAAATAAATTTGCCTTCTCAATTTGTGCAGATCATCACGCAGGCACGAAAGAATCCATTTCCTCTACAAGCCTATCACTTGAGTTACGATTATTTTTTGGATTATGATAGTATTCCAAAGCGATACTCATCGATTCGACCTGGTAACAAGTTTATTAACATACATGTAAGTAAAATTAATTAGCTATTTTCAACTATAGGCAGAAGCAGTGGCGATCCTACTGTGAATATGTTGCGCGCCTTAGCATATGACTCCTCTGGGTTGTTGTACTTCAAAACAGATATAAGCGGAGAATATGAACTTCTTCCACAGAGGTCCAAGAAAAATGTTGAATTCATTACTCCCAGGTGCCTACATGAAGGAAAAATTGCAATCACCAAAAAGAAATGGGACCACTTGCAAGATCTTAAGAAATTCATTCCTACCGATTGCCACCATTTTTATAATAATTTAACTTATAACATGTAAACGTATTTTGTTTTTATTTTATTTATACTACATTTTATCGCTAATTTAATTGTTTTTTGTTTTAAAAAATGTTAAGAATGAAATTATCAATTCATTTGGTTTCAAACTTGCAAGTAATAAAAAGCCCTATCTCACAATTAATTTCAAGAAATTCACTTACAAAAAGCCCTATCTAACTTAATTCTATGGGAAAACAAAAATTAAAAAAAACTGTTGCAGCATTACATTACTAGTAGTTTTTAATAAAAAACTGCGTTTAAAAAAAATTCGAAACTACATTACTTTGTTTTTTATTTACTTTTTTCCTTCTCCTGTGAAGTAGCAAAAATTGAGTTAGGGCCTTTCTATATTAAGGTAACGATATATATCCATATCTATATCTATATCTATATCTATATCTATATCTATATCTATATCTATATCTATATCTATATCTATATCTATATCTATATCTATATCTATATCTATATCTATATCTATATCTATGTATATCTATATATATCTCTATATCTATATCTATATCTATATCTATATCTATATCTATATCTATATCTATATCTATATCTATATCTATATCTATATCTATATCTATATCTATATCTATATCTATATCTATATCTATATCTATATCTATATCTATATCTATATCTATATCTATATCTATATCTATATCTATATCTATATCTATATCTATATCTATATCTATATCTATATCTATATCTATATCTATATCTTTATCTATATCTATATCTATAATATTATATATATATAAAAAGAAGTGTACGTTTGGTTGAAATCGCATCACTTCAGAACGGCTGGACCGATTTGGATAATTTTTTTTTTAAAATGTTCGTTTTAGTCCAAGTTAGGTTTTTAAGGAAAGAAACATTGACCACGCCCACTTTTGCGCCCACTGTTTTTGATTTATCTAAAATCGGAAAACGGCTGGACCGATTTGGATAATTTTTTTTCAAATGTTCGTAGTAATCCAATTTAAGTTTTGTCGGAAAGAAAAATTGACCACGCCCACTTTTGCGCCTACTTTTTTCGATTTATCTAAAATCGGAAAACGGCTGGACCGATTTGGATAATTTTTTTTTCAAATGTTCGTAGTAATTCAATTTAAGTGTTTACTGAAAGAAAAATTGACCACGCCCACTGTTTTGATATATATATCTAAAATTGCAGAACGCCTGCGCTGATTTTTTTTTTAATGTTTGTAATCTATATATATAAAAATAAGTTGCATTGTGTATGAAATTGATGTTCTCGGTAATGCGTGAACCGATTTTGTTTCTGGAAATTTCCCATGAAAGGTGACGTCAATACAAAGGTTTTTTTGTATAAATGGTCTTTGTATGTGTATTGGTTCATGAATTATAGGCATTTTAGTGAACTTATCAACAATACAGCTGTGAAAAAATACAGGTGCGCCCGGTATTTGCAAGGATAATTGGAAATAAATGGAATATTGGAATAATTTGGCAAGTCTCACTTTAGTTTGCATTTGCGCGAAAAATAAAGGCATAGTAAAAATTTTCCATACCCCTTCTTTTCACATACCCCCTTTATCGCCTACAAATCAATAAAAATGCTATATTTAAGACGGGTTTGGTCGTATTAGACTAAAATTTGGTAAACAAGTTCGTACGGTTACTGCCGGCAACTATACTTAAACGGGGCGTGGTCTAACTACATATACGCCCACTTTTTAGAAATCATTATTATTCCTGAGTTGTACATGTTTTGATAGTGAAACTTGATATGTAGATGCTATGGGCCCAATAGGCCATTACTATATATTTGAGCGAATATTAGACAAGGGGGAATTTTGCCACACAGGCCAAATTTATGATATCGAATTGCTTTGGAACTAAATGTCGTATGTAACTATGCAATAGACTCCTAAACTACTCATCCGATTAGCATGAAAATTTGTGTATAGAAGTTTTTTTGGTACGGTGCGTGTTTGTGGGCTATCAATTTTTATCCACCTTGAACACCAGAGGGCGCTGTAGTACAAATTTTTTACAAAACTGCCTAAAACTCACAAACCGCTTATGCGATTAGAATGAAAAGTGGTATGCAGTGGTTTTCATGTACGTTGAGTGTTTTGCTGTAATATTTTTTGACCTATCTTGAACACCAGAGGGCTCTGTAGTACAAATTTTTTGCAAAACCACCTAAAACTCCCAAACCGCTCATGCGATTAATTGAAAATTGGTATATAGTAGTTCTCAGGTACGATGAGTTTTTGACTGTATCTTCTTTGAACCACCTTGGACACCAGATGGTGCTGTTGTACAAATTTTTTACAAAATCGCATATTTTTAGTTGTTACATATGCAAATATTTACAGAATAAAAAATATTTCTTAAATTTAGTAAAATTAAAAAATTTCCGTTATTTTGACATCAAAAACATGAACATATCTTGAAAACTATGACAAAATTTTACAACAACGATATATATAATGCAACATCGTGCTCCAAAATGAGAAAAACACAATCAAAAATTTTATTTTGTGACTTTCGATTCAAAAATCTCCGCTGCTTTTTTATACACTTCGTTCAATGTTTTTTGTCTTAAAGCTTCATCAAAGTACTATAAAAACCTTATTGCAAAAATACCGTTAGTTGAGTATATACACATATGGTCATGAAAATAGGTACTTCGACTTCGGTATAAAAATACTAGTTTTTTAGCTTAAATATTGTCATGTGTTCAATTTTATGCTATTTTTATTCAGTAAGCAGGTAAAGTAAACATAAATAACATTCCAATGGTCTTATAGTTCAAAGGTTAGTAATAATACGAACAAAAATTAAAAATTCCTGTGGTCATTAAAATAGGTACGAAGTTAAAAAAGCTATAAAATAACAAAATTATATGGTTTCATGACAAAAAATACACAAAATTTTTAAAACTCCTTCAATAACCGCTGTGTCCACCGTTATTATCAACAACTTTTTGAATTCTATTTGGCATGGAATTAATAAGCTTGCGGCAGGATTCTACAGGAGTGCCATACCATATTTCTTGAATTTTTTGCCATAAATCCTTTTTATTTTTGAAATTTTGTTTTCCAATTCTCTGTTTTAAATCTCCCCAAAGATTTTCTATTGGGTTCAGGTCGGGCGACTGGCTTGGCCAATCTAAAACTTTCACATTGTTTTGTTGAAACCACGTGCTCACTAACTTTGAAGAGTGTTTTGGGTCATTATCTTGCATAAAGACCCAATGAAGCGGCATGTTCTCTTCAGTAAATGGCAACATAACGTCTTGGAGAATATCCTTGTAAATAAATTTGGTCATTTTGTCCGTAATAAGGTGAATAGGCCCAACTCCATACCACGAAAAGCAGCCCCAAACCATTATATTACCGCCACCATGCTTAATTGTTTTTTTTGTGTATTGGGGTGCAAATTCTTGTCCTTTAGGGCGTCTGACATTTCGTCCGGCATCATTCCCAAATAAATTTATTTTTGTCTCATCACTCCAGAGTATGTTATACCACTTTTTGATGTTCTCTGTTCCACACCAAGACTTGTGGTCTTCGGCGAACTCTTTCCTCTTCCGTAAATTTGCCTTTCTAAGCAGAGGAACTTTACGAGCTATTCTTCCCGGTAGGTTCCTTGTGCACAATCGACGCCGTACAGTTCGCGCTGAAACTACGTTATTAATTTCAGCTGCAATCGCTTTCGATGACATAAAAGGATCCCTCTTAGCAAGTATTACGATTAAATTTTCGGTAGTAGGAGTTGTTTTTTTCTTGCCACCACGTCGTTCTGTTGATTTTTTGGGCTTAAGGGCATTAACAACAAAATTTTTGGACCGACCCAGTGATTCCGCGATAAATTTGTAAGATTTATTCTGCTTTCGAAGGTTGAGAACTATCCTGCGTTCCTCAGCTGTGCAGTGTTGCGCGCGACCCATCTTCTAGTAATATTCGTATTAATTTTTATTTACTAAATTTTCTTCAGCTTCACAACTTACTTCACGACCAATATTTTCAACAGATTCAGTAAAACACAAAATATAACCTCAAAGTACCTATTTCAATGGCCAACAAAATATACTTTTTCGAAAAACAAAGTGATCTGTGTAACTAACAACGCAACTTAAAATAACGGTTCTTGTAATTTCACAATGAAGAAGTGTTGCCACTTCTAAAAAATAATACCCTTCCATTATTCCCTTTAATTTTTCAGGGCGGCACAACGAATTGAATTATCAAGAATAAAGTACCTATTTTAATGACCATATGTGTATATTTTAAATATTTTTTTCAAAAAAGGTCTGAAATTGTGGAGTTTTCCTCAAAAAAAGGCTCAAAATTTGTTTTTGTTGTAAAAATAATTTAAATTCAAATTCGCAAATTTTCAACTCCATTTAAAAATTACAACATTTATAAGCAAAAATTGTTTCAATATTACGCAAAAATTGTTTCAATTTTACGCAAAAATTAAAAACCATTTCTGTGATTCAAAAAACAATGCCTACCCCTTGATTTTTTTGAACAAAATTTTTTTTTTCCAATATTATGTTTTTATATTTTTTAAAAAATATACAAGCTTAAAAAATTATTTCTTTACAAAAAATTATCTTAGTATCTCTTACCAATCAAAAGTTAAAGCCAATAATCTTTATCCAAAATTTATATACAAAAATCAAAACGCTGTCTGTGTGATGGCTGGAAACTTCAAAATTACTGAGCCGATAGAGCTGAAATTTTGTCAGTACATTTTTTTCAAGTACGAGATGGTTTAAATTTCTTTCACACCCCTTTTAACCGCCCACAAATCAATAAAAATGCTTTATTTCCTACGGTTTTCGTCGATTTGGCTACATTTTGATAATTTAGTTTGTATGTTCACTGTCGGCAACTGTACTAAAACTGGGTAATGTCCATCTACTAGAAAGCTGGGATATAAGTGGGTGTGGCTCCGCCCATACAATTAAAATTTGTATTATCGAATAGCTTAGAAAGTAAAAGTAGCAGTACTTACATACAAACTCAAAATGGAGTTACTATTTGGTGATCTTCTACTACTGGGTAACTGTAACGGGCAATGAAAAATGACAGTGGTGTCAAACTATGAGTCTAAGAAAAGTTTTGAATACACCTATTATGTTCCCATATAGTTGCAGGGTGCAGCAACGCGCGCCGGGAAAAAGCTAGTATTATATAAAATGAAAGTGAAAATTTTTTGTTGCCGCAAAACTCCAAAAGTACTGGTCCGATTTTTATGAAATAATTTTTAAAATATAACATTTGTGCTACAAAAGAATCATTGGGTATTTTCTTTACGAAATTTCAATAAAAAGTATCTTTAATTAAAGTTTTAAGTTTTTTAAAAAATCATCCAGAATGCCATGCATTGCTTGATCGTTAGCTTTTCATGCGCTTGTGCTGCGACCCCAGCTAGCATTTGGAAGATTGTATGACGAGCCCGATCATTTCGCGATTCTTTTTTTAATCGTCAAGACGATTGTTAAGTAGAATTTTATTTTGCTCTTCCAAATAATGCTATTACGAGTCGTTGTGGCGATTTTTGGACGAATCGTCGTTCAATCTTGGCGAGCACATAAAGAGTGCTAGTTGCCAAAAATCGCATAAGACTCTTAAAAATGGTATTTATGTGATATCGTAGATGACTTATTTAGGCGATTGATTGAAGGATCGTTTAAAGTAGGAATAAAAGCGCCTTACACGATTCTTTTCAGCGCAACGTAGACGACTCAAATGGAAGAGTCCGGCTTGACACAGTTTCTCCCGTTGTACTGAACTTGCGCGATCGGAATACGACATCGTCGACGATTTATTTAATCGCCCGGTCCGATCGTGGAAGAGTCGCCTACGATTGAAAATGCTAGCTGGGTTGAAGATAATTGGAAGCTAATTGGAATTTGAACAATTTTTTGAAAATATTTAAATATTGAAATTTATCTATAATCCCTTCAACAAAGTGCAATTTACCAACACCATCAGTCGAACAAGCACCCAGACCATGACGTTGCTTACACCGAGAAAAAAATTTCTGCAAAATTAACAAAAAACCTAGTATAATATGTCTTCGGCAATTTAGAGCCTCCTAAGTTTTTCGTCAGAACATCTAAGTCTTACATGTTTAATGTACCGATATTGATTTGGATAAATTAACTAAGTATTTTGTAATTGTAAATTATGGCTTCGACAGTTTATATTAGCGTGCTTGCTTAATATGACGAACATAGTGTTCAAGTCCATACCATTTTGATAAAGTGTCAGTTTCCGATGGCTTACCTACAATATTGGTTAATATGTTATATACTTGGCTTGGGTGAATCAAACATTTTTTTTTGGAAGAGTATCAAAGTATGTGATTTCAAAGCAATGTGCAAAACAATATATTACTTTGGTGAATAAGCATAAGTTTTTAATTTCTATACATATTGTTTCCACCCAAGCCAGCTTAGGTGATTTTACTATTGTTTTTTTACTCGGTGTAGGGTCCATCTCCTGATTGGGTTTTCTCCAAACGTTTCCCCTGCCATCTGACCCAAAAAGCTTATATTTGCTCTCGTCCGTGAATACGATGTTTTTCCAGAATGCAAAATCTTTCCCGACGTAGCTGTGATCAAACTACGATCGAGTTTTTCTATTTTTGAGGTTAATAAAGGACTTCTTGGACAATTCTGCCATTTAATGCATCTCCTCTAAGGACTCTCCGAATTGTCTCGGCATTACAAGTGTTTCTCAATCATATCCAGTAATTTCGGTGCACTCAGCCTTGGATTTACCTTTATTTAGGTGACAATCCACATATCTTGACGTTCGCTAAATAGCTTTTTTGGGCTAGTTTTTGGCTTATTTATTACCTGATTTTCATTTTTAAACCGGTGGAGGATATTTCAAACTGTTGTATGGGCTTTGTTAAGAATTTGGGCGATTTCCATTTTTTAGCGTTCAATAACTAAATTTCGCAATTCAAGCTTAGTATGGCGACCCATTTTGAAATTTTGAATTAAAGAATTAAATAAATCGATCACAAGCGTTTCATTTTAATACAAGAATGTAAATAACAACAAAGAGAACATAACAAATCAAGATTTTCAAAAAGTTCCATTATTAATTGCTGCTGTTCGATGGGAACCGTTTTCACTTCAAGAAATGTTTATGGAATATTTTTTATTTTTTTTTTCTACAATAAAACTACTTATGTCCTTGACAAATTCATTTATATTAATATTAAATAAACAAGAGTTTTTTAGAATCATCCATTTAAAAAACATCAAGCATAGGGCACGGAGAATTTTTTTGTGAAATGAGATTTTGTAACACAAATCTCTGCATTTTGGATACATTTACAATCAAATAAATCATTACCCCTTCATAATATAGTTTTATAATCTTTATAAGGCATTGGGATTTTTTCGTTTTTTTATAAATAATTTCATATTAAAGCGGCACACATATTCCCATGTATTTTGACTCACTGAATACGAATCTGGCATCCATTTTGACCAGTTGGCTCTTGGTTATCTTTAAAATAATTGGATTGCACCTATTTTATGGATGTGTGGTAGACTTTTTTTTTTTTGGAATGAGCGATATATTGATCATTATTCTGATGTTGGTTTTGTTCTTTTTTTTTATTGAGCTCAATTCGGCAATTCTGCTCCTAACATTTAGCAAGTAAATTGAAAGTATTTTAATTAAGTCTGATAATCAGACTCTAATTGAGCCTCGTTAAGAGTGGAGAGAGGTAGAGAGCAAAAAATTCATATAAAAAATATCATAAATATGCTGAAGGTGGTCAGTGCATCCACTTTTAACAAAACTGTATTGGATTACTTCACCACACCAAAACTATATCAAAACTATTTAATTAATTAAATTAAAAATTATTTAATTAATTTGCAGAAGTCGGGGTTTTCTTGGACACACTTTTATTTTGGCCAAAAACTCGCAAAAAAATTACTTTTTCTATAAATTTCAAAGCTTAGTTTTCAAGGTCGAGAAATAACCTTCCTTTGGGTAAAAGCAGTTTGATCAAAGTGTTTCCCCTAATATTTTTACGAAGCTTTTTCGTAATATAAAGTTCATTATTCCTAAACCTTACTCCTTATTAGCTTTTATAAGGTGGATTAGTTAAAACTTTTTAGACTCTTACAGTTTAAAATATGGAATATGGAAATAAGGAATCCCTTTTATCATGCCTACGTCCTTTACGTCTTAAACGTATCCAAAAGTCGTTTGTTTATTCATTTTACACCAAGGCTCTCCTGGACTAAGATATCTTGGACTGAAAAAACATAAGCCAACTATTGCATATCTTTTCACAGTGAAACATATTTGACTGTTAATCATCAACTCAAACCTATTTGGCCGATAATCATGAGTTTTTATCCAAGAAGTCCAAACAAAATACATAGAAATTCCAATCATCTAACTAGTTCCATAAATAATGCCAGTGTAACCTATTTGGCCGATAATCATGAGTTTTTATCCAAGAAGTCCAAAAACAAAATATCCATAGAAATTCCAATCATCTAACTTGTTCCATAGATAATGCCATTGGAACCTATTTGGCTGATAATCATGGATATTTATCCAAGAAGTTTAAAAAAACTCAAACATTCCAATCATCCAACTAGTTCCAAAGATAATGCCAGTGGAACCTATTTGGCTGATAATCATGGATATTTATCCAAGAAGTTTAAAAAAACAAACAAATTCCAATCATCCAACTAGTTCCATATATAATGCCAGTAGAACCTATTTGGCTGATAATCATGGATTTTTATCCAAGAAGTCAAAAAAAAAAAAACAAACAAATTCCAATCATCCAACTAGTTCCATAGTTAATCCCAGCGGAACTTATTTGACTGATAATCATATATTTTTGTCCAAGTAGTCCACAAACTAAAAAGTTTCAATAATTTTATTAGTTTCAAAACAAATAATAAAACAAATCGAACAAATCATCGATTATTGCCCAAGAAGAGCACAAAACACAAAAAAAAAATTCCAATAGCAAAAAAAAGAGTCGATATTTGTTCAAGTAATCCATAAAACCCACTAAAATTCTCTCTATCTTGCCTTATGTAATCCTAGTTAAGCAAATTTGTCAAAAATATCGGTTTTTGTCAAAGAACTCTAAAGAACCCATACAAAGTTCTGTGATCCATCTGCCAGCTATACTATGCCCTCTTTTCATTCTGGCCATTCATTGTCATGTACGACTCATGGACTGTCCTTGAGCCTCAATTGTCTCATTTATGCACACGCTTGTGGATATGTACGCAACAAAGGTTTTTTAGCGTTCTCATACATGAGCAAGTTAAATTTGGTTCTCGAACGTGAGCGTGTGACGTTTTAAAAAGTGTACTACCAAAATGAGTTATATGGGCACGCGTGCATACTTGACCGAACCTCTCCGTACCTTCGTTCAAAATTTAACTAAATATAGACATGTATTGGAACTGGTCCATACGACCTTCAATTTTGTGAATGGGGCCAACACCACGCCATGACATAGCATAATGCTTCCGCCACCATGTTTTAAAGTGGGGCGAGTGTACTTAGGGTCGAACTCATTGGACCGCGGACGACGAACCGCGGATATGTCTTTCCATCTGAAGAGACTCTGTTTATCTTAGTGTCATCAGAAAATAAGACCTTTTTCCATTCATTTATTGTCCAGTGGCTATATTTTTTGGCAAACTCCAACCGCTTTTTGCGGTAACGCTCCGTCAGTAAAGGCTTCTTCCAGGAAATTCTTCCAAATAGCCCATTTTCTCTCAATCTTTTTTTGATGGTATCTACATAAGGTGAGCTATCTTTTTCACCAAAAATTGACATACGAATTTCATTGTCTGTCTTTTGAGGAAACTTTTTCGATTCTCACACTATCAACTCGTCTTCTCTAGCAGTAGTTTTACGGGCTCTACGTTTGCGGGCACCTTTTTTACAGTTTTATTTTTGAAAGTATTGCAAAGTATTAAATATCATTCTTTTAGATACTTTGCAATTTCACCGTAAGACTGTCCGTCCTTGTGCTTCTGGACGATTATGCCCCGTGTGCTTTCATCACAAGATTTGTTTCTTTCCATTAAAAAACGCTAAAAAACACGTAAAATACAAATATAATCTATATTTTTTTCAATCAACTAGAATTTTAACTTTGATTTTCCAAAAAATTAAATAAAACACTAAAAATGTTTCGCATTGCTAATTATATGCACGGACGTTATTCTACTTTATTTTGAAACATGCTCATAACGGGCTTATGAACAGTTCAACGTTCAACTCAACAAATTTCGATAGATTATCGACAACAGAGTTGCCATATAGAGAAAACAATGATACTTTATCAGATCGATCCTTAAAATTTTATGTAGTACAAAAAATTGTACGATTAGTTAAAACGTTCCTAATTAGTTGCACGGCACTGTATTTTCAATTGATGAAGACTCAAATAACTACACAAAATATTTATTCTATTTTTCTTTGTTACAGACTTCAACTAAGAAAGCGATAGATTTCGATGACGATGTAGATTTCGATGACGACGATGATGATTCTGGCTCGGACTTTGACGATGATGAAGATCCAGATAAAATAGAAGTACCTGGTAAGTACAAATTCTCAAAATTATTTAAATTCTTATATATTCTGAAATGTATGTATATAAAATAACTACTCGTTAAAGATGAAAGTTTTCAGTGAACATGACTTCACGTAAACGTTTGTTCTTTGAGCCAACAGCAAAATATCTGTAAAATCAGCATCATTTTAAAATTTATATATTTCTGAATGTTATGCAAGTTGCCTGCTGCAAGCAAAGTGTTGAAATATTTCCTTAACCCTTCTGCGAAGCGTAACACACAAACACGCAGTAACATGCGGACATTAAATTGGTATTCTCTCGACCCACCAACGAATCAACCAACCAACAACCACCCTGGCAACAACTGCTGTGCACTATTTTACAGTATGACAAAAACTTGTGCCATAAGTTGTTGTGTTTGTTGACTTGGGTGTTTGTGGAGCGCGTTGTTTAGACATATCTTTCACAAATTTTGTACTTTGGACAAAAATCAAAACTGTTCCAGCAACCAAAAGATGGTATTTATGAATGCCTCTCGATAGGTACCGCATAACTATTATCTACACCAAAGCACTGTAGAGTCTGATGACGGACGGTATTTGTATATGTTTTGAACATGTTTGTGTGTGGGGGTGTTTGCAGCTCTTACTCCGTACTTTGTTTAACGTACCTCGTAGCTTTAAGTGTTCGATACCGAAATTTTAACACATATAATCGCAATAAAGTAAAAAGTTATATTCTACTTAATTTGCATTTCAATATAAATTAAGAGATATGATGGTGGTTGAGGAGTTTGTTGCGGGATTACCTTATAACTAGAATTGACTGATGTAATGTCATTACTCTTTTCTCAGATTCTAATTCATATGTTTCTACGGCTTTCCTCCACACTGAGAACATCCTATACATGGCTCACTTGATTGACCCTTCTTTCCCCAACTGTCACCCCATTTCGAACTAAGGCAGACTTGAATTAAAAGGTGTAACACCTAAATCCTTTATTCAAAGCTAAAAAAAATGTTTTCAAAAATAGAATGGAATTGTAACTCGCTAAGTATAGGTGCTATGACAGAAATAATGGTACGACAGTTAGAGTATATTATTTAACTTTAATTTAGCAATTAATTTAACTTTAACTAAATTAAACTTTTAGCAATTATGACAAGCTACACGGAGGGAAATAGTATCTATTCTTATATTAAGCAAATATTTTGCTTCATCTAAGAAAACTTAAAACTAAACCTCATTTGCTCAAATCAAGCACAAAAACCCAGTGGCGGATCTGAGATTCGCCAGATGGGGGCTGAAACTACAGTTTTGTATCCCAAGGGGGGCTGAAACGGCTTTTTGGGCTTTTGCATTTTTCTACTATACAAAAAAAATTCCCAAGGTGGGGGGGGACTAAAGCTCTTTCAGTCCGTATGTAGATCCGCCTCTGCAAAAAACTAAAATAAAGAAAAATAAACTTATAAGAAGCATTTATTTCTAAAATTGATTGCTTGAAACAAGAATAAAATACTTGTTGATTCTAGAACCTGGAACAAGATTTGAATCAAGAAAATATTTTCTTAATTTAAGCAATCGCAGTGAATTATTTTAGCTTTCAGCAAATTGTTTACTTGAATCAAGTAAATTTTTCTCACTACAACTTATATTGGCTGCTTAAAATTCACAACATGTTTACATGAAAACATGATTAAGATGGTGCGGATTGACAAACTATGGCATGGTTCGAAGGCGCAGTGACTTATCTGTTACTTTACTTGGAAACATGTTAGCCTCTACAAGATATATTCAGTATATTCGAGTAGTTTTTTCTGATCGGTTATCCTACATCCTACATCTTTGCTGAAGATTATATTTCATTATAATAAGAAAATTGAGTTTCTAAGATCAAGTAAAACATTCTAGTATCAAGAAAATTGCTTACTTGAATCAAGCAAATTTTGAGTATTCTAGTTTTCATTAAATTCTTTACTTGAATCAAGCAAATTGTTCTCAATTCAAGGAAAATCAATTTCTCAAATCAAGCAATTTATTGTAGTTTTCAGCAAATTGTTACTTGAATCAAACAAATTTTTCTCACTTCAAGCAAATATTAGTCTTGAATATATATGCAAAAAATATTCTTGAGTTTTAAGCAAATGTTGCTTGGATTAAGCATTTTTTCTTAATATTATGTGTTTTAAATTTGCTCAATTCTAGCAAAATAATGCTTGAATTGAGAAATTTATGTTTAAGTGTAAAAACTGATAGTCTATTTGCTTGATTCAAGCGTAGAATGCTTGATTTTTTTCTCTCCGTGTATATATAGGTGCTTAGGTAAAAATTATTATATGTCAGTTAAGGCTGACTAAACCCTTACGACAAAAATTAACGAAAAATACATGACAGAGCGCGAAGAGAGCCGCTCCAAGATTAAAAATGCATCAATCTTACAACGGCGTTGCATGGAACTATTACTCGTCGAGTATATGCGCTACGGTAAATTTTATAAAAATTTTATTTATAAAAATTTTATAAAACACGATAAAAATAAAATTAATGGCGTCATGAGGCCTTTCAGAGAACCGCTTAAAGTAACCTAAATGCACCATCGTTGCATGGATATATTGTATTACGCTAAGGTAAATGTAAATGTATGTTTTAAATAAAATTAAAATAAAGACAAGTATTAGGACAAGAAGTTGGATATAGATAAGGTCAAAGATGGGAAAGAGTATAAGGGCAAGGATTTGGACAAAGTCTAGGACCAAGCATAAGATAAGAGGTAGAACAAAGATTTGGACATAGATTAGAGCATGGAATTGGACAAGGATAAAGATAATTGGACAAGATAATTCAGACAAGGATTTGGAAAAGGGCTAAGACAAGGATTAAGAAAAATAAAAGGATAAACCTATACCTTAAGACATATTTAGGGCAAGATTGAAAAAACGATGAGCACAAGAATTGGCATAAGGAAAAAAACAAGGATTTAGACCTGATTAAGGACAAAGATTGGAAAAATAAGTGGCATAACGATAAGGAAAGGAATTCAAACAAGAAAGGGTTAGGAATTTGGAATCTATATATAAATAGGCGTAGGCAAAACAATTAAGAACCATTTTCTCCCGTGTTTCTGAAACGATTTTGATATTTGTTTTTTAAGTCAAGAGTAGGGAGAAGGGGTGCACCGAATATCTATGATGGGAATATGAAGGTTTTTATATCGAATAGCTTTGGAATTAACTGACGTATAAGAATGAAACTCAATATGAAGTTCCCACTTGGTGATATCCTTCTACTAGAAAGTAGAATATGGGAAGAAGGGTACTGGGACGGGCATTGGATAAAGGGGTGTGGCTCTGCATATATAAGCCAAATTTTTGATATCGAATAGCTTGAAAACTAAAGTCACAGAACATAGAAACTAAGAATGGTGCGGTATGTGAGTAGGTTAGGTCGGTTAGGTTTGCACATGAGTGAAGAAAGAAAAAAAAAATGTTTTCAATATAAATAAAAAAACAAATCAATTTTTAAATGATCGAATTTCGACCAAAGGCGATACTAAGTAGGTTAAAACAAAAATTTAGAAAACAATTTAGTCTTTAAAAGGATAAAGACAATTATCAGGACAAATATAAGAATGAGGCCTAGTTTAGGCACAAAGGATGCTATGTCACGCTTAAGACCTACGGGTGTGTTCACGATTCAGCCAACTCCTTTTTTATAAAATATTGTCATTTTGTACTTTGCATTTGAATCTTTATTCATATTAATATTATTTCGAAATCTGAGTTTTTGTGGTATTTTCCAAACTATCTGAGGGAGAAAGTTTTTTAATTTCAGTGGGAAATAGGACAAAAATACTTAAATAATATTTATTTTTATTTTTTTATTTTATTTTAAAAGGATTTATGCAATAATTAATTACGATATAAATACGGAGTTAAGCAGTTCTAGCATCTAAGGCTTTCGACTGGATATTAAATAATATAAAAAGCAGTACTTCTCTAACATCTAAACTACTTCTAGATACTAAAGAACTGCGCTTACATAAGAAGTAAAAGACTTGCAAGCCATCTGTCATGCTTTCAAATACTTTGTCTCTTCTCAATTTCAAAGCAAGCTGTGTAGTAAAGAGGTGTTTTGAAATGCATTCAAATACTGCACAAACAAACAAAATAACATCCAAGCATACGTAGCTTCTATATTAATAAAAATAATTTTCTGTTTGTTTGACCCGAATACAAATCTAAACGGCTTGTCGGATTTCGTTCGAATTCGGTACACATAGAACTTACATCCTAGATTAGGTTTTTGCATACTTATTTTTTACCACGCCCCCTTCCGCCCATTTACAAGTAACGCAAATCTACCTACTAACGTACTTTTTTTAAGCGAAAATATTCGTCTAGTTAATTCTTAAAAAAACCTGTTATTTTGACGCCAAAAAATTCACTTATCTTCAAAATTGTAAAAATTTTTAGTACAACCTTTTTTCTTATAAAATCGTTTCCTAAAAATTATCTGAAATTCATATTTCTTACTGTCGATGCAAATAACTCCGTTGTTTTTGAATATATTTCATTAAATTTTTTATTCGTTGATAAATTCAATTTAATCCCTTAATAAAAACCATTTGAAGAGTACCGTTGGTTTATCGTATATATTTTGAATCTTTTTTTTTTTAAAGTAGGTCCAAAATATTGACTTTTTATTAAAACAAATATCACAAAAATTGTTTTTGTTAAAATAACAAAAACTCAAAATTGCATTTTCGACTACCTTTTACATGACATGACGTTTAATAGCAAAAGTAGTTCAAGTTTTATGAAAAATTCTACTTACTGTTTCTGTCATCAAAAAACAAGACCTACCCACTGTGATTTTTTTAAGAAATTAATTTTTTTCAAGTGCTGTTTTTATTCGTTCTATAGAAAAGTTAAGATCCAAGAATAATTTATGTGAAAAAATTTATACGAATATCTCTTTCCGATCCCAAATTATCGCTATAAATCTATTTTCTCGGCAACTATGGAATTAATTTTTTATGGAAGGGCTATGTTTTTTGTATTATGATGTCCTGCAAAGTTATAGACAAGATAAGGAAAATTTTGTTTCTAGAAGTAATAAAAATGATATTGGCCAGAGTTATAAAATTGTGGCATATTTTAATAAGTTTATTTCTTTTATAATTCTTAAAAAACATATTTTTTAAGAATTATATTGTGAGCTTAATGCCAAATAATTCAAAACCTGTCAAAATAACAGGTTTTTTAAGAATAACTAGACGAATATTTTCGCTAAAAAAAGTACGTTAGTAGGTAGATTTGCGTTACTTGTAAATGGGCGGAAGGGGGCGTGGTAAAAAATAAGTATGCAAAAACCTAATCTAGGATGTAAGTTCTATGTGTACCGAATTCGAACGAAATCCGACAAGCCGTTTAGATTTGTATTGGCCAGAGTTTCCAAGATATGCTACTCTTTTTTAAATTTAAGGGGGTTTTTGACCCCCCTGTGTGAATATAAAGGGGCAATGATGTTTCCCAATTTCGAAAATCATTACATTTGCAAGAATATTGCTGAATGTCTTAAATCATCCAAATTTTACTTAGTTTAGGAGTAAAAGGAAATTAGCTACAGTACTATAGTATAAAATGTGACCTTGAAAAAATCGGCTATTCGAGCTAACCCAGAATAATACCTTGGACGATAGGTTGTATAAACCAATGGCTATCAGACACCGTTGGAGTTTTTCAGTTATTTCAAAAGACCCTTAAATCGTTGCACAGTGCTATTAAACGTTTTTCTCATTTTTTTTAAGAATTTTACTACCAAGGATACGGTAGATTACATGTTTGATATCTATAAACTCCATAACTTAATTTTTAATGGAAAAAATGAAGAGGGTCATATATGACCCAAGGCTGATAGAGGGTTAAAAAAAGTAAAAATTCCGAAAGCAGACATCACTTTAATACTATTTTATCAACAAAATTAGTTTAAGATCTACTAAAGAAGAAGTAGAGTTGGGTCATATATGACCCATTGATCGTACAGGGTTAAAGATATAAAAAAAATCAGCAAAAAGACTTAATTTAATACTATTTTTCAACAAAACTATTTTAATGTTCGCTTAAAAAAAAAATTGATGTAAGGCATACATGGGTTGCCACAACCCATATCCTTTTTAGGTTCATATTTGCTGTACTCATAACATTTAATAATTTCAATAATCATTTACAATTTCTAGACTAAAGACACACATAAAATAAAAAAAAATAAATAACTGGCCATTTCAGCCCTTGAAAGGACTTTGACCTAGCTTCTTATGATCAATTGTGTTGTGCGTGTTATTAAGTTCGTACACAATTGACCGAGAACCGGACCTACATGCTTAACGCCGACTCCGAACGGCGATGAACGGAAAGTTCTCGTTCTCAAGAAGCTTTACATGGCATTTTGATTACTCTCTGAGGTTTGCCATTGTCTGCAGAGAGGTGGCGGCCGTACAGAAAAATTATTTTAATTCAAATAATTTTCTGTCGCTGCTGGGGTTCGAACCTGGGTTTCCAAAGTTCTTTGACATAGCGGCCACGCACTTTAACCAACTACGCCACGGACGCCACACGAAAAATCCAAATGAAAATAAAGACACACATAAAAATCAAAATAACACTTTGAATTGTGGATGTTGTAAGGAAGTGTCAGATCATTTTTCCTCTACAGCCCATATTGGCAGTTTGGGCACCTTCGTACATTTCGTTGTAATAACGTATTTTTTTCCAAATATTTGACAGGTGGTTTGCCAGCTACTTAAGCTACTAAATTCTTTCTACAAAACAACAAGAGTGTTCTTCAAACTTTAAAAACAATTGTGACCAAGTGTTTTTTTGTTCTGCCTCATGGAGTCATAAAGACTCAAAACGTAAACGTGAAACGCACGAAGACGTCAATACTGTGGCAAATGATTCATTAAAGCGTCTGTGAGTACAAACCATCATACCAAAAATAGTTGTGGTTTTTAATAAACTACCATATAAAGAGTTTTTTAAGTAAGCTTTTAATTGCAACTTATTACAGCGGCATATAAGGCGAAAAAAAAATCATAAAACCAGTTAATACACTTCAGCCAAAGTTAATCAAATCCACAAAACTAAACTTAACCAGCGCACAGCATAATAATTCGAACACGCAACTTGGTGGTTTTGCCTGCTTCATATGTTCACATCGCTGTATTCGTTTGTATGTATTCGTCCCTGTGTGTGTGCCTGCCTTCGTGTCTTTCTATTAATGCTGTTATTAATATCTTAATTGCATACATCTTCCTTTGCATGCCGCGAGTAGACGAGTGGGGGGGGGGGGGTTGTGTAGGTGCAGCTGTTATGTTTCTGAATTGATTTCCAGAGCATTCAGTTCACTTCCTGCAACACAAAACAACAATGGATCTGGAACCTTGTTTGTGAACAATCTACAGTTGCTTTGAACAGCGTTTGGTTAAGCGTGGTTTTCATGTTGATCTTATGGCGACAAACAACATATGACGACCAGTCGAGCATATCTTGGTTATTTCTTCTGCACCTCCGTGTAAACTCTTCGGTATATCCTTCCCCATATGTGTTTGATAACACTTGATTAAGGAATAGGTACACACAAATCCTCACTTGAAATTCGCAGTGAATGTTGGGTTCACTCGTACCCTCACATATTCGAGCCACACCTTTAGCTTGATTTCTAACTGCCAAACTCAATCTACAATTTAAGCTCTTCCTTTTCCTTGATTGCGCTGCTGTAGGTATTGGTGGCGGTGTGAGGGAGGTGAAAGTGCGTATGTGTAAATTCGTGGGTGGAGTCCGAATTTTCGAAAATTTGCATTACGTTTGACATTTTTGAGCATTCCAGCCAGGTCCAGTGCTTCCAGCGCTAATCTCCACGAAGTAACTAAAAATTAACTTTTGTTAATTACACTTAAGTAACCTTTGGAAGGACCTTTGGAAGGCTCTTGTACTCACATTTCTTAAAAAAATAAAATCGTGTATATCTTCAACAATACCTCTTAAAACGCAGGTTTCCAAATTTTTCCAAAAAGGCATTGGCGTTGCATGAAATCTGTGTCCACAAGCAATAATCGCTTAAGTCGACTTTGGTCAGAACTGAGTTTTTTATGTTACTATATTCCTGAAGTGTATCTTTACATATTCACAAAATCTGAAGCTAGTAAGACGAACCAAAGACAAATTATGACACAAAAGTCAATGAAGCTTTCATTGAACTTGTATGTGGCTTGAAAATTTTGAAGTGAGATTTCTCAAAACATTGATACCAGCTGTTATTGTTTATGAACACAGAAATATTTACTCGCTGAAATAGGAGCAACGATAAAAGTTATGGTACGACAGTAAATATTTATTGTTTAATCCCTTGACAAAAATAAAAAAAAAAAAAAAATAAATACCGCCATCGAGAGGCGGAAAGAGCTGCAACGAAACTGTTAATAAGTTGCATGAAACTATTACCGCTGAGCTCTATGTTTAATTTTATTTAATGAAAATAAAGGATTTCCACGTGGCCCAACGAAAAAAAAATTATGTCATCAGATCATCTGCTACCCCCAGCTTACGAGGGCCATTTGAGAAGTCAGTGAATTTTTAAATTTCCCGCGTAGTAACTTAAAAAGCAACACTGGTAATTTCTAATAGTTAAAAGATAAAGCAGTACTGGTCATTTCTACCATCTGTTAATAGATAACTGTCAAATTTTAAGCAAGCAGCGTCATTTAGTTTGTGTTTAACATACGCAAAGAAATTTTTCGTTTACCACAACTGAAAAATTCACCAACTATACTTCGTTTGCGAGCTGTAATTGCCGCAAACGAATATTCAGTTGCCACAACTTAAAAATATATTATTTATTATATTAATAATCTTTCTCATTATGTCCGTCCGTCTTCTTATGGATTGCACCTCCGTTGCTATCTCCGTCCGCGTATTAAGCAAACTACCAATTTGCTTATATAGTAACAATTTGTCCAAAAAGTAACTCTAAACTATAAGCGTTATGTTTATACAACGAAGGGAAAAATAAACAAAATTTTCAGTTGGGAAAAACGAAGTTTTTAATTGCTGCAATTTAAAAATCACTCGCGTTTATGACAAACGAAATTAATTTCCCGCAACTATATGACGCGTTTCTCGCAACTGAACTGTTATTATGACAACTGTTGAAACGTTTGCAAATAACGATTCCAAGCACGACAAACAAAGTTCGTTTGCGGCAAACTGGCGATAAAAGATTTTTTTCTTTGCGTGCAGACATTGAAAGAAGACAACCTCGAAGAATTTCGAAGAAAATGAAAAAGTTAATTTCGTCTACTCGTCAAGCATTATTTTTTGTGTAAAAACCCATCGCCAAGGATAAATCACCGAAGCTTGATGAATGCTATAAGGTCTCTGCACCATCAATTTCAATGGTTTGGAAGTGGTTTACTGTATTCCGTTATGGTCGTACCGGCAAAAGTGCCGCTAAACGTTCAGACCGCCCAAAAAGGTACGTCAAGTCAGAAATCGTCTATAAAATCCATGGAAGGCTGTAGGCATCTCAACTGAGCGGGTACAGAAATTCTTAAGTGTTTTACGTAGTAACCTGCCGTGCGGGCTTAATTCTACGGTGCTCCATAGCGTGGTACCGAAATATTGCGTCGGCTAAAGCCCTTTGAGGGTTCAAAGGTACTAAATGGGCTTCATACTGTGATGGCATGCCGCAACACTTGGTTTGGGTGGAGGTTTATCTCACACCTCTTCCATACTCGGGAATACGGCATCACGCTCCACCCGCGATATGGGTTATAAACCAAGCCACCACGATACTCTCCGAAGGGCCATCCCACTTAGTCAGACTGGCATACACCAGAGGCTTCATAAAACCCGTTGTATCAACTTTAAAATCTTTGGTCGGACTCTGAGCGGGTACATTACATTTTACATGAATATTTGGACATTAAAAAGCTATCCTCGCGATGGGTGCCGCGATTGCTCACACTCGACCATAAGCGCAGCCGTGTGACCAATTCAAATGCGTGCTTGGCAATCGCAATCCGAAAAGGTTTTTGCGCCATTTCGTAGCCAAAGACGACCAAGAACACCAAGGACCAAGGAACACTTAAAACAGTGGACTTCTCCGGGTGAACGTGCACCAAAGAAGGTCAAGCTGGGTCTGTCGGCCAACAAGGTCATAGCGATAGTTTTTTTAGGATGCATTCGGTGTCATTTACATCGAGTACCTTAAAAAGAATAAAACAATCACCGGCGCATATTATTCACAGATTTTGGCGAAGAAAAAAGTGCTCTTCCACCTTAAGAGCGCACCGGCGCGTTCACGTCTGTGGTCATCATGGCAAAAATCCAGAAATTGGGCTCCGAACTGCTATCCCATCCACCATGTTCGCCAGATTTAGCCGCCTGTGACTATTTCCTGGTAACAAACCTAAAAAAATGGCTCGGATTCAACAGACCCAAATGGGTCGAATGAAGACGTCCTCACTGAAACAAACTCCTATTTTGACGACCCTAATAAAACCTATAATTTGGAAGTAATAAAAAACTTGGTAAAACGCTGAACTAAATGTATCGGTCTAAAAGGTGACTGTTGAGAATTTAAACGTTCTTTTGCCGAAAGAATTAAGTTTAGGATTAAGACAAGTATAAAGAAACTTATAAGGACAAGGATTAAGATATAAAGATTCGTACAACGATAACGATAAGAATTGAAATAACCTAAACAGGTATTAGGACAATGGTTAAGACAATTATTAGAACAAGTATTCGGACTTAGATTATTACATAGATCTGAAAAAGGATTGGGATGAGGTTTAGAAGGAATGGAAAAGTGATTAGAATAAGGAATAAGACAAGAACACAAGGTTTAGAACAACGATTAAGATAACGAGCAGGACATGGATTTGGACAAGAATTCGGACAAGGATAAGAACAAGAATCAGGACAAGGATGTAGACAAGAGGTAGTGCACAGATTAGTTCAATGTTGCAAAGAAAAAAAGGGCAAGAATTACTGCAAAGATTAGAAAAATGTTTTGGAGAAGTGTGAGGACAAGAATTTTGACAAGGAATCGGAAAGTGGTTATGAGAAGGATTATGGCAAGGATTACAACAAGAACTTAGATAAGAATTCGGACAAGGATTAAGAAAGGGGGGGCTAAGAGCAAGGATTTGAACAAGGATAATGGTTTGAACAAGTATAAGGACAAGGATTTAGAAAACGGGAAGGAAAACGGTTACAACAAAGATTAACCCTGGATGGTTGTACTTCGTCGAATCGACGACGCCACCTCATACATTCTAATATGTATGTAAAATAAGTATAACCTTCTAGGGTTAAAACAATGGTTTAGACAAGGATTAGTATAGGACAAGGATTGGATCAATGAATTAGGCAAGGATAACGACAAGGACAGAAAAAGGATTTGGACAAGATTTGTGGATCTATACAAGGATTATGACAAAGATAAGAGGATTATGACAATGATTAAGAAGAGCAAGGTTTAAGATATGGATACGGTCAAGGATTAAGATAAGGATATAGACAAGTATTTAAGATAAGGATTAGAAAAATGGTTAGGACAAGGATTAAGATAAAAATAAGAACAAGGACTATTTCAAGGTATAAAGCAATAACTTGGGCAAGGATTAGGACAAGGATTTGCACAAGCAATAGGATAAAAGTTAAAACAAACTTAAGTACAAAAATTTTGACAAGAATAAGGACAATGATTTGGTAATGGACTAAGACAAGAACAACTATTATGAAAATAAGGATTAAAATGGTCCAGGACAATGATGAGAATAAGAATTAAGACGGTCTTGGACAATGATAAGGATAAGGATTCAGACAGGGACTGCTACAAGGACTAAGATAGGGATTTAGACGAAGATTTAAATAAGTAAGGCGATAAGGACAAGGAGTAGGACAAGGATAAGTACATGGCTTAGGACGAGCAATAGTACAAAGAAAACAAAAACTAGGACAGGGATTAGGATAAGAATAAAGATAAGGATTAAGATAAGGATAAGTTTAGGAACCAGAATAAAGAAACGGATGCGGATTATAATGCAATTTTAACGGTAAATTCGAAAATTCAAGTATTCTGTTATTTTATTATTTTTTTCTTTTCATACCAACGACCTTCATAAAGTCTGGTTCCAAGTTTATTTTAACTATTGTACCGTGTACAATCACCATTTCCTTTTTCAACCTCGAGTATCAGATTTTAAAATAAATCCATTAGAGATGCATGTCCTCCTAGTTATTTAATTTCTCTGTACGAATTAGCACTCATCCGACTAAAGCGGAAATGCTATCGTTTCCTTTACACTGACTTATAATGTCCTAATAAAAGTAAGCTTTTAATCTACATCTATTAGTAAAAATTCAATGAAATATTCAACAGAAATTTAGCAACTTACCGCATTTGCAAATTCAATAAATAACCTCAATTATCCTTTGAATCCTAAACACTTTCGATTTCGATTCTTCTCTTCTGCTCTCATATGATGTCATTAAATAATGACACAAATAAATCGGCCAGTCCACATAAAATTTTGAAATATTATAACAAACCAATCATCTTGTTATACCTGAAACACTTTCAATTTCAAAAAAGCAACAAAAACAACAAACCACAATAATTAAGTGCAACAAAATCCATGTCCATGTCCAGAAATCATACGTTGTGTACAAACATGCAGTTTTTAAGTATGCAGCAATTATTTACTCGTGTGTGTTTGTGTCTATGTAGAATACATGAATGCAATATTTTCGAAAAATATACAATTTTACTCACATCTCAGAAGAAAGCAGCAAGACAGGCATCATGGAGCAGAAAACTCTAGGGTGCACTCATTCCTCCATCTTATTGTGACAATTTGATACACTTTGATTTGGTTTACTTCTACTTGTCTAGAATAGCAAACATACACATACACACACACACACACACACACACACACAAGATAAATATAAATATCCTGAAAATGTAAACTTCTTGTCTTGGTCTTTTTGTTCGCCTATCTGTTGTGTGTGTCTATCAAAAATGCCCGATGGATATTTATTGACTCAGTATTTAAGCCAATAATAACAATAATTTAACATTTATGCCAATTAGCTATAGTTTATCAATTGGTTTTGTTGTTTTCCTACTGGTATCTCAGAAACTTATAGACATTTGGTCCTTCGGGTACTTTGCTGTCATTCCTTAACACTCCGTTTGACAAAAAAAGAACTTATTACATAGCTTGCTGTATGGGTCTATTCCTTTAAACTGAATATTCTAATTAATTAATAAAACAACCATTTTTTCTATTAACATTAATTTCAATTCAATTCCCATTTAATTCAATTCAATTGACATTTAATTCAATTCAATTGACATTTAATTCAATTCTGGAACTGATCAATACGTTCAATAAAAGAAAAATATATGAAAAATATGAATTTTTGAAATATGTCAAAATTATCCACCGGCACATATTTCCCACGGCACATATTTCTCTAAATACGAATAAAACTTTTATCGAATGTAAAGTTCGTATTTTTGTCGATATGGCTCACAATTTACGAAGAATATACAAGTTTGCATTCAGAGTTACCGTTGCCCTACATAAATCACACTTTATGTAATGATTTTTGAGAACTCTTGGCAACCACGTATCGTAAAAAAAGAAAAATAATGACGTTTGCATTAAATCAAAAAGTGTGGTTAAGAAGAATGGTTAAATGGTTAAATTAAAAAGTTAAATTTGTTTGCATAGAATTAAAAAGTTTGTAAGTGAAGAAAAGTGAACGTAAAAAAGGAATTTCATTTAAAAAAAAAAAAACAGAAAAGAAAACAGCCGGTAAATAAAAAAAGCAGCGGTATAAAATTGCAGCTGAATGCAAGTATGCGCTCTAAGCTCTTGTAAGTAGAGAAACTGTTTCAAGAGCAGCTTCTGATTTGGAAAGCTTTTTGGAGCCTGCGGTGGAAATGCACAATCCAGACTGCTCTTTAGAGCGTGCAGTGGAAGTGTACAATCCAGACTGCAGCAGCGCGACTACGGCAGCAGCGCGACTAGAAGCAAATTGCTTATTTTTCAGAAAATAAACGAACACTCGTTTTCGAGTAATCATTACTTGCGCCAAATAGGTCGTTTTCGATACATTTATATGTATAGTAGAAAAACGATAATGACTCCTCCGATAATGACTCCTTTTTCGAAGCATAAACGAACACTCATTTTCGATTAAAAATTACTGCGCCAAATAGATCGTTTTCGATTCGTATAAGATTAAAAATACGATAATTTTCTTTGTTTATTTTAAATGGTTCGTAAACGGTTTCTTTTTCGATACAAAACCATCACTCGCTTACGAACTATCCGTTAAGAACGCCAAACGGATCGTTATCGTATCTTTAACAAGTTCGAATACAATAGTTTTTTCGCTAATCCTTCGAGAAATTTACATTTTTCGATGTCGAAATCGGACTTTGTGCCGGGAGGGTAGTTCTTAACCTATAGACTTTTTTAACTATGGGCATTTACAGAGGATGGTCGGCCGTGATTAGAAAATTAGAATTACCCGAAATGTTTTTTTTTAACATTCCTAATTAAGCTTAAATATATGTTTTATTTATTTATTTATTTATTGATAACATAACTTATAATTAAAATTCTAAGTTAGTTGTATATAAATTAGCTGTGGCTACTATGGCCTTAAGCTGAGAAAGATAGCATTGATTATATAAAGTCGATAATATTAAGAAAGATAAATCAAATAGAATAATTATATAATGTTTATACTTATGTATGTGTTTAATAATTACTTTAACATTTAATGATTAAATGTGTTAAAAGGGAAATGTGTTAATTAAAAAGGGAAAAAAAAATATTTCATCTAAAGTTTAGGAAGCCTGGTGATTGGGATCTTATATTAAATAGTTAGATAAGGTGGTATAAGTTTGATTTTTTAAGATAATTGATTATATTAATAATATTGTGTGTTGTTGGATTAGAAATGAGTGATAGCGCATCAGTATTTTGGAGGGTGTTTTGTCTAATGTGGGTGAATTGTATGCAGTTGGTAATGAGGTGATGGATATTTATGGGATTAGTGCAGTTGCAGTACGGGCAGGAAGGATGAGTATTGTTGCTTATGAGGTGACTATGTGTTATTTTTGTGTGTCCTAAACGGATACGTTCTAGTTTTATTATGTCCAGTCTTTTGATGTCAGGGTGATTTATTTTGAGGAAATGCTGTGTTGATACTTGTTCTCTGTTAATTTGTTTGTACCAACCTGAGGTGTTCTGCCAGGATTCTTGGTGTTTGCTGTTATAGTGTTTGGTTATAAATTTGTTTATGTCATTGGAGTTAAAATTGTTTGTAGTTTCTAAAGGCGCTAAGGTTGCATATTTGGCTGATTGATCGGCAAATTCATTGCCTTCTATCTGTATATGGCTTGGGACCCATATAAGGATAATTTTTGGGTAGTTTGTGGTAAGGTAATTTCGGATGAGGGTGGGGTAATAATCATTGTTTTCTGTGTTGGCTATTGCGTCTAGCGATGATAGGGAGTCTGTACAAATGGCAAAGTTTCCGCCTAGGTTGATAGCATGTGCAATTGCTTCATTAATTGCGATTATTTCAGCAGAAAATACTGTGCTGTAAAATGGAAGTAATGATATTTTGATAATTTCGTTCGAGTATGTAACGCTAAAGCTGGATTTGCCATTTGATTTCGAGCCATCAGTGTATATGAACGTGTAGCTGTGGTATTTATCTTTAATTTCGAGAAACATTGAGCGGAATAGTTTAGCAGAGGTATTAGATTTAGTGTGTTTGCTTAAAGAAGTAATAATTGTGTTGGTTTTGAAATCACACAAACCAGGTGGGGGGGTAAGTGTTGTGCCTTTTATAGGGAGGAATTGTAGTTCGAAGTGTTTGCACCTGGATATGGCTTTTGTGATTGCTGGTAAGCATTTGTTGTGTTGGTATGATTCATTGCGGTTTAAAATTATATTGTATAGGGGACTGTTGTTACTATTATGGATGGATTTGAATAGTTTTGTAGTGATCTTGTCTCTTAAGTTCTCAATAGTTGGTATATTTGATTCGAAGAGCATGTTTTTTATTGGGGTTGATCGAAAGGCTCCTAAGGCAGTCCGAACTGCTGCGTTGAGGGTTGTTTGAAGTTTTTTAATAGATGAGGTTGGCGAGTATCCAAAGAGGAATAAGCCATAACTTATTTTGGATACGATCAGTGACCTAATGATCGAGATCAGTGACTGGGTGTTGCAATTGAGCTTAGGGCTGGATAAGCATTTAATGATATTTAGTTTTTTATTGAGGGCTGTGTTAATAGAATCGATGTGTGAGTTCCATCTGTATCGTTTGTTGAATACAATTCCTAAAATTTTCATGTTCTCAACATTTTTAAAATGTGTGTTGTTGGTTAGGATGTTGCAGAAACAATTGTGTTTGCGGCAAAAATGTATATGGTTACATTTTGTGTTTGACAAGGTTGCTCCGGAAAAGTTACACCAGGTGTTGATGTCTATAAAAAGATTGTTGAGGTTTTTTGTTTGGTTTTTGTTTTTGTCGAACTTGATTATTATGAAGAAATCATCTGCGTATGCGCAAAATTCTATTTCTTTATATAGCGATAGAGTTTTACAGAGTTTGTTGTAAGCAATTATAAAAAGAATGACTGATAAGGGAGACCCTTGTGGGATGCCGTTTTCGAGTGGTAAAGTATTAGATAGTATTTTTCCTATACGCACTATTATTTTCCGGTTTGACATAAAGTTATATATATAGTTAGATATTTTCGGTCCTATTTTCCAGATTCGAAGTTGTTCGATGATTGTGTGTAAGCCTATCTTGTCGAATGCCTTTTCAAAGTCTAGCGACAGAATAGAGAGGTGTTCCTGAGCTGAAAGACAGTTTGTAATTTGATAGTCTAAAAAGAGTAGAGTATCGTTTACGGATTTGCCTTTTCTGAACCCCATTTGGCGACTATCGATAAGTTTGTCGGCAGTGACAAACCACCATAATCGATTGGCTATTATTTTGTCGAGCAATTTTGAGGTGCATGGATTTAATGATATGGGTCGGTATGATGTCGTTAAAGTTTTGTCAGAGTTTGGTTTTAAGATTGGAGTTACTAGACTTGTTTTGTATGATTGCGGAATGAAGTTATTTAAAATGTTGTTAAAATTATTAATGAGTCGAAGTTTGGTTATTTTAGATACATTTCGTAACATCGGGTAAGATATTCGGTCAAGTCCAGGAGTGTTGCCTTTTAGTTTAGCTAATGCGGATGTGAATTCAATGAAGTTTATTTCCTTTTCTATTTTAAGTGCGTTGATAGATGGAGTTATGTATGGGGCAGTCCTGCTTAGTGTATTTTTGCTGTAGCGAAATTTTAATGTGAAATTGTCGTCTGCCGAGTTGTTGGACCAAGTTTTGCTGAACTCGTTTGCAATTTCGGATCTTTCTGTTATTGGTGCTGAGGAGTTGGATGGAGAGATGCAATGTATACCGTGGGTTGTTTTGTAGCCGCAAAATGTTCTTACGTTTGTCCAGATTTTTCCAGTTGGTGTAAAAGGGTTTATGTCAGAGGTAAAGTTATCAATTGAGTGCTTTTTGGCAATTTTTATTTCTCTTTTTAGCAGTGCTCTCGATTTTTTGTATCTAATGAGGTTTGGCTGGATCATGTTTCGTTTAAAAGCATTCCAATATGTGTTTTTTTTCCTGTTTCAGTTTATTGAGTTTTTTGTTCCACCATGGGACTGTACGGTCAGACTGATTTGGTGATGACTGGGGGATTGAGTGGTGTGCAGATTGTAGTATGATTTTGTTTATGATTGCCGTTTCTTTGTTTATATTTGAGGAGTTGGTATATTTCATGGTTAAAGAATTCGAGTGTTCAGTGAATTTAGTCCAGTTGGCAAGGTTTATTTTGAATTTGGGTCTGATTTTTTGACTTTTTCCGGTTTGACTATGAAATAAAGAGATTATAATAGGGAAATGATCACTTCCTGAAAGGTCGTCCACTATGGTCCAATTTGAACATGTCGCTATATTGGCTGAGGAAAAAGTTAGATCTATATGGGAAAAAGTATTGTGGGAGCTGAAGTGTGTTGGGGAACCATCGTTTAAGATTACATTGTTGGTTTGGTTTATGAAATCGTTAAGTATTCTGCCCGCCCGGTTGTTCTTGGGGGAGCCCCAATTGTTATGCCAACAATTGAAGTCACCCGTGATTAGTGCAGCATTGCTTGTGAAATTTAGGACGTTGTTTAGGTTACTGGTGGTAAATTTGGTTTGTGGGGGTATGTATGTGGAGACTATTGCGAATTTTATTTTTGATTGAATCTCAAAAGCTATTGCGTCAAAGTCATTCTGGAGTTGGATTTGTTTATGCTGTAAGGAGTTGTGGATTAGGAGTGCCACCCCACCGAATGTCGTAGGTGATGTGTTGATGGAGTGGAGGGAGAAATTAATTGGTATTGGGATATTTGAGATGGTGTGGAGATGGGATTCTTGGAGCGATATGATTTTTGGGTTGTGCTTTTTAATTGGTATCAAAAGCTCATTATAGTTGTTTGTGTAGCCTTTAATATTCCATTGGAGTATTATTAGTGTCATTTATAATAATTATATAGGAAAAAGGAGTAAATCTATTGGATAGTTATAATAAGTACAATAATAATTGATAGTGAAATCAGTTAAATAAATGAATTTGGGTTGTGTGCTTTTATCGGGTTGTGTGATTTTCGGGCCCAGAGTCCATAGACATTGATTCTGATGAGTCCAGTGCTTCTTGGTGGTTGATTGCTGTGCTTTTGTCTGTTGGAGCTTTTTTAGTTGGTTTATTGCTATTTAGTTTTTTCATAAGTTTGTGTTTAAGTCTATTGGAGGTTTTTATTGGAAGTATTTTAATTTTTGTGTCTGTTATTTTTTGCGACGTCAATTTAGTATGTTGTGTGGGATTTCTTGATATTGATTCAGTATCAGTGATTAAGTCGGAGTAGTTGACAGATGCTCGCGATGTTGTTGGTACTGTTAAGGAGGTTTCTGTTTGTGTTGCTAACGGCAGTGTTGATTGAGAGGTAAAATTCTTGTTTGTTGTGATTGAGTTGTAAGAGCGTGCGGCTGCTGCGTACGTTTGACTGCTGTGGTGGTGGCGCTCTTGATATGTTGTTATTGCTTTTCTTCTTTCTACTTTGTCAAGAGTTATTATGGCTTGAATCTCCTTCTCTTTCAAGAAGATAGGACAAGCTTTGTCGTAGGCATTATGGTTTAAATCGGCAGCGTTGCACTCTTTGCAGTTTATACACGTTTTAGAGAAATTACACATTTCGTCTAGGTCTGGGTTGGTGTGAAAGTTGCTGGAGCAGTTAGGGCATATTTTTTGGTTGTTGCAGTAGTTTGTTATGTGTCCATAACGGAGACATTTCTTGCACCTGAGCGGCAGGGGAATAAAAGGGCGAATTTTCGTTTTTTCGTAACCGATCGCTATCTCATTTGGGAGAGAAGGAGAGGCGAATGTAAGTATGACAAGACCGGTTTCTTTGAGCCCGTCCTCTGTTTTTTTAAGAATTTTTTTCACTTCGGTGACGTTTTGATTTTTAAATTCAGCGAGTATGTCTTCCTCTGGCATTACTCTTAGGTCATTCGAGTAAATGACTCCTTTTGAGTAATTAAGTGTATTATGTTCTGTTATATCTATTTTTATTTGTGGAGAGAAAGCAGATAGTGTTATTAATTTACGAGCTTGAACACAGTTTTTTGTTTTAACTAGAATGTTGCCATTCCTGAGTTTTTTGCAAGTGTCAACTTCACTGCCGCACGTGTTGTCTATGACTTTCTTTATTAAAAATGGTGATACATTCGCTAAAGTTTCGGAACTATTTTGTCTTGAAATAACTAAATATTTTGGACCAGGATGGTCATTTTTTAAGATTTTTGTTTTGTTAAATTCTATTTGAGATTGCGTAGCATGTTTAAGCCGGGGTGGAAGGTCCGGCGGGTCGTTCATGGTTTAATTGATTTAAGGGGCAAGGCCCTCTTTTGTTTAAACACTATTTAGCACTGTCTTAAATAAAGATTAAGTGATACGTTTTAACTTTCTAAAACAAAGGAGTATTATATGTTGTAATTTGGTGGTGATTTTAAGATTATACTAAGCACACTGTGGTTGGTTGGAAAAAAACGGTCTGCGCGTCACGAGTGATTGTCGGAGACTGGTAAATATATGAATTTTTTATAGTTTTAAACAAAAACCATTACGAGCGAAGGAGAACGAACATTTTAACTTGGCTAGCTTGGTTAATGAATAGAATAGCCGCTGTTGGGTCTGTTAAAAACCTCAATTGATTCACCAAAGATCACTACACCCTCATAGAATTAGGTTTGGAGAGCAGAGAACGCAAATAAACAATAACGAATCGTTCTATTTTGTTACGTTCCGATCATGATACAATTATACAAGGTAGGAGTGACAGTTCTTTCGTCTTGCAACAACTGTCAGAAACAGTGTAAATTTGAGAACGAAAAAGTAAAAAAGAAAATGGAAAGTAAAATATGCAGGCAAATGACGGTCGGTGCAAGGCACTCGTGAGAAAATAGCCAGTTGTAATTGAAGCACCAATAGCAACAACCGGATAACTCCACTTTTTTTCAAAAGTCGTTTTTTGATGCAGATATTTAAAGAAAAAAATTCCGCGTAAGTCAGTGTAATGAAAATGCAATTATCTTGACTCTAAAGTAGTCAAAAGCAGTTTTGAAATTATTTTTGATTTCAAAACGGAGCAAGAGAAGGACAACTCCTGGAGTTGTATTGTTTTTACACCGCAGTAAATAAGCTTTTCATAGGCAAACAAACGATGCTTTTATATGAGAGTATGCGATGCAGTTTAGTTTATGTTAAACTTATTGTATTGAAGTTCAACAGTTGTTGATGCCGCTGTAACCTGTGATTTGGTTTTAATAATAAATGAAAATGGGTAAAACTGAATCAGATTTTTCAGTATCGGGATCTACCGATCGCTCTTTTGGTGTCATCGAAAAGCAAAAAAGGCGAGTTGAGCCTTTTTATTTGCCCAAAGATTGGCGAAACTTAGAAGCAAATTGTTCCAAAAAATTTAATGTCATATCAGTGACCAATAACGGGATATTTGATTTTAAGGCCAGCTTGGGTTCATTCTACAAGAAAACTGTGACCAACAAAGAAAAGATAAAATGGACCATTTCAAAATATCGAAGATTTTCTTATGCTAAGGTAGGAAATATTACTTTTATATCAGCTTCCATTAATCATCATGGGACATTAACGACTTACGAAATTGAAATAAAAGCAAATGTGCAAGGCAGCCCTTTCAAACCAAATTGTCTATACAGACGCAGCCTTTCCCTCAACCCAAAAAAGTATGAAGATGTCATTACTTTGGCTAAAAAGTATATTGCTCCAGCGGATTTGCACTTTTATAATAGACTTCCCTAATAGACCTCCCAGCAGTATCAACAAGAAGGTGAAAATTCAGAATATGATGACGACAACGAGAGTCTGAATTGATTGTCACCAAAAACGGTGTAAAACCCGGTTAATTCCAAAACTTCATTATTCGTTTTTTTAATGACAAAAATTTTTATTTTTTAGTTTTCTTCAACTTAATGAATATGTTTTTATGTTTTTATGTTTTTCTTTCGAAAATAAATGAAAATTTTGCAAAAATTAGGTTTCTTTATTTTTATGATTTTTTTTTTATTTATCTCAAAATTTTAAAAAGTGGAGTTATCCGGTTGTTGCTCCTGGTGCTTCACTTCCTACCTTGTATAATTGTATCATGGTTCTGATCTTTCAAGCTAACGAAACAAAAACAAGTCAAACCACGAAAGAACGATTGAGCGTCTGTTTTGTTTTTCGTTTGCTGTTACTAGCAAAACTATAAACAAAACAAAAAGACAGAGCGACGAAGAGACACAAATGAAACCTAAACAACGATTCGTTAAACGATCGTCGGATAACAACATAAAAACTCTCTACTTCGCATTCTTTTACGCAGTTTGCATTTTTTGCAGGAGTGCGAAAATTTGTTGAATTTTTGTCTTTAAACTTCAGAGCAGCTAGCCTGCTGAAAAATTAAGCTACTTTTTTTTTTTTTTTAGACTAAACCAACGCTCAGGGGATGCCCCCTATAAATGCGAAAGCATTGTGTTGATTCGGAAGAAGGGTGATAGTTAGTTGGAGGGTGGAAAGATGGGGAGTAGTGTCGGTGAAGATTTGTTTTAAATTGACACAGCGCAAAACTGCCAGGGAACACGTCCGCAGGGAGATTGTTCCACAATTTAACTGTACGACTGAAGAAAGAATTATCTCGGTAATGCGAGGTTCTATTGGACATCAAGGCAATGGTATAGGGATGGGCTTGGTGAGCTGCCCGAGTGGACCTGGGAAACACACGAGCTGATGGCGTCAGGTCATGAATCTCCCTTGAACACTTCCCATGGTAGTACCTGTACAAAAGGCTTTAGCAACCAACATTGCGTCGATGCCCAAGAGAGTAGAGAGAAGATGAAATGTTTTCCTCCCCTATCAAATATATCGCACGTCGTTGAATTCGGTCCAGAAGCTTCAAATAAGATTTTGAAGCTCCTGCCCAAATATGCGAATTGTATTCCATTTGCGGCCTAATATATGAGGTATAGATCACGCGTAGGTCAGTTGGAGTGAAGTATTTCCTACACCGTTTTAAAAAACCTAGGCACTTGGCCGCTTCTTTCGACACATCGAAAATGTGATCATTCCAGCGAAGATCGGATTGAATCGATATGCCCAGAACGTCAAGAGCTTCTGACTCCACGAGATCTACACCGTTCATACTGAAGGGGGCTAAGGGGCAATTCATTCGCTTGTGACTTAACAGACCAGTTAGAAACGATCTTCATTGATAGATTCTCCATAACTTTTCTTTTTTTTTTTCTAAGTTTACAAATATCAACCACTGAATGTAAAACAACAACAACAATTCCACACTGTGTGCAAATACGTCCTGCGTTTTCGTTCAATGCCTTTTGCATATCAGTGATCATTCATGAAACGTTTGTTTTGGTTTCGTTTTCTACACTGACACGAGCAAAAATTATAAAATTACGTTATCTCTCTCTTCTACTGAAAGGTTTCGTGTTTTGTTTGCCCTCACTAACGAAACTAATGAAAAATAACGTTTAAGTATCACCCTCTGAGAGATTGGTTCAAATATCGTTTCGTTTATTTTCGTTCTCTGATGGAGAGCCATCTTTCGACCATATTACCATTTTGGAAAAATTGCTTGAAACTCTTAAAGGCACTTGTTACGGCACTAAATCCACTTTAACTCAATAAGATGATGGAAAAGCTAAAATATTTTTCCTCGAATATTCGTCGAATTTACATTTCTTTCGGAAGACACCAGAAGGATACCCATGGATACGCATCCGAAGCTACGTTACGGAGGAGCAAGTATTTTATACTGGTTATGCTAAAAAGGCAAATGTTTATTTTTTTGCCTAGCCATGAATAATTAATTGACAGAACGTCACAGTCAAAAACAAATATTCGTCCAGAATATTTGGTTTATGTTCGTTGGTATTGATGCGGTCTACTTTTGTGTGACCTTTTGCCGGGGTGAATATTGTGGGCTGAACCTTCGGGGAGTATTGTGCTGACTGTGGTGGCTCAATGTCGCGAGCATGACCTATGGTAGTAAAATGCCCATAGATGGTCAGAAATTTTAGATTGGTCTCGATTTCCACCAATAAATATGGATGATGACAACACTTAGCCATCCATAAATTGTTACTTTGAGTTTCAATGCTGCTATATACTCTGTATTAAATTTTTATTTATAAAATGTTAGGAATGTACTCAGTATTGTAATTCATAAAATGGGGTGGTTCACACATCTGAAATCGGAAATGGCATCCAGGAAGTCGTGGTTTAAAGGAATTTTTGATTATATGAACAACCAACATTCTGATAACAGATTGAAGGGAGTTACAGTGTGGCATTTACAACCTGAAAACTCATTTTCTGGGTTACAATTCCTTAAACCTTCGACTCCTAGCCCTGGAGCACATAGTATTAAGTTCACACGAGACTACGACTACGTTAAAAACGATGATATATTTTTAGTGGACTGAGCCCAGTTTGATAGAAGGGCTAGTTTTTTGTATTATGATGTTCTGCGAAGTTATAGATAAGATGATGAAAATTTTTTTGTAGAAGTAATAAAAATGATATCGCCCAGAGTTTCTGAGATATACTAAATTTTTTTAATTGAAGGGGGTTTTTGACCCCCCTGTGTGAATATTTGGGGGCAATAATGTTTCCCAATTTTAAAAGACATTAAATTTTAAAGAATTTTACTGAAGGTCTCAAATCAAAATTTTACTTAATGTAGGAGTTAAAGGAAATTAACCACGGACCCATAGTATAAAATGTGACCTTGCAAAAATCGGTTATGTGAGCTTACCCAGCAAAATCCCTTGGACGATATATTCTATGGACCAATGGCTATCAGAAACCATTGGAATTTTTTTCAGTTATTTTTTGGTGTCGCACAGTGTAATTTTTATAAAAACCAAAATTGTATTATTTTCATATTTTGAAAAATGTGTTTATAAAAATATTATTTTCTAGACGATTTGAAGGACTAAAAAAAAAAATCCTCAACAACAAAATTGTTCAAAAGTAGTGATTTAAAGGCTTATACTTGGTAATTCTCATATGTTTTGGTCAACGGTTTTTTACACATAAAATGAAAACAACATAGAACTTATTCTAATCGACCACCATTTGCTTTCCAGTACGAGCGAAGTCGATCCGGCCAGTCATCGATCGCAGCACGCACGACATGCATGAGCAATTTCTCCACTGCTTGGGCAAGAGCGCGCTTTAGAAACTCGAAATTGAGGTGTCGAGTAGAGGAAGCTATACCCTCTAACACGGACCACAATTTGGAATCCAATGGGTTCAGGTTTGGGCTACCCGCTGGCCACTGATCCGTGAAAATGAATTCCGGTACATTGTTTTTGAGCCACTCTTTAGGCATTTTAGCCTTGTGGGTCGGAACAGAATCTTCTTGAAAGGTCCACGGCTTATTTTGGAATGATGTCGTGTTAAGAGGTTTCACAACCAATTCCAAAACACCGGATTCATACACTTTCGCCGAAGTTTTGACTCCTTTTTCACAAAAATGAAGCTTGGTGACCGACCCCATCATAAGCGACTCCCGACCAAACCATCGCAGAAGCTGGTTGGCGACATCTCTGAACTTTCGGAACAAGTGCTGCTGCATTTCGTGATGACGAAGCATACACTCTATCATTCTGTTTATTGAACGATTCTTCTGCGGTGAAAATTTTTTCGTCAGTAAACAGAATTCTTCTGTGGGCATTATCCGCGTGCTTGAGAATTAACGCTTTCGATTTGCGCTTACGATCGACTGAGCTGAGATATTCATCTCTTGCGACAAGATTTTCTGTTTTCGCAGCGGTTTTAGCTTGATTCGAGACTTAACCGCCTTGATGGCTCGTGGTTTTCTTAAAACACGCGGAAGGCCGGATTTTGGACGATCGATTATTCCACCAGTATCCTCAAACAACTTCACAGTACGATACACAAAATTACGAGTGACTCCGATTACGAGTGACTGATATTTTTGATCCACTTTATTTGAAGTATTTCCTTTACAACCACACCCATTGTTGTTGGTTTCGAGAACATTTTTTTTAAATTTTTGTCCACTATACGATCTACTGTGTGACGTAGAGGCTCAATTATAATCTTAAGATTTAATTATATAGAAATTTGATTTCATATTTTTATTTAAATTAACGGTTGGCCGATGTCGTTTGGCTTAATTAATGTGATTAGATTTGGGTTTTGGCGATGTATGTAGATGCCAAATAGATAGATTTCAATCAACGACCAACGACGAAATGTTATTAAATTTTGCATAATTATGCAATAAGTTCTGTTGGCAACATTTGGTGAAATAGGTGTAGGTACAGCGCCAAAACTAATAAATCAGAAATGCTGTCAAATTCTACAATTATAATTATAATAATGCAAAATACACACACACACAGATACACGCATGCATTCACTTGTGCAAACATATGTAGCTGGACATTAGATATTAATAAGGTGTTCTGAGTACAGGAACTGATGAGGGCTGGGTGGGTGCGGCTGGGCTTATTTGTTATATTCCAAGAAAACAATTTCAATTGCAGTCAAATACAAACAGAGGAAGAAATCAAATTAATGCATTCGACATACGGCCACTGAGCACTACGACTGACCGAACAAGCTTGGAATGCCACGCCTGGATAGCCAAGACTCCGTACACACACACACACCGTCACAACCACACGCAGGCGGCATACAAATATGCGTTTACTCAAAGACAAAGTTACAAATTTCGCCAGCCATTTCGGATGCTGTACTAATAAGATTGTTAATCCCTGAGCTAAAATCAAACAAGTCGGAACAATGTCGCTGTTGTCAAGCAACTAAGGTGGACGATATGAGGTGGAAGTGGGAAATGTGTTTGGTTGCTCTACTCAATAACACAAGCTCAAGATTTGGTTAAAGATGTTCTTTGAGTGCATGAGTGCGTGAGTGCGTGAGCTCGTGTATACGTGAGGTCTTCAGGGATACTAAAGCAGTTGCCAAACTTGAAGCAAGTTCTAGCCATTATAATGAGTAGATGTGTGTATGTGTGTGAATGTGTATCTTAGGCAGCCGGAATCATCGGCGTTATTCAAGTTAGTAGCATTTGTGCATAATTAATGCCAAATAATGCATTCAACGCAGCATTTGGCGGTTGCGGCGATACATTCAGCGACTAACATACAACATCTCATTGGTGCAGATTTGCATGTGCAGAGCCTTCCGGCCAGCAGCTTTCCTGCTTGCTGCCTGCTACCTGTCTCTGTGCCATTGGACAAGCACACATACACCATGTTTCATTGGACTTTGCTTGAAGGCCAACCGACCAAATATTCGACCACGTTCGACTACCAACCGCACCACCACCACCACCACCAACAGCCATCTCATCAACGCAACGAAATAAGCGAACCAAAATACAAATCCTTGGAATACGCAAGATGCTACCTTTTGGCATTACGATACAAGGATTTCATCTAATTACAAAGCGGAATAAATATGATTGCCCAAAATACAAATATTGCACGCATGCATATGTAGTAGTTGTTTATGTGCCGGTGTGTTTGTGACATGTTTATCGTTTGCATTAAATCGTTGTTAATTATTTATTTATACTATATATTTGCATATTATATACAACGGCTACTTGGTGGACAGTGTGGGTGGAGTCTAACTAGGCGGAGCAATCAATCGCTATAAATCGAAAATATATACTTTAGACAAACACTATAGAAAGCTGCTCTTGCAGGAAACTTCTATGCGTCTTAAGTTCCAATCAGTCATACTTGAGTTAGAGAGCGGTTGTAATTGAGCCACGGTCATATTGGGAGGGAAGAAGTGTGACTTTTTCGCATCACGCTTAGGTTTACGGGACAATTTTCTCTGGGTAAATGTTCAACAAAATCTTATTCAGATCTTAGATCCACGCATAAAACACCCGTTTTATAATTTCTTAAAAATTTAATGATTTTATTTTATGTGTTAGCTTACGAGGGTTGCTATATATATTTCAGGAATAAATATGAGAAATGATTTTTTGGTCCCCTATCCTAAGCTAGTCTCGGATTGTTCAGGAGTGTTATGGGCACGATGAGATCCACTTTAGTTTGTTCCTTAAGCGTTCAGGGTGAATATGGGTACCAAGAGAATTCTCGATTCAATTTAGGAGTGTTCTCGGATTGTTCAATGAGGTATTACTGTGGTTGCCAAGGCAGTAGTGCAAAATTGGTGATGCCGGCCAGGCTGTTAGACGTTATTTGGTGGCTCAAGGTTGATCTTGGTGGTAGTAAGTATCGAATTATAGTCTTCACAGTCATGCGTGATGGCAGTGTGTTTGCGTGCTATGTCAGGATAAAAACCTTTAGCCCAGGAGACTATTGCAGGGCTGGTCCTTCGGGGAGTTTCGTGCTGGTTGTGGTGACTCAACGTGGAGAGCAGGTCTGTGGTGATAGGCGTAGAGTTGCGCTTGCTTACAACCGGGTGACAATGCCCTCATATTGTCAGAGATTTTAGATCGGTCTTGATTTCTACCAATAAATGTGGATGGTGATAACAATAGCCTTCCAGGGTTGGTACTATGGTTCCAATACCGGTATGTAATCCATATAGGATATTTATTAAATGAAATAAGTGTGGTGGTGTAACCGATAGTGAAACTACCAAAATAGGGCGTTGGTCGCGTCTGAAGTTAAGGAAGTGAAGAGCAGGAGATGATCGGAAGGACGTCAGTTAATGAAACGTAGCTGGTGTTAACGTCTGGAAGATCATCTATGTTGGATGGACGTTAATTACCGTATGTTGCTGAATTAGCGTTCCTGAAGATTAATCTGCTGGACGTTAATTCCATGAACCTCGACTCCTTGTGTCAAGGGGAACCGTAGAAGAGAGCTGACAAGGCAGGTGTCTACGTTAAGCACTAATCGGACCTTTCACGAAACACTTCTTGCAAACAAATGGTTGTGTACCATTCCGAATTGACCATTGTACATGTCTCAAGTGGTACCGTGGCTACATGACCAGTTTTTTGGAAGAAACAGGCTACCATTTGCTTCGCAGTGCTACGAGCTCGGAACAACTTTTGTTGGATTTGGTTCATCTTGAAAGACCCATACAGTCGACTGCTGTTTACTTTCATGCTCATAGGCATAGATCCATGAATCGTCATCTGTGGTGATGTCGTAGGCGTGTTTCGGATCACCCCAGCTGTATTTTTTTCAGCATTTTCTTGCACCAATCGATACGAGGCTTTTTTTGAGCAACCGTCAAATGATGGGGTATCCAACGGGAAAAAATCTCCCTGACTCCTAAATTCTCATGTTACATCAAATGTGTGCTAGTCTCACTAATGCCCAAGTATGACTCCATCTCACGGTATGTCACATGCTGGTCTGCTTCCAACATTTCATGCACAGCATCGATGTTTTCTGTCACAACAGCCTTTCTTGAACAACCTTCGTTAAATTTGTCTTGGAGAGAAGGACGACTACGCTCGAATTCATTGAACCAGCGTTTTACAGTCGCCGGGTGTGGTGCTTTATCACCAAAAGTCGAACAAAATTGATCGATGCATTCTTCTCTTGTCAATCCCAGGCAAAAATTGTTAAAAATCATCACCCGAAAATGTTCACGCTGAAATACAATTTTCAAACCACTGTAAACAACACAATAAGCGCACATGCACCAAAACGTTGTGAGTACGTTTATGCTAGAAAATGTCAAATTTTCGAATGGAACTGTCAAAATTCACCTGGCAATGCTTAGTGTTGTCGAGGCGCAAGACTTAAAATCCAGCCCTCTTAGAGGCTTTATAAGTGGTTCATCACTTTTCATTAATACAGCCGTAAATGTATATAAACAATGTTGCCTCAACATATATTTTAAAAGTATTCCCGAAAGAATAAAAAACGGTTTGCAAGAGTAAACAATTTAAGGAAAAAAAGTTATTAGCCCATTTATTCCCAAGTTCACTAGCAAAAAGTACAGGGTGGGCCAAATTCAAGTTTTTTTTTTTTTAATGCAATAAAATGAACACAATTAAATTATTTCTATGTATTATAGCTTTATTAATAAGAACAAACATTCCCATTAATTATGGAACTCAACGTCGTTCAAGTGGCTGCCTCGGCTGGCTTCGCAGTAGCGAATTCTGTCACTCCAATTTTCCAAGACCTTGTTGATGGTTTCGGGCTGTAGCTCACGGATTGCTTGGATGATATTGGCCTTAAGTCCTTCAATCGTTTTCGGATTGTTGGCATAACATTGGCCTTTCACGGTTCCCCACAAAAAAAAGTCCAAAGGGGTCAAATCGCAGTTCCGAGGCGGCCAATTGACATCGCCAAGACGGCTGATAACACGATTTGGGAATTTGGTGTGCAAAATATCAATTGTGGCATGGGCTGTGTGGCATGGCGCGTCATCCTGCATGAACCAGAGGTCGTCCAAATTCATTTCTCCAATTTCAGTAAAAAAAAGTCGGTTAACATTGCTCTGTAACGGCCACCGTTGACCTAAACGTTGTTCCCAGCCTCATTTTCGAAGAAAACTGGTCCAATTATGCCACCACTCCCCAATCCCTCACCCAACGGCCACTCTCTGTGGATGTATTGGCTTCTCGACAATAACGTGCGGGTTTCCCGAGCCCAAGATGCGGCAATTTTGTTTGTTAACGTAGTCGCCGAGATGAAAATGCGTCTCGTCAGAAAATACGATTTTTCGCCCAAAATCGTTGTCCAATTCCAGCTGCTCTACTTATGGGCCAAACTGCGAAGCCTACAATTGCTGAGTCAATTGACCTTGTAAGCGAATAATCCGAGATCTTTGAGCAGAATTCTCCTCAGGCTAGTGCGTGAAATGTTGAGCTGTTGAGATCGATGGCGAGTTGATGTTCGTGAATTGAGTCTCACACTCTCGGCTATAGCAGCCACATTCTCGTTTGTGCTTACCGTACGACGACAGGTACCATGAGTGTTGTCCACTAGCATACCACTCTCACGAAATTTTTACACAAACTTGTGTACAGCGGGTGCGGTGGGTGCTTCATTTCGACCAAAACATCCTTTCAAATAACGCACTGTTTGGACTACACAGCACTTACTTTGGAAATAAGTTTCCAATATTTCACAACGTTGTTCAAGCGTAAAGCGACTCATTTCTCGGAGGTATGATACTGACTTTATGTCAATATTTCGAGCGGGAAACAGCTGTCAGCGTCAAAATAACCTATGATTTAAAAAAAAACCACTAGATGGCCCACCCTTCACATCGAATTCTGTTTCTTCGTTCATTGTGTAGCTTTCCATGGTAAATTTTCCGTGTTTATAAATGATAAATACGATTATCAATATTCAATACCAAGTATCAACCGTACACCTCTTGCTGATATACCCTTTAGTTTTCAGTATTATTGAAATGGAATTGTTAGACTCTTCTTTACCAGAGAACTTCTAAGCACCCTCTATTATCTTTGCATAAATCACGAAAAGTTTTGAAATGAAACTCATCAAATTTAACGCGCAAGATTCTTTAAAATTCATTTAAAATCATTAATATTCTTACATTTCCGGTAATATTTGCTGGAATGAATTTGCCGAAATGAAGCTATATTTGAAGGTGACGTTGCTTTAGATCAGATGAAAATGATTCATCTTTAAAGGTGCCATGATTTTTTTTGATCGATGAAGATGTTTTGAAATAAATATTTATCAACTACTAAATGTCAGCTCGTAGAACAAAAAACAATATACAAACAGGTAATATACATTCTTGTATATTAAAACAAAACTCGCTGAAATAAAACGCAAAGGTACGATGCATACAACCAAGTCGACTTTGAGAAGAACGATGATTTAGTTGATGAAGATCTTTGGCTTAAAATTTAAAAATTCTTAATTTTGTATTGATACATAAAGATATCACTCTAGTAAAGTTGAACTAAAAAACTGTAATAGTAAGTCACGCTATGACTTTTCCCTTTGAGAATTTTGTGCCAGATATTCTGATAATTAAATTAACCTTTGAATTAACACGATTTTCCTATGAAGTATAGTTTGTAGTTTAAACAACAGACAAGCTTGTTATTATAGTGGTTCTTGGAGAAGTTACAAATCAAATGAGCATAACTTAAGAGCGCATTTAGAGAGACAGAGAGAGAAAGAACCAACACAATCTTACTCATACAAGTAAATGTAAGTTTATATGACCCATGTGATAACGTTTCAAGCGTGTTTCCTTTAATTTTTATACGCGTCTTATTTAATATGGGAATGACCACATTTGCGATTAGTCTGATGAGTAAGAGAGAATTTCATAAAATTATTAAATTAATACTTTTACTTACTCGTTACGCTTCTTTCCTTTCTGCTTCTTAATGAAACTTCTTATCACTTGCTATTTGCATAATGCTTAGAAAAAGCAATAAAAAAAAAAAAGAAATACAAACGAAACAACTGAGAAACGCAAACGATCTTTCTGTCTTTATAAAGGGGGGTAAGGTTTTAAAGACGGAAAAAGGCATATTTTCATTTTTGTCTTTGAGATGTGAGTAATGTGGGTTAATTTATTTTATAACCACGTTATAGCATAACATCTAAAGTATTTTTGGAAAAATTTTAAATTAAAAATATCAATAAATAAGTCCGTGACAGCTCGTTACCGGATCATCTGAAACAAGAAAATTGAAATGCGTTTAAAAGGTGATATGTTTCCCTAGAAACTCCTAGAGGGAGTTTTTTCGATTGTTTTATTTTTGGTAGAATTTTATTATACTTACAAAGAATCATCATGGCCAGCTCCGAACAGTGAAACACTGTCATTCAGGATGTCCATCTCCTAACTTGTATGTGCAGCTCGTTCGTCGGCTCTGGTTCGTAGTTCGTTAGATGCGCGTGCCCATTGGTGAGCAGTTTGGCCTGTAGAGAATTGAAATTGCATGGAAAGTTGCAAACAAAAATTAACATAAAACTACTAAGATTTTTTTTTTGTATATTTTTATTCAGTTTTGTAATTTTGTTTGCATAAAAAGTACTGGTGTAATGAAAGTATCATGACAATTTCTCAATTCGTTTCAGAGTTATACTCTCAAATACTCGTTTAAGCACTGGCACAGCAACAACAGCGCCATCTACCGGGTCAAACTTTTGACCTTAACCACCCACAGACCCAGTCGCATACACACTCCAAATTTCGTCAAAATCGGTCCAACCGTGTAGGAAAAGTTCAGGGACAAATCCATGTACAGAAGAATATTGTATATAAAGAAGATATACCGGAAATATACAATATATACAAGGTCAGCTTACATATTTAAAAAGTCCCATAAAAGTAAAAAGTAATTTGGAGATTACAAAGGGACTTGAAGCTACCAGGTTGGTCCGTCGCGTAGCTGCCAGGCTGGTATAAAAATTGAGCATGAGGGCCGGTCGTTTGAAACTCTGTATCTTTGTTAGTTTTGCTCCGATTTACTTGAAATTTTGACACAATACTCTTGACATGTTGTATATAAAAAAAAAATTTAAAAATTTTTAAATCTTATCCTCCCCCTTATAAACTAATTTTCTATTTGTTTATTTGTTTGTTTGTAGCGCGCTTGACTGTCACCCCGGAGGTCTCGAGTTCGAATCCAGACTAGGTCATGAGCTTACGCTTTAACCTTTCTTCATGTCTTTCCTAGTTTTTGATCAACTGAAATTAAAAATTCACCAATACTTACGACTCAAAAGTTGTAGTTGGTGGTAGAGCACTTTTTTAACCGACTTCAAAAAGGAGGAGGTTCTCAAGTTCGTTGGTTTGTCCGCTGTTTTTTTTTTTTTTTTTTTTTTTTTTTTAAATGTATGTACATCGATAACTCCTACAGCTCTTGCCCGATTTCCGTAATTTTTTGTCAACAGATAGATACCATGAACGCGGAGGTCCTTTTTTAAAAAAGTGGGCGAAATTCGACAAAGGGGCGTGTCAATATAAGAAAAACACCGTATTTCAGTTAATATTGACACTAGGGTACTGAAATTTACACTAAAAATACTGGGGTAGGCACAATTATTACAAATTGCGGTCAATAAAGTGGGCGTTACTTGACAAAGGGGTGTGGTCACATTAAAAAAACACTGTATCTCAAATAGTATTGACACTAGGGTGCTGAAATTTAGTACAGGGGTAGACAGAATTTTTAAAAATTACTATAAAGAAAGTGGGCGTTATTCGACAAAGGGGTGTGGCAATATTAGAAACACACTATATATCGAATAATATTGACACTAGGGTGCTGAAATTTAGTGCATGGGTAGGCATAGCTATTACAAATTACAGTCAATAAAGTGGGCGTTATTTGACAAAGGGGTGTGGCAATATTGAAAAAACACTGTATCTCGAACAGTATTGACACTAGGGTACTGAAATTTAGTACAGGGGTTGACACAATTTTTAAAAGTTACTGTAAATAAAGTAGGCGTTATTTGACAAATGGGTGTGGCAATATTAGAAACATACCATATATCGAATAATATTGACACTAGGGTGCTGAAATTTAGTACATGAGTAGGTACAGTTACTATAAATTACGGCCAAAGTGGGCGTTATTCAACAAAGGGGCGTGTCAAAATTATAAAAATACTATATCTTAGTTAATATTGACACTAGCGTACTAATATTTGGTATGCAGGTAGGTGGGTAGGTAGAATCATTAAAAAAGTGAGCGGGATTGTACACAGGGTGCGGCACTTTAAGGAAAGTACTATATTACGGTTAATATTGATACTTGGAAACTGATATTTGGCACAGGGCTAGGTAGAATCATTATAAGGTACGGTAAATAAAGTGGGCGGGTTTAGATAAAGGGCGTGGCACTAAAAATTTCAAAGAAGCAGAAATGAAGAATACCTAACAAACTTTCAGGAATTAACAAAACAAATTTTTTAAGAACAAAGTTTCATGTTTGAAATTTTCCTCAAGAATACTTTTACATAAAATATTTCATATTCTCTAAAAAAGAAGAAATAAAAACTTTTTAACAAAAAAAAAAACCGACCTCAAAATCACTACAAAGTAAAAAATAATTTTAAATAACTTTTCCCATTCATTTCTTGGTCATATTTTAAAAGCTATTTATATGTATTATAATATTGGAAATCTTATCATTTTCATTTTTTCTATTTTGTTTTATTATCATAAATATATTAATTGCTTTATGAACATAAAAGCTTTGAAGTCGGCGCTCATCTTTGACACACAATCATGATCTTTTACCATCCGTGCACTATTTGGTGCCTTGGTGACACTGTAGTAATTTTAAAAGCTTTGTACACATTCAAATTCTCACTAAACTGAGCTTGTAGGGTGAGCTTGTAAAGCTCATATTGAATATGACATAGTGTGTAACAGCTGCACAAATAATGCATGGAACACATTGGCTACATTCAGCGTACTCAAAAATTGCCAACTGAAAGAAAAAAAATCACTAAGAAGCTTTTATATTCATAAAGTTAATAATATTTTTATGATAATACAAATTAGAAAAAATTAAAATAAAAAGATTTCGACATAGTAAGATAAGCGCCGACTTTAAAGCTTTTATGTACATAAAGCAATTAATATATTGATGATAATAAAACAAAATAGAAAAAATGAAAATGATAAGATTTCCAATATTATAATACATATAAATAGCTTTTAAAATATGACCAAGAAATGAATGGGAAAAGTTATTTAAAATTATTTTTTACTTTGTAGTGATTTTGAGGTCGGTTTTTTTTTTTTGTTAAAAAGTTTTTATTGTAGAGAATGATCGCTTGGTAACTGAAGTTGACTGAGGTAAAGGCATAACATCTTGTAACATCATACTTATAATATCTTACATATGTTTCACTTGATTGATCCATCCTTCCGACTAATCTGTCACCCCATTTAGAACGAACTGAAACAAATCTTGTCACAATGAATTTTTAATACAAAATCGTTCCCTCTGTGAAAAATAAAATGAACTTCCAAAAGCTAATTTTATAAATTTCTGTTATCTTGACAATAAAAACATTCACAAATTTCCGATGGTCACCTCGGATTCGCTGGCAGTGATTTAACCGGTCAGTCCAAATTTTGATGACTCGGTCGAACGCTTGTGGATTGTGGTCGCTCCAATAAAGACAAAATTAACTTGTTGATAGCCGCTAAGAAAAAAATGGGCCTCGTCCAAGAAGACGATTTTTTGGCCAAAATACGGATTTCTGGTTACCATTTCTAGCGCTCAATTAGCGAACTGACGGCGTTGTCTATCAGTCGTCTGGCTTGAATTCTTGCGTCAGCACTATTTTATACGAATGTAGGCTTAAACCCAACGACAAAATAAGCCTGGTCGACCCTCTGACGATGCCCAATTTAGCTGATCGTCGCCGAATAAACATTTTTTCGACACTGGCCACTACGGCGGCTATGTTTTCTTCACTTCGCACCAATCTCTGTCTGGTTGGTGGCTTAGATCCAAGAGAGTGTACTCACGCTCAAACTTTTCCACGGTGCAAGGAATTGCCTACGCACTGAAGCCATAATGACGACCGACCTTACGAAAAAATGCACTTTGCTTATTAACAAGCGTGAAACGATGCATGATGAAAAAGCTAAAAAACAAAACAAATAAAAAAAAACGAGTTGGCCATTTCAGCCCTTGAAAGGAATTTGACCGAGGTTCTTATGATCAAATTGTATTGTCCGTGCAATTGAATGTTTGTACACTGAAAAAAGAATGTTTTAAAATTGACGACAATTGTTATTAATTTGACGATATTTGTGTTTAAAAAATAGCTTGCAACAAATTTCGTCAAAGTAAGAGCAAATGTGTTTAAAAATTTTGAAAAACATATGAAAAAAAAATCAAATTAACAACACATTTTGTGAACACATTGTGTTTAATTTTAAGCTAACTTTTTTTTTCAGTGTACACAAATGCTCGAGAACGGAACTTACTATTTTTATGCCGACTCCAAACAGCTAATGTGCATGTTCTCAAGAAGCTTTACATGGCATTATTTACTCTCTGAGGTTTAACATTGTCTACAGAGAGGTGACGACCGATCAAAAAAATAAACTTCAAAGAATTTTCTGTGTTAGCTGGGGCTCGAACCTGCTCTCGAATTAGCATCATAAAATAAGCCACTCGCTCATACACTCTTATCGCACTTGGCCACTGTCGCCGAAATGGCAAATATTTTGACAGTTGAATGTCATTGGTAACTTTGACAGCTGCTAAAACATAATAATCGGAAAAACTATCGTGGCTATCTGGTCACACCTCCTTTATAAACTTTGAGCAGCTAAAGAAAAAATATTTATAATATTCAGGGTATTCACGATGTAATGTATTTGTGATATACATATGTATTTATCAAAAATGCACAACATAAATTCAAGGTATATTCACATTCATAGTAAATTGTTGCATTTTTGATATTTGTTTATTCATTTTCACGTTGTCAAAATATACTCTTTTCCATAAAAAAAAAAAAATTGCTTTAATAATTTGATGTTTTTCAAAAACAACACAACTTACTATACATTTTTTTCTGGCTTTCTTAATATATTAAATAAAGGTCGTATTGACAAAAATTATTTATTTAAGATCCCGAGTAAAACCGGCTCTATCAGCTAGTAAAATATAAAATGAATAAATTTTCTACTCGTGTGAAAAAATAAAAATAATAATTTACACAGTCGTATTTAGTTTAGTATCGAACAAATCACGTGAAATAACAACGAACGTACAAACATAAAAAGAAAAAAAATTGTTTAGCACATTTTGGATTGAGATCAATTTTTAAAGTTTAAGACTGACAAGATTTCGAGACAGACAGATTGAGGTTGAGCAGACAGAAAGAGTGACGTAAGTCAGCTAAACATACGATATTGTCAGTATGCTTGAAATAATGAATAATCGTGAATGCTGACGTTTTCGAAAATATTCTCATCACTTGGCATCGCATCAAACAAGTTATTATATCAGATTAAAAGAAATGTGATAAAATAACATGTGACTAAAGTAAATGTACTCTATTTCTTAATATCTAGGCATATGTCTAAAACTGCAAAATTGTTATTCCGTCATTTTATTATGACTATAATTAATCACAAAAAAGATCTGTAACAAGTCGTTGTCGGTATTTGGAACTGTCACGAAAATTGTTTTAAATCTTCGTGTTTGAAAGAGATAAAAGAAAAATCAAGATGAGAAGAGTAAAAAAAAAGAATAAAGAAAAGTCTTCGAAGCTTTAATGCTGAAAGTTATTGTTGTTGGAAATATTTGTTATATTAAAGGGTCTTTCAATATTGCTTCTCGAAATTTACAATTTGTTGTAAATTTGTCCGTATTTGTATGACAAATTCGGCAAATGGCAGGTTATAGTGTTGAACAACTTTAATTTTTATTTTTAAATCATTGCTCCGTTCGAGGAACATTTTACGTGATTTTAGTCCTCGTCACTTTCTACATTTTCTTAGTTTTATTTGTGAAATATTACGTTCTTGCTCTAGCCCACCCTTTATTAGTTAAACAAAATAATTACACCCAGCGAAATAATTATAAAGGCAGCAAGAAATAGCGTGATTTTAAGAAAATTGATAAACATTTTTAATAAATAGCTTGATACTTTATTAATTCAGTTTATTTAAGGGGACATATAGGTTACAAATTTTAAAAAAAAAATTTTTTTCCGGAAATTTTTTTTCATAGAAGGAAAAAAGATATCGTTTTCAAATTTTGCACATATATTTATTAACATTTAAAGAATACAAAAAATTTTTTCAGAATTTTTGATGCCGTTTTTGACGTTATTTGATTTTTTAAAAAAATGCCAAAAAATTGACGGTGTGCAGGATATCACCAATCTGGAACAAATTAATCCTTGTTTAAGTGGCCACCGCCTGAACTAGGATAATTTTTACCCGCCGAAAAAAAACAAAATGACGGCCATTTGAAAAAAAAAAATCGATTTTCGAGGTTACAAAATCGGTCGCCATTTTGTTTTCCTTCGGCGGATAAAAATTATCCTAGTTCAGGCGGTGGCCACTTAAACAAGGATTAATTTGTTTTTTTTATTTTTTCTTCAGATGTTCCAGATTGGTGATATCCTGCACACCGTCAATTTTTTGACATTTTTTTAAAAAAAATCAAATAACGTTAAAAACGGCATCAAAAATTTTTGTATTCTTTAAATGTTAATAAATATATGTGCAAAATTTGAAAACGATATCTTTTTTCCTTCTATGAAAAAAAATTCCCGAAAAAAAATGTTTGTTTAAAAATTTGTAACCTATATGTTCCCTTAAACATAAAATAATGGAATTCAAAAATATTTAAATTTTTTCTTAAACAAATCAAAGAAAATAAAAAAAACTTACAAATTGTGCGAAATAAAAATAAAGCCACTAAATCTTTTTAATTATAAAAATAATTTTATAATTTTTAAAAATAAGAAGTATGACCTGTTTTTGTCATTGTTTCTAATAACTTCTTCCAGACGGCTAGGCATTGAGTTTATCAAAGTATAAATAGGCATGGGGGCAATTTTCTTTCACTTTCTTTCTTTTTGTCATTTTCAGCTCTTTTAGGTCCTTAAATTGACCACTATGATAGAAAACTTTGTTTGATAGTATGGACCACAAGTTCTCGATAAGGTTCAGATTCAGTGGTATACCCCAAGACTCCAGGATCTCTATAGTTTTCCGAGAGCGATGAATTGCTTCATTGTCCTGTTGGAAAATATATTCTGGGACACAAGAACTTCATCCAACAGTTATATATAATACAACTAGTCCATCTTGATGCTAACGAAGCAAATTGGGGTCGTTTCTTTATAGCTCATACCTCCCCAAACCATGAGGGAGCCTCCACCGAAGTTTCGCCGCTGACGCTTTACTTTGGGAGAACCTTTGCAACGCCAATATTTGTCTGAGCCGTCTGGTCCATCCAAATTAAACTTTTTTTATGGGAAAATATGACCGACTTCCATTCTCAAAATCTGTACTTTTCCGCAAATCGAAGTCTGGTCAGTTTATGCCTTTGCAAGAGCACCGGTTTACCACATTTTTTTTCAAATGAGAGTTCCAAATCCAGTATTTGTTGCACACGACGTACACCAACTTTCAAGTTAATTTTACCAATTACAGTAGAATCTCGAAAACGTTAACCAAAATGTCCCAAGGGTAATCATTTTTTTCGAATAAGTTTTGCCCTTAAATTATGAATGGAAGGTGTTATTTGCGACATATCGCTTGAAAGGATTTCCCCACAAATTCTGAGATGGCGAATACCGTGTCTTTTCTTAAAATTTGCCAGCGTTCCATCATTTGCATTACATTTTTTTCAAGGGTGCAGTTTGGCGAATTTGAGCTTAGCTCTTGATTTTAAAATTGGACCTCTCATTGCACAATTACGCTGTCGTTGATTCAAGAACCATTTATATAAGCTCGTCCCCAGATCAGCATATTTCGGTTTATGGAGCATTTTCTTGTGAACTTTTTCATATGTGTTCGCACTGCCCCCAAAATTTCATGACGTTTTTTTTTATTTTTGAGATGACTACTTTAGATACACCATAATTCAACGCCAATCGTTTTCCGTGCATTCCTTGATCAATTTTTTTAAGATCTCTACTTTCTGCTGTAAATCTAATGATTTGCGATGATTTGTTCGTCCTTGTTGACATTTTCTTTTTAATAAAAAATACACAACTCTCAAATTCAAACGCTCACGACTGACTAAATCAGGGGTGCGCAAAATTATACATTTACATTTTGTGTTTGTATTGCAAAGCTTTTGTTTTCAAAGCTTGCACTGAACGAGAAGCACTAGTTTGTTCATTCGTGCGATCACAGCATACGATCAGGCGTTGTGCCTGAAAAATAAAATCAGAGTGTAATGATTAACCCATTAATGCTCACCACTAGAACTCGATGGGCTCATCATTCTGAACAAAACTGGTGCGAAAATGTAAACAAAAGAGCTTTTGGCGTCAACTTCAGTGCTTTTTTGAAAAAGCATACTTTTAGCTTTCTCGAAATCAAGAGTTTTACATTGTCGGTGGATTTTTGAGGAATTTTCGAAAAATGCGTAAAAAATTTCACTGCGTATGATATATCATTCGTTGTCATTAATGGGTTAAGACAACCTGCTTGCACAAAGTCAAAATATCGAATGAACGAACAAATGCTAGAATGGTAGCTTATCGTATTCAATAAGGCCACGCAAAAGCAAACGACCGACACTAAACAGCATGAAACTCGCACAACGACTGATAGCATCGAATGAACGAACAAACGCACTAACGATGAGTTGTGTTTAATAAGGCAACGCAGTAGCAAGCAATCACAACCACACAGCATGAAATTCGCACAGCGATTCAATAATATTTTATTTATTCAGTGTAATAGTCCGAACCTCGATTGAAAAGCTTTTTTAACCGACTTCAAAAAGGAAGAGGTTCTCAAGTTCGTTGGTTTGTCCACTTTTTGTTTTTTTTTTTTTTTTTTTAAATGTATGTACATCGATAACTCCTAAAGCACTTGCCCGATTTCCGTAATTTTTTGTCAGATAGATATCATGAACGCGGAGGTCCTTTTTTAAAAAAGAGGGCGATATTCGACAAAGTGGCGTGTCAATATTAGAAAAACACTGTATTTCAGTTAATATTGACACTAGTGTACTGAAATTTACGGTAAAAATACTGGAATAGGCAGCACTATTACAAATTACCGTCAATAAAGTGGGCGGTTTTTGACAAAGGTGTGTGGTCATATTAGAAAACACTGTATCTCGAATAGTATTAACACTAAGCTACTGAAATTTAGTACATTGGTTGACACAATTTTTAAAAATTACTGTAAACAAAGTGGGCGTTATTCGACAAAGGGGTGTGGCAATATTAGAAACACTATATATCGAATATTATTGACACTAGCGTGCTGAAATTTAGCACATGGGTAGGCACAGTTACTAAAAATTACGGTAAAAAGTGGGCGCTATTCAATAAAAGGGCGTGGCAATATTATTAAAATACTATATCTCAGTTGATATTGACAATAGAGTGCTGAAATTTAGTACATGGGTAGGCATAGTTATTACAAATTACAGTAAAAAAGTGGGCGTTATTCAACAAGGGGGTGTAGAAATATTATAAAAATACTATATCTCAGTTAATATTGACACTAGGGTACTAATATTTGGTATTCAAGTAGGTGGGTAGGTAGAATCATTACAAAAGTGGGCGGGATTGTACATAGGGTGTGGCACTTTAAGGACATTAATATATATCAGTTAATATTGATACTTGGGAACTGAAATTTGGCACAGGGCTAGGCTGAATCATTACGGTTAATAAAGTGGGCGGGATTAGAGAAAGGGCGTGGCACTTTAATAAAAATTGTAAAGAGACAGAAATTTAAAATACCCAACAAACTTTCAAAAATTAATAAAACAAATTTTTTAAGAACAAAGTGTCATGTTTGAAATTTTACTCAAGAATACTATTACATGAAATTGAATGAAATTGATAGAGAGCAGTTAATAACCCAATAATTTGTTTACATATTATGGCTCCATTATGAGGTTTATAAATTTAGTAAAAGAAAAAACGGTTGCCTTTATAATTATTTCGCTGGGTGTACTTAAGCTTAAAAAAAGTTTTCTTAATCAACGTAGTGATAATTTATAATACGAAAGACCTCATTGAAATGTGAAAGGGAGAGTTGCTTAGTTAAGAGTTACATGTATCACCCCTCTACAGAATGATGATGATTGTATTAAAATACAATCAACATCCTTCTTTAAGAATTAATGATTACGAATCATTAATTGAAATATAATATTTCCGTTGAAATATGTGTGGACCACCAAGCAGACCACACATCATATATTGTAAACATTAAAATCTGTCATTTCTTCCATTTATTAGAATGGAAAATGGAATAATGTTTACTCAACAATATTCTTCCAATCTCTGTCTCTGCGAGATTATTTAGCTTTTAAGATAAAGATTGTAAGTTCAGTTGTAATTAGGAAGCTTAAAAATAAAGATAGTTTTTTAAAAAAAAAAACTCAATTATCAAGAACGATAATTTAACAGTTAAGCTCAATATGGTATATTAAATTTACCGGCTAGGCGCTCTCGGCATACAACCACGTGCTGCTGTTTACACCTCGTTGGCGCTCATTTTTTTTCTTTCTTTCAAAAGCAGTGTCATTATCAGCTTTTAATAAAATGTGGCTTCTTGCTGTTTTGTTACCGCATTTTATTTTGTTGTTTCTGTGATTAATATTGTTGTTTGTGTTTAGTAGCAAAAGCCGCACACACATATACAATCCTGCATACCTTAAATACTTAGCAACAACTAGTTGAATTTTTTTTCATTGTTTGAAAAAAGTACCCGTAGCAATACATCCAAAAATGTCTCTCGCAGCCAAAATAAAAGCTAATGCATAAAAAAATAAATTGACCGACCACGTGCTTTTTTGCCGCTCATTTATAAACAAGTATTTTTTTGTTGTTTTTGCAATGAGCATGCTTGGTGAAAAGCACGTTTTTATTTTATTTATTATTTTTTTTTTCTAAAACATGTTTATCACTTCACCAAACTTGTTGCTTTTTGTGTCAGATGTTAGCCAAAAAAAGGGTGGTACTCTCGCCTTGAGAGAAATAACATAAATAGCGATAATAGACAGCTGAGAATATAGTGATAACAATCACTTTATTTATGCATGTAGGTGTATCTATTATATTCAAAAATAACTTGATTCAAGATTTACAGATGTTTTATTTGTTCTAATAACTTTGTCTTAGTTGAAAGAGAGAACGACAGAGATCATTAGGAAGAGTAGAGAAATTTAGTGTGACGAGAACATTGAGAATAATAAATTCGATTATGTCGAATGCCAGTGGAAATAACAACATAAATATACATTGAAAATTTACATTGAATTGAATTAAAAACCAATTACATAATTATTATTTATATTATAGGAACAATATGGTGAATTAGAGAAAGATTAAATAAAGGCAAGAAAAGAATAGATAAATTTATGAAAAGTGTTCGAGAATTAAAAGCTTAAATTATAAATATTCTTATTGGAAACAGTTTTAATAGGATGAGGTAATGAATTCCACGATCTTATAAAACTGTTCAAAAACAATCTACTGAATTTAGCGAAATTATGTCTAGGGATCATATGAGGTTCATGTTTCTGCTCGGCCTGCAGAACTCTCAATTTTCAAAAAGATATGGAGGTCATCGAGTGTCAATGGTCCGGTGCAGAAAAATTAAATGTCTTGCTTCAAGGTGGCTTTGTAGGTTACAATCAAGTAATTCCGAACAACCGAAAAGCCAGATTGCAGTACGCGTCTTCTGTTATTATTGGCATCAATAGTTGAAATTTCCGTTTTTACCTTGTTTCGAGAGGCACAAATTTGCCATCCGCAAATTTCCAGAAACTTTTAGAAGAGTTTATTTGAAATCCAAAATTGGTGATCTTACAAACTGTAGTTTCAGCTTCAATTTATTAACCCTAGAAAGATAACGTACGTCGATTCGACGTATATTATGTACATTAGAGTTGGTCGAAAAAAAAAGTTTCAAAAGTGCACCCCTTATTTTAAAGATGACCTCGAGACAACTCCAAAAACAAAAAATTTGTTTGGACCTCCGGGACAACCGCAAAAATGGTCTTTTTTCATAACTTATGCATTTTGTGCCAGATTTCAAAAAATATAATATGAAGAAAAGAGCCGTTAAAAAGAGCTTAACTAGTACTACATTTTCTTCTCAGAGCTTTTGGACTTTTGAAGTCATATTCATCTGGTAAATCCTGTTACCTCAATTCCCCCCCCCCCCCCCCCCCTTGAAATCAATTTTTTTATCATAAAATTAAACTTCTTAAAAATTTGTTCACATCTCGCCCAAAAAGTACTTTATTTGGAATTAAAACAAACGTGAGAAGAAAAAGTGGTACTAGTTAAACCCTTTTTAACGGTATATCATTTTTTGAAATCGGACACAAAATGCATAAGTTATGGAAAAAATACCATTTTGGCGGTTTTTCCGGAGGTCAAAAGAATTTGTTTTTTGTTTTTGGAGTTGTCTCGAGGTCATCTTTAAAATAAGGGGTGCACTTTTCAAACTTTTTTTTTTTTATGGAGACCGACCCACTCTAATGTACATATTTTTACTATGTTTGCCATACATAGGGTTATCTTTCTAGGGTTAATAAGAATTGGATGCAGATCTTCATTGTTAGAGGGTTCAACATGAGCATTTTGTCAATAGTACCATTGGATATCATAGTTACGTCCTCATTGACTCTAGCTCATAAATCCTTAGCTAAGCTCATTGACCTGGACAAGTACAATTAGAGGTCATGAGCATATGCAGGCATTGTGACGTGGTGACTCTTGCTAAAGATGTCGTTTATAAACATTGTAAATTACAACGGAACGAGGTACTCCACTAGATGTTCGCTTTAACAAAGATATATTTTTTTCCCACTCAGTCTTTGAGACCTACCTACCAAATAGCTTCTTAAAAAACGGATAACATGCTTAGATAACCAAAAATTTTGTGCAAGTTTTTCCACAGAATAGAGTGGCTGACGGTATCGAAAGCTTTAAAAAAATCTAGCTAGCGAAGTAGTGTCAAATCGCCCGAATCGTAGGATACTCTTATGTCGTTTAAGTTTTCCCCTTTTTGAACATTCTTATAGTGAATCGGCATAGGAAATCATGTTATCCTTACATTTTGGGTATAGGATGAGTTCTGAGAATTTATGTAAAATACTCCAATGAATATTTTTGTGGAACATTTTAACCCCCTAAATTCTCAATTTATGGGTCTTTTTAAACCCTTTTGTGATAAAAGACAAAAAAGACCCATAAAACAAGGATATAACGGGTTAAAGTGTTCCACAAGAAATGTGTTCATAAAATTCTACTATAAGTCTTGGAATACACTAAAGCTGAAAATTCAACTTAAATGCCAGAAGTAAGTCAAAATGTGGCACAAAACTTGGTTTTAGGGGGTTACTTTCTATGAAAAAAGTGTTTAACTCATTGGGCTAAGTTGCTAAGTATGATGTCTTAGCAATAGCAACGAACCTACCAGCTGCTCTGGCTGATAAGCAGAAATACTGCTTTAAGCAGACTCACTTTAATCATTATCGGGATATGCTCTCGCGGACGGATGTATTTTTAAAATATTGTATGTATGGCTCCTGCACCCAAGCTACCCTAAAGATATTAAAAAAACAATAATTCGAGCGGGAAACAGCTGTCAGTGTCAAAATAACCTATAATTTAAAAAGAAAAAATTTCGAACTACGATACCAAGGAGGTAATAATACCAACCGCTTAATACAGTAAAAATGCAATAGCAATAAAATAGTTGCATGTAATTATAACGCTATGAATATTGATGCTACGGTAAATTTTATTGAACGTCAGTAGAGGTGAGACTTTCGATCAACTAGTAAAAATAAAAAATTTATTGTCTTCTTAAGGCCTCTCAGTAAACTATTATAGTAAATTAGAGGTGGGTAACTCAGTGCTGTGCTATGGCACTGTGCTGACTCTCTGTAGAGTGTCATGTGTGCTAGCACACTACGTTGACTCACGTAGTGACAACAGCACACGATGAAGAGCAGCACTTTTGCGGTTAAAGTGTCTATTATAGACATTCAGTAGTGAGCATGTGTGCTAGTACACTACGTTGACACACATAGTGGCACACTCAGCCACCTATTTTTAAAATTTTTTACCATATAAGAGCTCTTCTGTCCGATAATCATAGTCTAAAGCGAGCTCGTTATCTGATCAAAAAAGACTCTTTTTTCGGGAGAAAATGGTACCCTACGCACGACTCTTCTTGAGGAGTATTTCTCGAGTCGTTTTTTATCTTGAATATGATCACTAAATGATTAAAAATCGACTTATTTTCGAGTCATTTTTTTATCTTGAAAATACTAAAAACGTAAACTTTTTACGTAAACACGAAAGAGTAAATGAGACAAATGCTGTTGCTGTGGTCGCAGCTGATTTGCATGTATTTCTTATGGGAACGAATATTCGACTGCTTTTGCTTTTCGACTGCGAAGTGCTTTTTTCGACTGTGACACAATTGTGCTAGCACAGTGTGCTGACACATAAGGGTGCACATGTGCTAGTGAGTCAGCACACCAAAAATTGTGCTATAAAAAAATATATTTAAATTTCAATAAGGTATTTTAATAACAAGTATTAGGGAGAAGGATTTGGTTAAGAATTAGGATAAGGATTAAACAAAGAGCAAGGATTTGGACAAAGATTAGGACCAAAAATAAGGTAAGAAGTAGGACAAAGGTTTGAACAAAGATTTGAACAAAGATTAGAGCATGAATCGGACAAGGTTTAGAAAAAGAATTCAGACAAGGATTGGGACAAGGATTGGGACAAGGATTAGAGACAAAGATTAGGGACAAGGATTAGGCAAAGATTAAAACACATCTAAAACAATATATAGGACAAAATTAGGTTAAGTGAAGAAGAATAAGGACATGGAATGGGACAAGGACTTGGACACACTAATGACATAATTTGAGACAAAGATTGCGAAAAAAGTAAAAAAAGATTAGGAAAGATATGATTCGAACAAGGATGACGTCAGAAATTTGAACATGAACATTATAACAAGAGTTTGGGCAAGAAGTAGGATGATTATTAAGACAAATATACATAAGTATGAGTATAAGGATGAGGACAAGTTTGGACACAAAGGAAAGTAAACGATAGGGACAAGGATAAGGACAAATATAAAGATACGCTGTTACGTCAAAACCTACGGCTATGTCCATGATGCAACCATCTTCTTTTTTTTATTAACTTTTCATAAAATTTTTTTTACTTTTACACACATTTTAATATTAATATTTTATTAATTTAGTAACATTCTTTTTTTATTATTACTAATTTTAAAAGTTGTTAAATTTTACTTTATATTAATTTTTTAATTTTTCTCTTTTAATTTCAGGTGGTGGACGTGATTTACAAACTGCAGTTATTTATGCAAAAAATAAAATTATTAAAAATAAAAACTCTCTTCTGTTGGCAAATCAAATAAATAATTCAAATTCGACAATAACAACAGCAACAACAACAACAGCGTCATCTATTGGCAGTGCTGGAAACATGTCAAATTCAAAGAAGACAACCTCAGGTAAGCCATTCAAGTTTTAAACAAGATCAATGATAAACAAATCCATAAAAAAATGCCAAGCAAGCTACAAGAAGTGAATGCAATAAAAAAAGACTCGGTACAAAATCCTACAAAACCGTTTAAATTATCGGTCAACGGTGTTCTAAGCAATTTAAAATGAAGATGGTTGATTAAACAGAAACTTGATGGGCTAGTTAAAAAAAAATATTAAAATGTAATTTTATCAAAAATGAATGATTTGAAATTTCAAAATTTTTAATAAAGAATTAATTCGGGTTTTTGTTCAATCATGCATTTCAGTCATTCAAACACACAGCCCCTTTTCTTGCCACTTTGTTAACTTTGATTCATCTTAACATTCTTACCATCTCTGCTATTGCCTAACGGCTGCTGCTGCCGCTGCTGCTGCTGCTCAATCAGCTGTTGGAATGTCGCCATATGCAAGCAGCTCCACTGCTGCTAACCTTGGCATGCTACCGGGCTTGACATCTTTGAATCCCACTCAAATGCTCGGAATGGCTGCATACGCTGCTGGTGCAACCAGTGGCGGTTTGCCGTCGGTAAGCAATGCAAATTTTGGCTCTCCGCAAAATACTGCATCGTCTGGGGCAGCAACCTCCACTGCTGGTTACTATCAAGCAAGTTCAAATTTCAATATGGCGGCGTCTTTATTGGCGCAGAGTAAGTCGAGTAATGTTGGTAACAACGACAACTTATTTCCTAACTATTTTGAGTTAAATTGTGTTTTTTTTTTTGTTTTGTTTTAATTTTGAATGTTGTTATGTAAAGTAAAAGTTTTGTGTTAAAAAGTTTGTTTGAAATTCTTTAAAAAGTGGCTTTGTTTCAGCTTGTAAACAATTTTAATTTTCCCACTACAGATAATGTTAATTTATAATAAATAATATCAATAAATCCAATAAAAACCTTACTCTCCGACACATGTCCTAAATATTTAACAACATAAACTTTCAACTGACATTTAATTAGAAGCAAAGGAAAAATATTTGTTTTTTTTTAAATTTTCTCCCAAACTTTCTTCAAATCGTCAATTCAACTTTGTGTCTATTTATATTAACCTTTATCAAGCGCCTTTCTTACGTATGTTGACTTTTAAGTCTTGGTATATGGCAACACTAAAGTGAATATGTCAAATTTGACATTGTCATCGTAAAGATCAACATTTTGAATGGTGAATGTACTCAGAAGGTTTTGTCATGTGAGTGCTAAAAGGTGGCGCAAAATTAATCACCCTATCGAAAGATATTTTAATTTTTGCAAATGGCGTCGTACGTCAATCATATTTGACATTTGTAAACTAGAAAACTGCAAAATACAAGTAGACAAGCAATAGAGCACTATACTCCGCAAGAGCTTGGAATAATTAATGGATATTGTGAAGGAAACGTTTCCTGATCGTGTAATATTTCGTTTTGGCGATTTAGCATGGCCAGCAAGATCGCCCGATTTAACCATCTCAGACTTCTTTGTTTGGGTCTACTTGAAGTCGCGGGCTTATGTCAACAAGCCTCAGGCAATTGCAGATCTTAAGGGGAATATTCGACAGGAATGCGAACAGTTATCACCGGAAATCTTGAGGAAAGTCATGGAAAATGCGATAAAACGGGTCAATGGGTATCAACACTGGCAGCACCTACTTGACGGATAACATCTTTTCCACTTAACAAAAAAAAAAAATTGTAAAGGTTCATATAAAAATTTCTTGGAACATTTATCTCGGTAATAAAATGGAATTAACACGTGAGCATTTCGGGTGGTGATTTTTACAATTTTTGGGGGTGATCGGATGACGAGGGTGATCGTCATTCTATCCCAGACGAATTTTGTGAAGTTCGTCCAAGAACGGTTGTTGTGCCAGAAAACATCGATCTCTGCGTGAAGTGTAGGAGGATGTGACAAACCGTAAGATGGAGACATCCTTGGGGATTAATGGGACTAAAATACATTCGATTTTACATGAGCATTTAGGCATCAAAAAGGTTTGTTCGCATGAGATACCCCATTATTTGACTGTAAAAAAGGCTCATGTCGATTGGTGCAAGAAAATGCTGAAAAAATACAGCGGGGGTAGTTCAAAAAACATTTATGACATCATCACAGATGATGAATCATGGATCTCCGCTTATTAACCCGAAACAAAGCAAAAATCCACTGTTTGGGTCTTTCAAAGTTAGCAAAACCCGATAAAAGTTGACCGCGGACGGAGCATATTCAAACTACCACTTGAGCAACGGAGAACTGTTAATGCTGAATGGTACACAAGCATTTGTTTGCCGGAAGGTCATCAATTTTTGACGCCTGAAGAAGCGGTTGATGCATTCAAATCACATGTTTTGAAGCTACAATACGTCAATCGGAGTGGAAAAAGTGCTTCGAAAATTGATTCAAGCGCATGCAAAAGTATATCGATCTTCATGGAGAATATTTATAAAAACAATAAAGCCATTTCTTATCGTAAATATTTGTTTTTATTTGTTATCTCAAGACTTAAAAGTCAACCCTCGTACATTCAAATATGCATCAAATAGCTTTACGTCGCGTTTATAGCGTGCGTTGAAGCTGGTACGTTGCGCTTGCAGATGAAAGCAACTTTATTGACCTGCTAGTGATAATAGTGCGCTCTTATTGATAGATAATAGTGCGTCACGCGATTGGGCTGGCGAATCCAATATCTGAATCTCTTGCGCAAAGCCACTCCTTACCGACCTTTGCGGAGTGCGTAGGATCGTTGTCATGCTGAAATACCCACCTGTTTGGCATTTCTCGCTCAGTTAAGGGCAACATGACTATCTCTAAAATCTCTTTATTAGTAAATGGGTCCATTGTTTGAGAAATTTTATGAACTGGACCTTGTCCAAATCCAAAAAAACAAGCCCAGATCATGACCGAGCCGCCTCCATTTTTAATAGTGACCTGACAGTTTTGAGTTTTAAGGCTCTTACCTTTTCGTCGATGTAATGTGGCCATGCCATGGCTGGTAAAGCGATTAAATTTGAACTCGTCACTAAAAAGGACTGTCTTCAATTAGTCAACAGACCAATTGAAATGAGTTCTTGCGAAATTTAATTTCGGAACAGTACTCGAGTCCACGTTTAAATTTAGTTGATTAACAGACTGAGATGATAAAAAAGGATCTTTTTGAAAAGCTAGAATTATATGTCGGTCCTCTCTTTATGTTGTTTAACGCTTCGGACCACCCAAGAGAAGGGTTTTCACAGTTTTTTTTTAGTCTCAAACTTTTCAAGACGTAAAATCGCTCTTTCCTCTCATTTATCAAGTACCGTTATTTTTTTACTTCATTTCTTTTGATGCTATATTGATCGCAATACATGATTAAGTAAAACTAGCTGTTAAAATTTTGAGGAAAGAAGTAAACGATAGAAAAATATGAAGAAGTTTGTTACGCCAATTTTGGATGCTTTTAATATGCACAACACTGTATGTTACAACCCTGTTTTCTTTACTGTTAAGCCAAATAAAATTACTCATTTCTCATAAAAAAAAAAAAAAAAATAAAAAATAAATAACTGGCCATTGCAGCCCTTGAAAGGACTTTGACCTAGCTTCTTATGATCAATTGTGTTGTGCGTGTTATTAAGTTTGTACACAATTTACCGAGAAATGGACCTACATGCTTAACGCCGACTCCGAACGGCGATGAACGGAATGTTCTTATTCTCAAGAAGCTTTACATGGCATTTTTATTACTCTCTGAGGTTTGCCATTGTCTGCAGAGAGGTGGCGGCCATACAGAAAAATCATTTTAACTCAAATATTTTTCTGTCGCTGCTGGGGTTCGAACCCGGTTCTCCAGGTTCGTTGACATAGCGGCCACGCTCTTTAACCAACTACGCCACGGACGCCACTCATTTCTCATACCAACTCATTAATTGATCTACGAGTGTAGTCGCGGACAGAGATAATGAGATCGGAAACTTCGTTTCTATTGTGAATTCTGTTGTTTTTGACAGCTAAAAATGCTTCTTCTCCAATTTTTTATGCAATCACGTATTGTGTATGTGAGTTCACCTCATATTTGTCAAAAATAGGTCCTACACCCAAAAAAGTCTTGCATATTTAAAAGAAAACTGATTTTAGCTGAGCAATAATATTGTTAATAATAGTCGATAAAGAACTTTTGTTAATATAGAAATGTCAGTTTTGTCAATCTAATTTATGGAGTTGCTTTGATAATACACAAAAATATTTTTGTTAGAAAAAAGTTGAATTTAAAATAAAAACACTTGTTCTATTTACAAGTGCTGTTGTTAGCAGAAAAACATAAATCAATTTCTTTTAAGAACAGTTTTATCTTTGTTTTGAAAACTCTAGTCCAATTTTTAAATGCATGAATTTTTTGAAAAAAAATTGTAATGGTGGCTTAGCTATCGAAAGTGAGACCAGCGCTCATGTCAATCCTGAGGGGTGAATTCGTTGAGAATCCATCGCGAGGGGTGAGTTTGTCATGAAATTTTACTAACACATTTATAATATTTGCATTAGTATTGACTGCATTTTAGCATACGACTATCTCTTTTTTGCCGAAGTTTCCAATCTGGGACTCTGCTCCTTCGTTTACAACAGTAAAATTATGGGGGTCATGGTTTAAACTAGGCCGTACGAGTTGCCAGGACGAACATCGCGGTCATCGACCAAATCAGACCATGCTAGAAATGTTGAAGAAAATCCACAAAATGGTATTGGATTACCGACGACTGAAAGTGCGCGAAAGAAGTTCTCAAAATCATTTCGCACCCAATTATTTTAACTTAATCCGCCACGGAACAATAAACACTAGATTTTATTTTTAGTTTTTGAATTTTGCTTTAACATTTGTAATCGTTTTTGTTTTTTTACATATTCCACATTATTTTAATTAAGTTATAACTTACTCTAAAAACCATAACCAACAACAAACAACCAAAATTTATTTTATTTTAATTTGCCTTCATTTTGTAGCTACCCGTTTTGATTTTGTTGAAATTTTGTTTAAATATAACCCATATGTAGGTACTATAAAGTATCATTAATTCGTTACACTTATTTGTAGTGAGCATGGGATTCGGATTTGATCCATCGCCATCCGTTGCAGGCGGCATGGGCGCTGCAGCTACCATGTCACCACAGGCAAAGCTCAACACTTTGATGCTGCAAAAAATACAGGCGCTGGTAGCAGCTAATCCCAGTTTTCTGACGAGCGGTATACCGAATCAGTTGTTGTCACAGCTGTTCATGCAGCCAATGAAGGTGAGTATGCGTCAAATGATGTTCAAAATGTTCTTTAAGTACCACAAATGTCTTAAATTGTTTCTAACTGCTTTAATTTGTTTTTTCATAGACGCCCACACAGGTGGCGCAGGAAGAGGAGGAGGTTGATTATGAAGAAATGGGCGTGGCTGAAACATATGCCGAGTACTGGCCCGCAAAATGTAAGCAACTTTAGCGTTAACATTCACAGAAATTTGTTATTTATTTGTTTCTTAATTTGCTAGTAAAACTTGGCAAAAAGCATCCTGATCCGGTTGTGGAAACAGCTTCGCTGTCATCAGTCGAGCCATGTGATGTTTACTATAAACTCTCTATACCAGCAGATACCATTAATAGCGGTCAGCTTAGTGCGCTGCAGCTGGAATCGATTACCTATGCCTCACAGGCACACGATCATCTGCTGCCCGATAGCAGTCGTGCAGGATTTTTAATCGGTAAATGCAGACATGATTTGTTTTTTTATTATTTTACTCTTAACATGTGTTATGTTTTTCGCGCAAATAGGTGATGGTGCTGGTGTAGGTAAGGGTCGCACAATTGCTGGCATAATCTACGAGAATTATATGAAGGGGCGCAAGAAAGCTCTATGGATTTCTGTCTCTAACGATTTAAAATACGATGCTGAGCGCGATTTGTCCGATATAGGCGCCTCTAAGATTGAAGTGCATGCCCTTAATAAGGCAAGTTTTATTGTTAGCAATAAATTTGGAATTTATTTTAATCTTCGGCTTCGATTTGCAGTTTAAATATGCCAAAATATCGTCTGATGTTAACAACAACGTCAAACGTGGTGTTATTTTTAGCACTTATTCTGCTTTAATTGGCGAATCCAATAATAAGACTGGCAAATATAAGTCGCGCTTCAAGCAGCTGCTACAATGGTGCGGTGAGGACTTCGATGGACTTATAGTATTCGACGAGTGTCACAAGGCGAAAAATTTATGTCCTGTTGGTTCAGGTAAGCCCACAAAAACGGGCCAAACTGTATTGGAACTGCAAAATAAGTTGCCAAAAGCACGCGTTGTTTATGCCTCGGCCACAGGCGCATCTGAACCCAAAAATATGGCATATATGGTGCGTTTGGGGCTTTGGGGTCAGGGAACAGCTTTTCCAGTATTCAATGATTTCATCTCTGCAGTGGAGAAGCGGTAAGTACAATCGTTCATGACGCGAGTCAGTGTGTAGATAGTAATTTTATTTCACTTTTCATATTAACAGCGGTGTGGGTGCTATGGAAATTGTTGCCATGGACATGAAACTGCGTGGAATGTACATTGCTCGCCAGCTGAGTTTTCATGGTGTTACTTTTAAGATTGAGGAGGTAGCACTCACAAAAGACTTTCGCAAAATCTACGATCAGTCTGTGGAGCTGGTAATTTAATTGCATCCTAACTATTCACACAGACAGCTGATGAATCTTATTTCTTCTTTTCGCTCTTGAAGTGGGTTGAGGCTATGCAAAAATTCACTGAAGCCGCCGAGCTTATTGATGCCGAAAGTCGCATGAAGAAAACAATGTGGGGTCAATTCTGGTCCTCGCATCAGCGCTTCTTTAAGTATCTATGCATAGCAGCTAAGGTCAATCATGCGGTGCAGGTGGCGCGTGAAGCCATTAAATATGGTAAATGCGTTGTTATTGGTCTGCAGTCGACAGGTGAGGCACGCACTCTGGAACAACTGGAGAGAGATGATGGAGAACTGAACGATTTTGTATCGACAGCCAAGTAAGTGTAGCTCCAGCCAGTAATTCCTAAAAAATAAGCAAAACACTTAACTTTAACTTGAATTTTTGCTTCTTTCAGAGGGGTTTTTCAATCGCTGGTCGAAAAACACTTTCCTGCACCCGATCGTAATCGTATTAATCGCATTTTGGGTCTAGGTGCTCCACCCAGCAATGATGTTAAAAAGACCGCATTGCAGTCAATAATTGAAGAGGTCACAGGCAAATCCGCAACGGCTGCCATTAAAGAGGAAGCCACTTCATCGGCTATTAATAAACGCAAGTCGGCACGCCAGGAAGCGCGCGTCAATAAGAAATCGCGACATTCCTGGAATGATTCGGACGATTCACAAAATGAATCTGACGACTCTGATTTTAAGATCTCCCATTCGGACTCTGAAGAATCAGAAGCTGTCGCACATTCAGATAGCTGTGAATCTTCCGATTTCAATCCATTCTTCAGCGGCTCCGATAGCGATAATGATCCGTGGGTAAACTCGCGAGCCAAGAAGATGAAAAAGAAAAAGTCAAAAACAAAGGAACCGCCAAGCAGTGCTCCGCCCGGTGTTCCTCCCGCTGCTGCTGTTGTTGTGCCAAAGAAAAGAGGTAAAAAAAACACCAAAAATAAACTTCGGCCCCTTTATGCTTTATTCCATCTACTTTTTAAGGTCCCGTTTCCACGCAAGATCGCATTCAAGACTTGCTGCAAAAGAAGCAAGAGCTCAAGGGCACCGTCACACAGGTCGGTGTTAATGGTATTAAGCTAAACTATGGCCCACCGCCCAAGGATGCTATAGAGCGCGCCTGCAGCATGAAAGAAGAGTTGTTGCGGAAAATCGAGCGTATCGGTGATCGTTTGCCACCAAACACGCTCGATCAACTGATTGACGAACTGGGCGGCCCCGACAATGTTGCCGAAATGACTGGTCGCAAGGGACGCGTGGTGCAGTCCGATGACGGTTCCATACAGTATGAATCGCGCTCCGAACAGGATGTGCCTCTTGAAACTCTTAACATCACCGAGAAGCAGCGCTTTATGGATGGCGAGAAAGATGTAGCCATTATCTCGGAAGCGGCCTCCAGCGGCATATCGCTACAGAGCGATCGTCGTGTGCGAAACCAACGGCGACGTGTACACATTACCCTCGAGCTGCCGTGGTCAGCTGATCGCGCCATACAACAGTTTGGACGCACGCATCGCTCAAATCAAGTCAATGCTCCCGAATATATATTCCTTATTTCCGATTTGGCGGGTGAACGCCGTTTTGCTTCCACAGTGGCCAAGCGACTGGAATCGCTGGGCGCCCTGACACATGGCGATCGACGCGCCACAGAGACGCGCGATCTTTCCCAGTTCAACATTGACAACAAGTATGGTCGCACAGCCCTTGAGACTGTAATGAAGACCATTATGGGCTATGAGTCGCCTCTGGTGCCGCCACCTACGGACTACAAGGGCGACTTTTTCAAGGACATTGCCGGTGCATTAGTGGGCGTAGGCATTATTGTGAACAGCGAAACAAATCCGGGTGTTTTGAGTCTCGACAAGGACTACAATAACATTTCCAAATTTTTGAACCGCATACTTGGCATGCCTGTTGAACTGCAAAATCGTCTCTTCAAGTATTTTACTGACACTTTAGCAGCGATTATTAACCAAGCTAAGCGTGGTGGACGCTTTGATTTGGGCATTCTAGGTGAGTTTGTCGCTCTATGCAACAAAAACAATTCATTTCTTTTTGTTCAAAAATTCTTCAGATCTGGGTGCCGCAGGTGAGAATGTAACACGCATCAAACTTCTACGCTTCATTCGTAAACATGCCACCGGCAAAGCGCCCACTGAACTGCATACTGTGCGTGTTGAGCGCGGCATGATCTGGCAGGAGGCAATTGACAAGTGAGTAGTAACGTATTTGGATTCCCAACATCGCACATGTTCGTGGCAATATCAAAAGCAACGCATAAGCGCTCTTCTATCTCGCAAAAAATATTTATTAAGTTCTCCTCTCTTACAGATATGCTGATCTGTTAAACGATCATGAAGGTTTTTATCTGTCCCATCAAGTGCGCAATAACAAACGCACAGCAGTGCTTGCTGTCGAAATTGAGTCACACCAGTCAACACTGCTAGCCGCCAAGAAGAAAGAACGAACACCGAGTAAGAAAGACGTCATGTTCCAGATCTATCGGCCCAATACGGGTCTGCAAGTCCGTCACGAATCGTTGGCGGAAATAGAAAAGAAGTATAAGAAAGTCACCAGCGACGAGGCTGAATCTCATTGGACACAACAGTACGATGCCTCGGTGAACACATGCTCACACGCCTATTGGAATGGCAATTGCAGAAATGTCTCCATGGGCAATGAGTGTGAGGTGAGTAGAATAGAGCCCAGGCCGAAAATAATACATTCCTTTCTAGTTTTATTCATTAATTTTATTTCTATTGATTAGAAATAATTAAGAATATTTTGAAAATTAAATGTTAGACCATAACCACAGTCGTGAAATGAACCGATCTGGATTAAGGTCTCAGTCAAGAACTCTACCATTCTGGCTTCCAAAACCTTCAATTAACTTAATGACATTCTTACTTCATCGTGGAGCTACAAAAACTCGATATCCTTGGTATTCAAGAATGTTAATGTAATTGCCACTGTCACTTTCTCAGAAACCTTAGTTTTTGCAGCTAAAAACTAAAAAAATTAGTTCCATTTTGCGTGAATTTATTATGCATAAAGATAAAAAACTGAAACGTTTATGAATTTATTATATTCTGCAGAATGTTAAAATTTGCATTTAAGACCAGTAGCCACACTTCACTTCGTTAAAACTTATTTCCATGTCGTGATGTTTCCTCCGCCCCAGTTTATCGAGGTATATACTAAAGAGCTGCACAAAACATTATAGTACTTGAATAGTGTACACCAAGAATGATAGAAATCATTCTTGAGTGTTCACTATGTTGGTGCAGTGTATTTTAGTGTAGCCATGACATCGAAAAAAAATTTTTTTTAAGCGTAGCTAACAATACAAGCATTGCATATTTTGAAAACTCGTCGTTAGTGTTCTTACATTTTGAAAGTTTTGATATAAAATACTAGGTCGTAGCAGTCGCTTAGCAAACACTTACGCGTTTGCTAGCTAGCCACATAAATTGGTACGTTGTGGAGGCAATTTAGTTGAGTTGCTAGCTCCAATAGATTTTTCTAAAAACTATATAAGCAAAGATATTAAATAGGTTTTGTTATTTCAATTAAATGGGGATTCTACTTTTTGTCAATAAAATTACCAGATCTCAAACATTCAATTACAAAAAAAATGTTAATATATTTTAGTTGAAATACAATATTTTATTGTATTCTTGGCGTTTTTGAACCAATCCTTTCTTTTTATTTATTTTCTTATCATAAGGAATAGCCTATCATAAGGAATATAACCTAAATTCCCTTTCTCTTATATCGAAAACTGCTTGATTGAGAATTAATCTTTGCAATTTTTAATATTAATGGCATACGCAAGTTATAGTGAAAATTTCTTGCGAGTAAAATTGGTTGATTCTTTTTTTAATGATACCACTACGGAATAAATAAGAAGAACATTTAAATTGTTGTATTTTGGTCCAGAATAATTGGGAAACTTGATCATAATGCACAAAGGAAATTCTTCTATAAATCGGCCACTTTCAAAATTGTTATAGAAAATTTCAACAACCTCACCTGTGGCCCATTGCACAGTCCCACTAATAGAAAAAGATTTTGACTCATTAATTTAAGTCTCAATTTTTGGCTTAAACCTCTTGCATCGTCGAAGGAGTCTGACAACGCTCGTGGGTGTGTAAAGCATTGATGATTGTCACAGCATTGCCAACATTTTTCAGCTTCTTAATGTTGTATTCTTCAATTTCAGCGCTTTTTGTGATTATTCACGTTAAAAATTTTCAAAAATGTGTCTAAAAATGTACCGGAAGTTTACCGTTTACATACAATTTGGCCACAAAGTGACAAATGGTAACATTGATAACGCAAATGGTAACATGCGTTAACGCAAATGCTAACAAATGCGGTAAATGTGCGTCAAACGTGATCAACTGCCACCCCAGAGGTCCCGGGTTCGAATCCCAGCTAGGACATGATCCTACGCTTTGACCTTTCGCGTTTGCAATTTTCTTTCATTAAGTAATCAGCTGAAATTGAAAACTCATCAATATTTACGACTTGGAGTCGTAGTTTGTGGATGAGATTGCCTTATTACTTGAATTGAATTGAATTGAATTGATTGCCCCTTCGCTCACACTAATCTACCACCACATTTCGAACCAAAGCAGACTTGACTGAATAGGTATTATACCTAAAAACCTTGGTTCAAAGCTTAAAAAAAAATGATAAGGTTATGTATGTTATACTCTGAAGTACAAATCATACTCCATTATGTGTGTCAAATTAAGTATATTAAACAATACAATAGAAAGCTTACGTTTTATTATAAAATTGACGTTATTAATGCAATAGAACTTACAAAAAATAATAACTTTACATTAGGAAATAATTGTGTACAAATAAATGTACATACTAAAATAATCAAAAATTATGAATAAAATCATAATATATATCAATCAATACAAGTACAAGTAAGTAACCTGTTCAATAATGCATTATCTACATTAGCGAAGATTGTCAAAAAAATATTCAATAATAATGGACGTATTGGATTACAGGGGGTGCCGAATTAGTCAGGGGCCGGATTACCGGGGGTCCAGTGTAAAAAAAAGATTAACTCGGATTGTTGATTAAAAATTTGATTTGTAGACAGTTCTTCTAATGATACTCTTAATAAACATTCCCTGAAATTTTGTTGTTCTGTCCAATTTGACTCATTATCTGGTTCATTACGAACACTTTCCTTATTTAATTTAGTATTGCTAATTATTGTGTTAAATTGTTGTTTAAAGCGATGTGAACAAAAACCAAGACTCGACTTTCATCTCTATTCAAATGCTGAGTGCTCCCTCTTGATGCTTCTGAATAAACGAAACCGTCTAGTGGAGTTTTAATGAACTAAATGTTGACAATATTTAGAAACATTTCTAAGTCTATATTTTAATTCATGTCGCGATCAATATCACAATATCCTAGATCCTAGGACCTACAAATTAGAATATCGCGATATTGATCGCAACATGGATAGGAATGGAGGCTTAAAATTACTTCTAAATATTGTCGAAAAAATTCATTTTATTAAAACTGCTAAAGACGTTTTTATAACATTTATTGGTTTTTTTTGTTAATTATTTGAATTTAAATCTATTGGTGTTTTCGTTTCTACAAAAAAATGTTGCCCTACCACACAACATTTGTGTGCGCCAAAAATAAAAATTTGCTTTATTAAAAATATTATTTAAGTGTCAAATTATGAATGCATACATATATTTAACCTTGTTTAACACACGCATTTCATAATATATCGTTTAAAGCAATCAGCTGATTTTCAGGGCAACATTCTCCCCTCAAAAAATTTCGCAGGGCAAGAAATGTGCCTTTTTTGCCCTATATAAATGTTGCAACTTGCATGAAGAATGTTTAAAGGAGCAGAACTCTGAAATGGGTTGACCGATTTTAATATTTCTTTTTCTAACCTATTCTACTGATCTTAAATTAGGTGCCTGCGAAGCCCAAATTTGGAAATTCTGTTTAGTTTAGAAATTTATTGAAAAAATATTTCCATATCTTTCTTTGTTGATACATATTCGCTTAATTCAGTTTGCTGCTTGCCTGCTTCTGTATGTATACGTCGTTCGCTTCGCTCGCTCGCTATAAATAACCGAACAGCATGGAACAACAACAACAACAAAAACATTAAAGCAAATGTTGTTCGCTGCAACAGCTGTTTTACTAACTAAAATAAATAACTGCTATGCTGAAGTTTGTAAATGGATGCAAATATATTCAAATTAAATTGTTTAATGTTTTTACTTTCATGTGTTGGTAAACCCTGTAAAATAAAAGAAATTTGCAATTTTTTTTAATTTTTTATTATTTGGTGACTGGTAGGCTTCTTAGCTTTCATTGCTTCCCCTACGAATGTGCTGATTTTAACACCAACTCATCAAACCATTATCAGATTCTATCAATTCATGACTATAACTTATGGTGTTTTCGTTTCTACCAGAAAATGTTACCTTTTCATTGCCCTCTTCTTTTTTCGTGTTCGATTGTTAAATAAGTGCAAACGGGTGAAAAAAAACTGTGTTCGTTTCTTAAAATGTTACATTTATATAGGGCAAAAATGGGACATTTCTTGCCCTGCGAAGTTTTTTGAGGGGAGAATGTTGCCCTGAAAATCAGCTGATTGCTTTAAACGAAAATATTATGAAATGCGTTTGTTAGACAAGGTTAAATATATGCATTCATAATTTGACACTTAAATAATATTTTTAATAAAGCAAATTTTTTATTTTTGGCGCACACAAATAGATCAGCTGATTGAGTAAGCAGGGTAGTGTTTTGTGTTCAAAACCTGCACTTTTTGAGGGTTGAGTGCAACATTTGAAAAATGTTGCACTGTGGTAGGGCAACATTTTTTTGTAGGAACGAAAACACCAATAGATTTAAATTCAAATAATTAACAAAAAAAACCAATAAATGTTATAAAATCGTCTTTAGCAGTTTTAATAAAATGAATTTTTTCGACAATATTTAGAAATAATTCTAAGCCTCCATTCATATCCATGTTGCGATCAATATCACGATATTCTAATTTGTAGGTCCTAGGATCTAGGATATTGTGATATTGATCGCGACATGAATTAAAATATAGACTTAGAAATGTTTCTAAATATTGTCAACATTTAGTTCATTAAAACTCCACTAGACGGTTTCGTTTATTCAGAAGCATCAAGAGGGAGCACTCAGCATTTGAATAGAGATGAAAGTCGAGTCTTGGTTTTTGTTCACATTGCTTTAAACAACAATTTAACACAATAATTAGCAATACTAAATTAAATAAGGAAAGTGTTCGTAATGAACCAGATGAGTCAAGTTGGACAGAACAACAAAATTTCAGGGAATGTTTATTAAGAGTATCATTAGAAGAACTGTCTACAAATCAAATTTTTAATCAACAATCAGCGTTCATCTTTTTTTTACACTGGACCCCCGGTAATCCGGCCCCTGACTAATTCGGCACCCCCTGTAATCTAATATTTCCATTATTATTGAATATTTTTTTGACAATCTTCGCTAATGTAGATAATGCATTATTGAACAGGTTACTTACTTGTACTTGTATTGATTGATATATATTATGATTTTATTCATAATTTTTGATTATTTTAGTGTGTACATTTATTTGTACACAATTATTTCCTAATGTAAAGTTATTATTTTTTGTAAGTTCTATTGCATTAATAACGTCAATTTTATAATAAAACGTAAGCTTTCTATTGTATTGTTTAATTAACTTAATTTGACACACATATTGGAGTATGATTTGTACTTCAGAGTATAACATACATAACCTTATCATTTTTTTTTAAGCTTTGAACCAAGGTTTTTAGGTGTAATACCTATTCAGTCAAGTCTGCTTTGGTTCGAAATGGGGTGGTAGATTAGTGTGAGCGAAGGGGCAATCAATTCAATTCAAGTAATAAGGCAATCTCATCCACAAACTACGACTCCAAGTCGTAAATATTGATGAGTTTTCAATTTCAGCTGATTACTTAATGAAAGAAAATTGCAAACGCGAAAGGTCAAAGCGTAGCATCATGTCCTAGCTGGGATTTGAACCCGGGACCTCTGGGGTGGCAGTTGATCACGTTTGACGCACATTTACCGCATTTGTTAGCATTTGCGTTAACGCATGTTACCATTTGCGTTATCAATGTTACCATTTGTCACTTTGTGGCCAAATTGTATGTAAACGGTAAACTTCCGGTACATTTTTAGACACATTTTTGAAAATTTTTAACGTGAATAATCACAAATCACTGAAATTGAAGAATACAACATTAAGAAGCTGAAAAATGTTGGCAATGCTGTGACAATCATCAATGCTTTACACACCCACGAGCGTTGTTAGACTCCTTCGACGATGCAAGAGGTTTAAGCCAAAAATTGAGACTTAAATTAATGAGTCAAAATCTTTTTCTATTAGTGGGACTGTGCAATGGGCCACAGGTGAGGTTGTTGAAATTTTCTATAACAATTGCGAAAGTGGCCGATTTATAGAGGAATTTCCTTTGTGCATTATGATCAAGTTTCCCAATTATTCTGGACGAAAAAACAACAATTTAAATGTTCTACTTATTTATTCCGTGGTGGTATCATTCAAAAAAGGATCAACCAATTTTACTCGTAAGAAATTGTCACTATAACTTGCGTATGCCATTAATATTAAAAATTGCAAAGATTAATTCTCAATCAAGCAGTTTTCGATATAAGAGAAAGGGAATTTAGGTTATATTCCTTATGATAGGCTATTCTTTATGATAAGAAAATAAATAAAAAGAAAGGATTGGTTAAAAAACGCCAAGAATACAATAAAATATTGTATTTTAACTAAAATATATTAACATTTTTTTGTAATTGAATGTTTGAGATCTGGTAATTTTATTGACAAAAAGTAGAATCCCCATTTAATTGAAATAACAAAACCTATTTAATATCTTTGCTTATATAGTTTTTAGAAAAATCTATTGGAGCTAGCAACTCAACTAAATTGCCTCCACAACGTACCAATTTATGTGGCTAGCTAGCAAACGCGTAAGTGTTTGCTAAGCGACTGCTACGACCTAGTTTAATTTCATTATATTTAAGTCCATCCCAAAAAATCTACGTTAAAAACTGCTTGTTTTGAAATGTGAAGGCGGAAGAGATGAAGTACTTGAATAATGGAGATGGCTTGCAAGTATTTTTCCTTATGCTTGTGCAGCTCTCTAGTATATACATTAGAGTGAAACGAATTTTTAACCTCATGGGCTTCATATATTTTTGAAAACTACGTGAAAAAAAAAATAAATTTCTGCATCTTTAGTTTTTTTTTTCTGCGACACAACTTTTGACTGCGTCCGAGGGTTTCATTACCAAACTTATGTTGTTTTTTTTTAAATCATTTCAAGCTATTCAAAAACATCTAGACGCATAGCGTGGAAAATGTTTGTTTTGCGTTAAAACTGTTAGGGCATTTTTTTAGAGAATTATCTGATTTACAATTTTGCTCTGAGCATATTTGCTGTCCTACTAAAAGGAGCGGAGATATAAGCGAATGACCGAGATACTTTTGAAGCTCTAAAAAAAAATATTAAGTCTGGCAATAAAATATTTAAAACCTCGGGATGCAGAAAAAACTGAAAACTAAAGATGCACAACATTTTTTTTTACGCCCATGAAGATTTTTTGCTTCCATACATTTCGTTTCACTCTAATATAGATATGACATTTTGATGATGTACAAATGTTTTGCCATCATGTCTGATCCGATTGCTTGTTGCTCATAACTTTAAATAAAAGTTTTAGTGCCTCCGTAATGTTAGTTTGCAAATATGAACATGCACTTTGTTTCTCCTGGCGCGTCTAAACATAGTTTGGAATCTACTTTAAAGTCATTAAACAATGTTTGTATCGGATTCTGAATTTATTTCTATAATTTTTATGCGTGTGGACTTAAAAAAGTATATCAATGATGTTGTTACGATGAGTGTGTCGCTGTGGTTATCACTCTACCCAACTCATTACTTTCAATACCACTTTCTTAGAAAAACTAGTAGTTTAAACTGATATTTGGCTTTCCAAATAGTGCGACTATCTTCCATTTCTTCATTTAAGAATAAAATAGGAACCGCTACGGTTCCTAAAAAGATCTAAAATTGTACGCAAAAGTTAATTTCTATTTAAATGACTCACTTAAACTGTATCACTTAGAATAAAAATCAATAAAAAACGAATTGGCTATTTCTGCTCTTGAAAGGACTTTGATCGAGCTTATTATGATTAAGTTATTAATACAAAAATTGATCGAGAACTGAACCTACTCGTTTTATGCCGATTACGAACTGCTAATGTGTATGTTCTAAAGAAGCTTTATATGGCATTATTTATTCCTGAGATTTTCTATTGCGTGCAGAGAGGTGACCCATCAGAAAAATTAATTTCAACTGCAGAAATTTTCTGTGTCTCGTGGGGTTAGAATCACCTGACATCGAATGGCCTCGAATTTTCATCAATGGTCCAAGTACCTTTTAATGCACTTGGCCACGACCGCCACTTATAAACTTAGATATACAGGCATGTTCTGAAATCCGATTCAGGTGGGAATCGGATTTACTTCCGATGACATTTTATTGAAAGGTGTTCTGCAATCCGATTCCGATCTTCGAATCCGATATTTGTTTTTTGGCGGATTGTAGTTGTTCTGTAATCCGATTTATCGGAATTTAAGAATCCGTTGAAGTTTTTGCTGGAGGATTCTTATTGTTTTAATGAAATTTGAGTGAATATGAAATAAAAAAGTTTCCATGCTGACAAAGGCATTTTTAACATTTGACGAATGCATTTTAATGACATATGACATTTTTTTTAACTCTGAAAAAATAAATCTAGAATTTATCCCTAAATAAATCTAGAAATGTATCATTATTTTTGTACCTATTGTATATTATACTATGTACCATAGTAGAACTTACGGAGATTCGGATCGAGCAGGCGTTTCGTCTGAACTTTTTCCTCCTTATCTTTTTCCGTCTCTAGCAAAATTGGAGCGATAACTACAATACTCATTTTTAGTAACTTATTTTATTTTTAAAAGGCACTTGTACATATTTTCTTTTTCCTGAAAATGTTATCAAATCGTCAGATCTATCATTTAGTTGATGCATTTGGAAAGCAGCATATTCGAATACATGTTCGAATCCGATTGCATGGATGGCTTTCCGATTGGATTCTAGAACACCTTTTTAAATCGGAATCGGAATTAATTTCCACTTCTGAGATGGATTTCGGAACATGCCTGATTATTAGCCACTTTTGCCACCATATTCATCCACTAAACAGCATCCAACAACCCCATCATTATTGCACTCTAGCAACCACCATGTAGTAAACCGTACCTTACTGCACGTAAACTGCACCACTCCGAATCAACGCATAATTTTTCATGACTGCCGTACATAGGGGCGCTAGTCACTAAAACAGCCATTTCATTTCAACGCATCATCATCATAACTGCTCTGACAATCGTCACTATAACAGCCATATCTTCATAAAACTTCATCCAGTAGCTCACCATGTACTGTACTCAAGCAATTCCACGGTTTTTGCAATAAAACTGATTCATCCATTTTCAAATCAACGTTTTATACAACCAATCGACATGTTAATGTGCCAGTGGAATTGTGTTTGCGTTAGTCAAGGTAAAGACTATCCCCGTGCTAACTAATTCTGTGCATCATGGCTACTGCTTAGCAGGCATAAGCGACCAACTCCAGGATCGGAGTAGTTCTTTAATTTATTCAGGATAATACGAACCCGTTGCCTCTCTTGTCATCTCTTTCTCTCTCTTGTCATCTCTTTCTCTCTCTTGTCATCTCTTTCTCTCTCTCTCTCTCTCTCTCTCTCTCTCTCTGACAATCCTCTTTGCAATCACATGTGATTTTATTCAACTTAAATTTTTCAAATCCCGCCATTATGCCCTTCATTAATTTCCTTAAATTTACTGACAACTTGATATATTGCACCCTCATTAAATAGGAAAGAACAATTCAAAATTTTAGGACAATTAACTTTTTAATATATAACAATTCGTAATGCAAACAAATCTACATCGACTGGTATTTACCCAATAGAACCTCGCAATACCGAGATAATTCGTTCTTCGGTCGTCCAATAAAATTGTGTAACAATCTCCCTGCGAGCGTGTTCCCCGGCCATTTTGAGCTATGTAAATTTAAAACTAATCTTCATCGACACTACTCCATCTTTCCACCCTGCAACTAACTATCACCCTTCTTCCGAATCAACACAATGCTTTCACATTTATAGGGGGCATCCCCTGATCGTTGGTTTAGTCTAAAAAAAAAAACTTAAATTACATTCTTACATTGTAGATTTTGAAAAAAATTATTTTAGAACTAATGTTGTCAAGCACTATTCACCATTTTTTTTTTCTTTTTTATTACAGGTTGGCCTACGGCAACGTCTCTATTACGTACTTGCTGGCTCCGTGCTATCCGTGTGGTCTCGCGTGGAGCACATTCTATCGACGCGCAATGCCAACAACAACAAAATGCAAGTCATACGCATGAAAACCACCGAAGGCGAAAAAATTGTGGGCACACTCATACCAAAGTCATGCCACGAATTTCTGCTGCAGGATTTAAAATCTGATGCAGAAACAATTGAAGAAGTTAATTTACAAAAAACTTAAGTTTTAGCAAGTTATTAATATTAAATAAAAACACACAAATCATAATAGATTAGCATAGAAACAAAACAAAACCAAACAAAAAACAAAAAACAAAACAACCCACATAGAGCTATTTCAACAGGCTAATTTATGTTTATTTTAAATTTTTGTTGTTCATTCATTAAATTATTTAATAATAATTCCTTAATATTGTTATTCAATTCATTTTAAATTACATCAAAAGAAAACCTTTGAACATTGTTAATACTATTCAATAAAAGCTGTTTATGAGCATACAAAAAGAGTTAATATTAATTTCCACTAGTAATTAGCCTGAATTGAGCTAATTTTTTTTTCTCTTTTTTAATATTGTTCGGTTGAAAACTTAAACTATCAAATCTATCAATATGTATTGAATAATATATATTTAAATACTAGTTTAGCAGAAGATGAAGTAATAATTTTGTACTTTTTGCTTAACGTTTTAGTTTTATTCTTAACAAAAGCATAAACATAAAGATATGAATGAAAACGCTTATTTATGGACTTTGTAATTATATTATATATATATATATATAAAGAAAAATATTATAACAAAATTCGACTAATATAGATATTGATACGATTTAAATGAATGCAAAACATATATTTAAATAATTTATTGCTATTTAATTTTACAAATCTGTAAAAATGTAACCTATATAACACATAAAACTAAACAAATGAAAAAAAAAAATATGTTTTAATATGCACTTAACTATTGCTCCTTGCTTTTGTATCAGAGCTATTTTGGTTTTGACAACTATTAGTTTTTATACTTGGATTATTTATATAACCACTCAGTTTAAAGTACATAACAAGTAGAAAAAGAAAGAAAATAATTTCCGTTTTCCAGACACTTTGCCACAGATTCTCTCTTGTGATTTTTTTATACTGCAAATTTATTTTACGATTTCTTTTAAGCTAAGTCGTGAATTAAGTTTGTCTTTATTTCAATAACTGTAAAATATATGAATTATTATTACACTGCAGCATTAAGTGGTTTAATTTAATTTTTTTTAAATAAGTTTTTAGTTTTTATGTAGCACTTAAATATGTCAGCAAATATTCAAAATTGTTTGCATATGAAAATAAATAAATGCAACAACAAACCACTAAAACACAAATTATCATAGATTAAAAGGTAATGCAAAAAAAAAAAAATTAAATAAATAACAAATTTCAATTAAAGAATATGAAATATGCAATAAAACTAAGATTTCAAAAGTGTAACTTAGCTGTTTCTTTCACTAACTTGTTTGTTTCAGGGACCATGTATTAATCATTGCGTTATATGCGGTGTATTAAAATGGATAACATCGAAATGCTTTCGAAAGTCATGTGAAGGGGAAATCATTTAGGCCGGTAGTCGGGTAGTAGTGCGCTTGACTGCCACCCTAGAGGTCTCGGGTTCGAATCCGATCGTACGCTTTAACCTTTGTTTATTTCTAATGAAATAAAAATAAAATTTCATCAATACTCAAACTCGAAAATTGTGGTTGGTGATAAAGAAGTTTCTGGAGAGGATTGAAACTTGACTGAGGTAAAAGCAAACACTTGCCGCAGATTCAAATTCACATGTTTCTACTACTTAACGCCATGCTTACAACATCCTATACATGTTTCTCTTGATCCCTTATCCCTTCCTACACCCTAATCTATGACTAAATTTCGAACCAAGGTAGATTTGACTGAATAGATTTATCACCTGAAACCCCTGGTTCAAAGCAAAAAAATATCCCGATTCATATCCGAAAATCATAAATGATTCGTTTACGGTAATCGTCAACCGACTTAATTTTTTGTGTTAAGATGATTATTTTTTTATATTTCATCGGCATCAGTTTTACGTGGTGGGTTTTAAATCCAAGGCACAACCTTGTTACGCTAAACCCTTCGCTCATATTAGTCGTCTAAACGTGCCCTTTCTAGGCGACAAAACGGGTATTTGTCGACATGATACGATTTCGACATGGGTAATGATAGCCTCCAGATTGGGGCAGTCAGTCACGTTATCATGTGCATATCTTCAACGAGACCAACACCGATCAACTGTTGGCGCCAGATAAGTAAGTATGTATTGGGTTGTTCGATAATGAAAGTCGTTTTTTCCTATTTTTTAATGTCTATTTATATTAACAACAAAAATTAATCAATGATATAATGACCATTTTGTTGGATGACCTTTTGCCATCTTTCGGTAAGTTGCAAAATTCCACGTTCTAAGAAGCTTTGGTTTTTAGAAACGAAGAACTGGTGCAACTCATTCTTAACAGAAACAAATGGTAATCTAATGGTGCTTAGTCAAGACTATAGGGTGGATGTGGAATCAGTACCCAATTGAGCTCTGTTAATTTTTGACGAGTTATCAAAGAGGTGTGGGGTCTGGCGTTATCATGATGGAACATCACGCCTTTGTGATTGGCCAGTTCATGGCATTTTTTCTTGATTTCTTCGTTCAATTTCGATAGTTGATGACAGTAGACATTCGAATCAATAGATTGGTTTCTTGGCGGCATCTCAAAGTAGACTATACCCTTGTAATCCCACCACAAAGAAATCATAACGATGGCTTAATATAGAAAAGGCGTAACTCGTTTTTTTTTTAAATAACGTTTTTAATATATTCTGGTAGACCACTCTCAAATACACCACACTTAAAAAAATCAATGTGCTTTTTTGTTGTTATTGTTGCCTATTTTAAATAAAAACTGAATTTAAAAGTTTTTATACCCAAAGTTTTACAGATTTACTGTTTCGTCTCCTGTAAAGTAAGAAAAAATCGAGTTACGCCTTTTCTATATTAAGCCATTAATAATCTTCTTTTTGTCAATGTTAGATTTGGATGTCGATTGTAAGGGCGTATTTTGCTTGGGCCATGATCGTTTTCGGACTACGTTATCGTAAACAATCCATTTTTCATCAACCATTATGATTCATTTTAGAAATGGATAACGATTCCGCAAAGAGTAGCATATGTTAATGCGTTTGGTGAGGTGAATTTGCTTTAATTCGGGAGGAATCTAAACACCCAGTTTGTTTACGTAACCAAGCTGTTGTAAGTGCAAGTAAACGGTTGAATTCGATATGTCGAGCTCCTCTGCCATCTCGAGTTGTCATAAGCCGGTTAGTTTTAATTAACGCCTTTATTTTGTCATCATCAGTAGTAATTCGAAGATCAGTATGTGGTGCATCTTGCACATTAAAATTTCCAAAGCGAAAGCGAGCTAACCAACGCTGACACTGGCATTCACTGCAGTCCTCGACATAAATTTCATATAATTTCGGAAGTAAAACAATAAAATACGCCGATAATGGTATCTCTGAATTTCCATTTTCAACTTAATTTTTTAACAACTTGTTTAATATTGATTATCGAACAACCCAATATATCTTCTTCTGACTATCGCATTGTCCTGTGTAGATCACCATTTAAGTTCCAACTTGAATATTATCAGTTCTAATTTGCCTCAATTTTGAATCCGGGGATTCTTCTATGAATTGGATCTAGATTCCAAAATTCAATATTCAAAATGGCACATTCAATATGCCTGCCATACAGTAATGGAGTTGAATGAGAAGCAGGTCACATGGCAGACCTCGTGCTACATGAAGAATAAATGTAGAGCATTAAGATATTTAGGCATGAGTTGAATGGAATCCAACGTTGTAATTAAAGGATGAGAACATTTTTATGATTTTTTAAATTTTATCAAGCATTGTATTCAAGTTGGTTTTCGTGTATTCAAAAAAAGCTGCTCAGATCTTCCGCTGTTCTAATAATTTTATCCAACTTTGATGCTTGTTTAATAATTTCTTAATTGTAGTTTATTTTAATAGTTTCTCAGTGGTACCACTGAGAAAATATCTTTGACTTACTTTGAATATGATTAACTAACGCAGTCACTTCGTTGACAAAGTTAATATTGGTCAATTTATATGATTCACATTTGCTTTAAACTAAAGTTGTGCAAAAGCACAGAAAAAGCAAAAGAAAAAAAAAATTGCAGCTATTCAATGAGCGGCGCAGACATAGAAGCAATCGAAAAGATATTTGGATTTATTCTGTGTCAATAAACAAAAATAGTTTAAGTAGGATTTCAATTTTGAGAAATCTTAGTTCAAAGTTTTTAATAGCCATATAGGTTCTATGCAAACTTCATTGGTTTTTGTGTCATAGCTTTGGTTTGGAAGTTACAGATTTTGTGTGTATGTGACGATATATTCAAAGAACACAAGAATGATAGAAAAATAGATTACGCATTGCGCAGCTCCGTTATGTTGTTTACTTTTTATTTTGACATTTCTAGCTACGAACAAAACATTTTTTACGATAATGACGTCACGCTAGACCAAGTTTGTTTCTTGAATCTTTTGCCATTGTTTCATATTTGTTCACATTCTGAACAAGACTTGACAGAAAGCCATATCGTAAGCTCATATCGTAAGTCTATCGTGACGTAGATGCGCAGATCGTTGAAAATTACTTTTACGATCTGCGCAATATATTTTTCTATCATTCTTGCAAAGAACATAAAAATATAAATTACTTAGGTCCGATTTAAGTCGACTTAAGGGGAGGTTCTAGTAGAAATCGACGGAAAATGTTTGTTTTTTGCTTTATTTTCATCCTTAGGATCTTGAAAATATGTATTTAAAAGGATATTACCCCATCTAATTTATTTGACGAGTCATAGCGTTTTACCTATGTGACCTACGTAACCTTTTTTCCGCGCTGTACACGATTCCGCTTCAACGACTTGACCGATTTCGCTGTTTGACGGCTCAAATTGAAGCTTATTCAATTTAAGGGGCGTTTCTTTTTCAAAAAAATGTATTATCATTATTTTTTTTAACGTTAAAGCAAAAGAGAAAGGAGGAAAAACAAGGTTTTTTTAAAGGGCGGCCCTTTTTTTAAAAAGGGTTTTATTAAAATCGGAAATCTACAAGGCCCCTAAATTTAATCTGGGTCAACAATTTTTTTTTTCGTTTCAGAGCACTTGGCAGGACTGTAAAGTGTACACCGCACATCGGCTATCGCCGCGCAAGGCTTTGATCAGCGAGACCTTCAGCTGCCATTTTGAATTATTTTTCATCGAAAAAATTGTATAATATTCTTGAAATATGCATTAATAAATGCCACAAAAGATTTTTTCAAAAAAGATTTACGTTCGCTCAAAAAATCCTGCAATTACGTTACGTTTCTACTATAACCTTCCCTTGAGCGATTATTGCTTATGGACACAGAATTTATTGTCACAATTTGTTGTTTTATTTATCAACATGATACAATTATACAGGTAGGTTTGACAACAGGCTATTTTCTCACGAGATCGTTCATGGATTGTCAAACTCGTCTGTTTTTTGTTTTTTTTTTTTTTTTTTTGTTTGCTTTGTCTTGTATGATTTTTGACAATTCATGTTCGCTGGAAAACTGTCACACCTACCTGATTAATTATACCATGTTTATCAATACTTCGTGAATCGACAACACAAGATGTCTTCAAAAGACGCTAATGGGAATAAAAAAAAAACACAAACGGTCTTGAGGCTTATTTGTGAAAACAACTCTACAGATCGGAAATTGTGCGAAAATAAAATTCGCAAAAAACCCTACAATAAAAACATGGTATTTTTTGTAAAAAAAGAAAGTTTAACTATTGACAATCTGCTCTTGAGCTATCGGCAATAGAGAATATAAAATATAAGTGTTGGTAAGAAAAAGCAACAAATTTATTGTTTAAATTGAAATAAAATTAAGAACTTATAGAACGTTTTCATTAATTAGACATTAGAAATAGCCACTTAAATCCATACTTAATATTTATACAAATTTAAATTTACATATTTTTACTTATACTTTCTCTAATTGGCGCCTAAAATAAAGGTTTGGTTTTGTCATTCTTCAGGTGCCTCCACAAGTTATTACTACCATGTGTGCGCTAGCAAATATTGTTGAACTTTAAAGCACATTCAGATTTTTTATTACTCTATTATCCGCCCAAAAAAGTTGGTAGTATATCGTATTTTTTCTGTCAAGTTCTATCATATTTGGTACTCTTGAGGAATTTACTTTTAAATGCTCTAAGAATAATTTTAATTATTCAAATTTTATATCATATCATTTATAAACGAATTATTCTATTCAAACTTTAGGGCCATTTTCTCAATGTCCGGCTAAGCACTAGTCAGAACTTTAACCAGCGGTTAACAAAAAAGCTTTTTCTCAATGTTCGATTAGGTTCTTAATTGTCGGTTAAGTGCTGATTAAGTAAACGGTTAGCTGCTAATCGGAAAAACATCTGATTTTTATATGATTGTTATATTTTATTGTTATATTTGTTATATTTATTTTACACACAAATTCACCAGCAAGAAAAGTTTCTTCAACCAGAGGTTGCTTAATCAGCCGAATTGTTTTTTTAGCTATCATATGGTTAGCTATTGAGAAACCAATCATTGAGAAAACGGCCCTTAAAGTCTGTCTTAATGCGAGCTAGAGTTAAGAAATATTACAAAAAAAAAATAAACTCTTAATTATGTTGAAAATCAAAATTTGTGCTTTTATACATCTTTTTTCTCCGCTTCCAATTCAGCAGCACTAGCAGCTTCTTGCTGTTGTTTCTGCTGCTGTTTGTAATGCATTCGTAGATGATCGCGTAGATCCATTTTATATTTGAAGGCCTCAGGACACTGATCGCATTTGTAGGTTTTTCTACCCAGATGCGAACGCATGTGCTTATTTAAGTCACCACTCTCCGCATAGTCACGATCACATAGTTTACATTTGTAAGGTTTTTCGCCAGTGTGTGTACGCTGATGTTTAAGCATGATGTTACGGAATACAAAACTGTGTCGAGAATGCAAAAAAAAAAAAAACAAAATAGTCAACTTTAAATATTTGCTAATTAAAAGATTAATTTAACATACGTCATACTGCAAACGTCGCACTTAAACGGTCGCTCACCGGTATGTATTGCTTTGTGTTTTTTGAGCGAATATGTGCGTGTAAACCTTGATTTGCATATATCGCATTGGTATGGTTTGTAGTCTCTATGCACGGACATGTGTTTAATCAGATCAGAGGAGCAGTTGAACTTACTAGGACATTCAGAACAATGATGCGGTCTTTTACCGGAATGACGTGCAAGATGTTCACGTAAGTTATTTCTATTGATAAAAGACTTGCCACACTCGGCGCACAAATATGGTTTTTCACCGGTATGCGTTCGTTGATGCGCTTGAAGCGCGTAGTGTTTAACGTATTCTGAAAAAGAATTTATTTTTAATACATCAATTATTTCAGATATCAGCTCAGTTTATATGCACCTTTGTTGCAGATGACACACACGAAAGGCTTCAGACCGTTATGTTTATTCATATGTTCGGTGAGATGCGCCTGCACGCCAAACGTCTTTTCACAGAGTGTGCATTTATATTTTTGATTCTCGGGATGTGTGCGCGAATGTCGCGTTAGTTCAGTAAATTTGTTATATGTCTTTGGGCACAAATCGCACTCGAATATCTGAATAGTATTCAGTTTTCGATGGACCTGCATGTGTGCCGCCAGTGAATTACATTTCTCGAAGCGACGTGGACACTCTCTGCACTTGTAGCCTTCAGGCGGAGTTTGGCTTTCCGTTTCCTCCACATTTCTATCGTGCGCTGCTTTGTGACGCGCCAGCTGATTGGAGGTCAAGAAGCGATAATTGCATATGTCGCAAAGGAATTTCTTGTCTTCACTATGTACGCTAATGTGACGTTTCAAATTGTAGGGACGATCAAACGATTTGACGCAGTGAGGGCATTGCAGTTTATCTTTGCGACGGAAGCGTGAATCCGGTCTGAATTATGGAAAAATATATAAAGGTTGTTGTGTCTATAAATAGTCACCCTATTCTCTACTCAGTGGGCAATTTGAGCCTATATAAATATAGTGTATACATTTTTAGTTTTATAATTTTGGTGTGGTTAAAAAATCATAGAATTCATGTTTTTTAAGAATTATTCATCAAAACTTAAGGATATTTCACTCAAAAAGTTAGTTCTAAGTTATAATTGCAACCCTTCAAGATTCAATTGGGGCTTAATGGGTGAAAACTCGAAACCACTGAAAATTTCTAAATATTTTATCGGTATTTAGACGCTAGATGGTATAAATTATATTAAAAAATTAGCTTTCTAACTCAATATTTATGAAAAAAAAAAAAAAAAAAAAAAAAATGGTGAATTGAATGTGTTATTTGGTCCCCACGAGCATTTTTGAGGCGCGCCAGCGGTAAAATGGTTACAATAAAAGGATTATAAAAAACACCAAAAAGTAGTGCATTGTGAGCTCAAAATGGATGCTGAGTATATAATTCGGCAAGTTTTGAAATTAGATTCATTCGAAGCAAGCAAATCTGAAAGTGTTTCATCTAATTTGACAGTCTGGATTCCATTTTACCTACTTTTCAATTTCATCCACGCCTGTTTCGTGATGCATGTTTGAAGTGCGAGATTCAGTTAATTGTTGTGAAGAGCTACCAGTTTGGCTGCTGTTTGGGTCATCGCTGTAAACAAACTGAAAGTTAGACGTTTATACAAAATTACAAACAGTTGTACCTACGTTTCCTCCACCTCACTGTATTCTGTACCTGTTCTGTCAATGGTGTTGTCCATAGGCTGGTGATCCAATGTGTTTGCTATTGCGTTTGTCTGTCGTGTGCTTGAAGGAAAGGCTATTTCTGCAAGCATCATTTCAACATCATCTTGGTTCTCAGTTTTAATGCATTCTTGTAGCTTTATAAGCTCGTCCAGCAAAGGATCCTCTTCAATGCTAAAGCTGCTCTGAATAACAAAAGGTACTGCATTGCAGAGCAGAGCATTTTCTTTGCTTAAAGCGTTGCGCATGTGTGTCTCGGAAGCAATACACATTTGCTGAAATTCATAGGCGATGTTGAGTTTATTCAGGCACGCTTCGCACAATTGCTGAGGTAGTTGATCACTGCTCAGGATAAGCAATTGCGGTGCCAGACTGGTAAGCATTTCACAGACTTTTAATGGACCCTCTAAGTCCTCGAATATTGAACTAAAATGTTGGCCCTCCATCATGCAGGTTCGACACATGTGCTCATACTTATAAGCTGGAGCGTCCATAATGTTCAGTAGCTAAAATATGGCCAGCACTAAGAATTAAATTATATTATTTATTTAAAACTAAGAAAAACAACACAAAACACTTTAACTTCTGGTTCTGTGCATAGTTGCCAACTTTGTGGGAAAAATACCTTTTTTGGTATTTTTAATTGCTGTGGGAAAAGGAAATTCCCATGGTATTTTCAATTCGACGTGATTTTTACTGACAGTGGAATTTTTTGTGGTATTTATATGATTGTAGAATTTTTTGTGGAATTTTGTGATGAAAGTGTGATTTCTTGTTAAAATATGTGGGAATTTTTGGGGTTTTTTTAATTCAAAACATACCGTGGTAATTTCTGTGATATATTTTAATTTGTGATGTTGGAAACAGGTATTTTTGAGGTAAAATACGTTGGCAGCTTTGGTTCTGTGAAATGGACATATTTTTGACAACTACTCATTTGAGGAACACTGCTTCTAAAACTGTGCTATCATCTTAAGAGTACGGTTGCCATTTCTTTTTATTTAAGGAATGTTTTAGGTAAAAGCGAGTAATATTAAAGGGTCAACCATAATAGGCTCGAGCTGGCTGCGCCATGTGTCAAAATTTATACGACTACACAGATATGATGCGCACAAACCATAATGGCTTGAGCCAGCTTTTTCGTCAAGTTTCGTTAACTTGATCTGGCTGCAGCCAGAGCGATTCAAATCGAATGCTCCGTAAGGAATCGTTTGTTTTAATTTATTTATAAATTTATTTCCGAAATCCGTTCTAATAATTATAAATTCAAACCAACAAAACGAATTGATGTAGAAATTGTTGAATTTTTCAAAGCAAATGTGAAAAGTAGTTATGACATAAAGGCGAGCACTGCTGAAGTCATTATGGTCAAATTAAGCATTTGACAGAACTTGAGCTAGCTTTTTGTTTATTTTGGACATTAGCTGCAGCCAGCTCGAGCCTATTATGGTTGGGCCTTAAGACATATTTAAGAAAAAAATTTCTACGAAAGCTTTCGGTTGCATTCATAAAAAATTATGAACCTCTTATAAAGCCTTCATAAGAAAAATTTCGAAATAATTGAAAAACGTTATTCATAAACATTCAAAAGAGGTACAGTTAAAATTCGGTCACATCATAGCTCGGCTCCGGATCTTCTGAAAAAGTAAATTGAGAATTCGTTCGAAACAAAATATCTGAATGCATATCTTTTACGGAAATAAAATGAAATTATGAAATATTTAACACATTATGAAGAGCCTATTATTTTTGATCCTATTATTGCATGTAAGAACTAAGAAAATTTTCCAGTCGCTCATTTTGGTAAAAGATGTGTTGGATAACATTGCAGTTGATTTAACGAAAAAAATTTTAAATCGGTGGATTAGTTTGCTTGACGTAGTGTGGCTAGTTTTGAAAAAGTATGATTTGAGAAAAACGCATTTAAAGTAAAATAACTCTTTTACAAGTACCTTGGCTGAAGAATATTTATTACTAGTGGGATTGATTTACAAATTTTCTTACATATACTTGAATAGTTGTACAACAAAAATCAATTGAAGAAGTCTGTTTTATTTGGATCATAGTTTATATGTAAAATATCTAGTCAAATATTAACTTTTGTGGAATTTCAAAGTATTGCTATTTTGAAGACGCCACTTCGATAGTAATTAATCTTCAATTTAAGTCTTTTTTCAAGACAATTTTTAATTTCCTGAACAATTAAATTCATTATTAGTATGTATATATTATAGCACCCATGAAATATATGAAATTTGCACAAATATTTTTTCTTCGCTCCCCGCGCATTTTCATAAAGAATGAGAGTAAAAGATCTGCAAAAAAAAAAATTCTACCACTAGTGGTAATTACCCAGTAGGTTTTGTATTAAAGCCTCAAAATTGGGCTTAAAACGGTTCAGACATGCATTGTTCTATAACTTTTATAAAAAGTATTAAAGGTGGTTAGTCTTTATAACGTAGATTTAATTAATTTTTTTATCAGCCTTTTAAAATTTATGGGAATTATTTAAATACAAAATTTGCACCAAAAAATTGTTGAAAACTTAAACTTTAACCACTTAAAACACCGCGAAGTTTTTTGCATATTTATTCTTTGTTCTGCGTTATAAAGACTTACCACCTTTAATATTTTTTATAAAAGTTATAGAACAATCAACTCAACTATAGAACTCATTCTTTATGAAAATGCGCGGGGAGCAAAGAAAAAAACATTTTTTGCAAATTTCATATATTTCATGGGTGCCCTAATATATATATATATATCTTAATAAAAACACAAAATCTTATTTGAAATACTTTTTGATTATATTGTATAATTTTTTAATTGCTTAAATATGATAGTTTTGTATTCAAATGTCACTAACTACGATTTAAACAATCATAACAAATATATGTGTAAAAAAATGTGTAAATGTTAATCTCTGGTAAAAATTTGTTTTCTTCGAGAAATCTTCGTTCATTGTGGAAACGCTCGGTAAGACAGCATAGTTGTTATGAATAACTTTTTGTTGTTTAAAGTTACGCATTCTTTAAACTGCGTTTATTAATAAAGCTGATAGAATATTATGGTTATTTATTTGAACGTGGCAACATTGGTAACCGTGCCAACCAAAAATAATAAATACAAGATTATGCCATGCGCATGTCTGCCTACGTCATGATCGACACATCCTATCTACGTCACGAAAGACCTAACGTCTTGCGCAGAACGGTACAACTTTTTTGCCTCTGATGGCGTAATCTGATTTCTATTATTTTTGCGTGCCAACCAAGGTTGCATCGGAGAAAAATAAAAAAGTACTATTGAAATAATAAATGTTGCCACCAAAAATAAAAAAATTGCATTCATAAACAAGTATCAGTTTTCTAACAAGGTATGACTTTAGAAAAAAAAAATTAATGTATTTATATTATATAATCGTATATTATTATGTAACTATATGGGTTGACATTTTTACCATGCATATTCAGTGAAATAAAACTATGTGTTGTCATAAAGTATAAATATATTTTATTTGTTCATATTTTAACGGCTGTATTCATAAAAAATTATGAACTTCTTATAAAGCCTTCATAAGGTAAAAATCGAAAAAAATTTAAAAACATTATACATAAACGTTCAATAGCGTTAAAAGTTTCTTTTTAAATGCTTTATAAATGAGAGAATTTTAAAAATTGATGAAACCTTCCATAAACCCTCGATAAAGCATTTTTAAATTTTCTTTTGTTTTCTTCTGAGAACAAATTATGTCAAAAATATATCAAATTATTTCAAAATATATCAAAAACAAAGAAAATGTAAAAAAAATTATTGAAAATGTTTGTTGATAAATGAGAGGATTTTTAAAAATTGCTGAACGTTCAATAAACCCCTCATAAAGCATTTTTAAAATTATTTGCTCTCATTTGAGCACAAATATTGTCAAAAATAATTAAAAATATTTCATAAATTTGGAAAATATGTCAAAAAAATTCAAAATATATAAAAAATTTAAAACAAAATGAAAATAAAAACAAGAAAATTTGTCAAAACATTTAAAAATATTTACAAAATAAGATAATAAAATGACAATTTTTTCAGTGCAGAGGGTAGCTTCGAAAAAATATTGATGTTTAAACATCAAAATGTTGACGAAATTGTGACAAATAAATGAAAAGTCATTGAATTTATCAAATATACAAACCATTATTGACACTCTTCCCACATAAAATCGAAAGTGTCCCTATTTTAACTACAAAGCAGCTAAAACATTTTTATTAATAACAAAATTTTAAAAGACTTTTTAACATTAAAAAGCTTTTTAACTACTGAACATTTGAAAGCTATTTTAAGATATTTTTATGAATACGGCTGTAAATGTATTAATATGTATTCAATAAAGTATTTAAAGTCTATAATTGCATTTACCTGGCAGAAAAAAAATATGTTTGGCAAGATATAATTTCCAACAGTCACAGCCAGTGACGAAAAGAAAATCAAAGTGATCCGTCTCAATTCCCCCATAAACTGGGTTACACGGTGGTAACGCGGTCAAGTTTTGCCTTTCAAGCTGCAATACACTTACACTTTTTAACTTACACACTAACACTTTCGGATTTGACTGCCAGCTTGATATAAAATTTCCCTTGATTTTTGTTTAATTTGACCGTAGCAAAAACAAATATTAAATTTTTTAATGTTTTCAACATTAACTTTATTTATATTTATTTGCTTTTGCATTTTATTAACTTTCCACAATTAAAGCTTTCAAAAAACAACGTTTACTAATTGCACTAAAATGTTGCAGCGTATGAAAAATTCTTATTATTTATTTAAAATGGCATGGCAACATGATTTCATTCTTTCACTCTGTTTTAATACTAGGTCTGTTTCCGTACGAACACTGTGTAACTTGTGGGACACTATTTTCTGTTTCCGTACTTTCTGTGGGAGAAGAAGAACAAGCATAAAATCGCTCTCTCGAGCACACAAAGTGCACAGAGAGTGCTAGAACTCGAGACTTAGAGTAAAGTAAGAACAAGCATCAAGAAGAATAAGCATCAATAAGAAGAAGCAAATGTCAAATTACATTTCATAATTGTTTATGTTTTGCGATAAATAAACTCACAAATTGTGTGCATAAACAGAAATTTACGTACAATAAATAAATAATAATAAATGAAAATATAGTAATTAAACATCTGCATGAATTCATTCATGCAATGAATGCACAACACAATTCATGGGTATTTCTTGTTTCTGTGCTAACCCATCGTCATTGAGTGAATGTTCTTGAATACAGTCACAAAAGTTGTTTGAATTTGTGTTGTGCCTCGTTTGCCAAAAGACTGCATTAATTCGTCTCATGCAACGAGGTCGCTTCGCCTCACTTTATACACCCACGCTGAGAGCAGCGAGAGCAAGAGCCACCAAGCAACAGTCGCAGTGAATTACGATGAGCATTCAATTGTTTGCTCTCTTATTCAATCAGAAATTCTGTAAACAAGAATGTTAATAATGCACTCGAATTTTTCAAATAATTCGAGTAACTCGAGTTGATCGAAGCAATTTACATGTTCTTACTTGGCGCGCTCGGCATTCGATTGAAAATTAACAATGTTTTTACGGGAAAACTGTAAAAGATAATGGTCAATTTTTTTTGGGGTGAATAAATACATTAAAAAATTATTTACAAGAAAATTTTTTATTAATTTTTGATGGCGCTGTAGTACAAATTTTTTACAAAATCGCCAAAAACTACAATATGCCTACCATAGGCATATTTTTAGTTGATTGTTTTTTTAGTTTACTTATGCAAATATTTACAAAATATAAAATTTTTCTTAAATTTAGTAAAATTAAAAAAATCCCGTTATTTTGACATCAAAAACATGAACATATCTTCAATACTGGAAACATTTTTATTTCAATGAAAGTTTAGAAGAGAGATCTTTCCCTCAGCAACCCTGGTGCACCAATATTTGATGAATAAAGATTTTACGTTTAATCAACATAAAAAAAATTCCGTCAATTTGACATCAAAAACATGAACATATCTTGAAAACTTTGAAAAATTTTAGTACAACGATATATTTAATTCAACATCGTTGCTGAGAAAAAAAAACAATCAGAAATTAAATTTTGTGACTTTAGATTCAAATGTCTCCGCTGCTTTTTAATACATTTTGTTAAATTTTTTTTTGTGTTAAGGCTTCATCAAATTACTCTGAAAACTTTATTGTAAAAATACCGTTAGTTGAGTATATATATTTTAAATATTTTTTTCAAAAAATGTCTGAAATTTTGGAGTTTTCCTCAAAAAAGGCACAAAATTTGTTTTTGTTGTAAAAATATTTTTAATTCAAATTCTCAAATTTTCAACTCTATTTGAAAAACATTTATAAGCAAAAATTGTTTCAATTTTACGCAAAAATTTAAAAACCATTTTTGTGATTCAAAAAGCAAGCAAAAATATGTGAGATTTTGTCGAACAAAATTTTTTTTTCAATATTGTGTTTTTATATTTTTGAAAAAATATACAACCTAAAAAATTATTTTATTAGAAAAAATTATCTTAGTATTATAAAAATATATTAACCCTGCAGTAGTCGCGCGGATTACATATGTAATCCAGTCATGCAAAATTATGAATTTCACAATTGTTTGCAATCGATATTCATTGATTTTACGTACTATAAGAATTATGTTTATGTTGTTTTTTTAAATAAATATAATATAAAATAAAGTAATAATAAAAATTCAAAGAAGTAACCAAGCATTTTCAAATTGCCATCTCTTATTTTAAACTTTAAAAATCGGATTACATATGTAATCCACGCGACCACTCTCGTCACATTTAGGTACGCGACTACTGCAGGGTTAAAAATATTATTACCTTAACTAGCTCTTAGTAGGTGTGCTATCATGACTAGATTATTTAAAAAAAATTTTTTTAAATCCATTATTTTCATCGATAAAAACTATTGCATCTTCAATCCAAGAGACGATGCTATCAATCACTGGAATTAAAGAAGCTGAAAACTTTGGGGACTCTTCGAAAAAGAATTCTTCAACGGATTCTATGTCTACCCATTCAAGTCGAATGAATCCTCATTTTTTATGCAAAGAAATTCGCCTGGTGTTTGAGAAAATACCCGAAAAGGCTGCACCTGTACAGCAACAAGTGCAGCGTTTTTATAAATATGCTTCCTTAAAATTGTTTGATTTAAATAGCATGTACTTTTTATACCAATTCATTTTAAATTAAATAAAACTCACTTATGAGAATCCATTGATGTTTTTGAAGCGAAATACAAGCCGCAATACAAATATAGGACACAATCTTGAACTGATTTCAGGATTTCATTTTTTTCAAGTTTTTTTCTATTTTTGGTCACGTTACTATATGTGAGACCCCCTCCCCCCTATCGTTACTTATCGTAGTACATTTTAAAACCCCTCCATCCCCCTAAATTGGTAACGTAATTTGTGAACGACCCCTAATGTACCCCTTACACGTTTTTTAAACGTGGGGGTATAAAAATTATAAATAATATGAGTATAGTTATCGTGTGAACTAAAATTTTTAAGTTTGGCAAAAACAAAAAAATATATGATTTATGAAGAAAACATGAAAATTTTTGCAATATTTTAGTTCACATGGAAACTACACATACAGAAAGTATTCGGTTAGAATTTGGAAATAATCGGACAAGGTAATTTTGAGAAACGATGGTAAACAGGTATAAAAAAAAAAAAATCGACACGTCAACTTATATACACAAAAAATGTAAAAAATTAATAAAAAAGTTTTCTGCAAATAATTTTTTAATGTTTTTATTCATCCCAAAAAATATTTCCATTATCTCTTACCGTTTTCCTGTAAAAAATGTTAAATTTTCACTCGAATACCTAGTGCGCCAAGTAGGAACATGCCTTAATTTATTTTTAATTTTTCACTAGCGTTATGAATGAACTTAATATAAAATTTATTTTATAATTCTCCTAGTTTACCATTATTATAAATGTGTATACGTATCATTTTTGTTCGAAAAAATCATTAAAACCATTTAAAACAGTTCAACAAATTTTATGGTCTCTGCTTTACAAATTTCCATCAAACAACTCGAGTCATTCGAATGTGTCTTTATAACTCGTTGTAAACGATCAACAAAACTAAACCTTGCTGAAACTCGGACACGAACATGCCTCACTCGTTCCATCGTTTCTCAGTATAATATTGATTCAAAGCACAAAGGCCCGCACAACGTTTACCGAGTTGTGCTTAATGTTGTTCGCGGATTGTGCGAATTATGCGAGATCAACGAAATTGCTGCTCTCATGCTCTACGGAATTCATGTGTCTTTTTCATTTATTCTTTGCTTCTCATCGCGACAGAATTGAATGAGTTTAAGTTGTCAATTTTGGTGAATGTCTCATGGGTAGCTTTTTTTGCATTCATGCAGATGTTTAATAGTAATTGTTCAGTTTTGCATTAAAAATGGCTTTTAATAATTTGAGTGAAAGTGTTTTAAATTTTGTGCTGCCGTCTGCAGTCAAAATCAGCTGTTTTGTGCTCGAAACTTACTAGCAGCTGTTTCCGTACTTTTGCAACTATTCTCACATTTCGTTTTTACTCCCTAGCACACGTTTTACACAAATCTTACACAGTGTAAAGTACGGAAACAGACCTATTATTTGTAAACAAACTTATAACGAATACGATGCAAAGAGTAAAGTATGAGGAATACCAATTATAAAGGAAGTTCGAAATAGTACGTACTTGGTTACATTTGATTTGTATGAAAATTTCATATAAACTGGATGGTTCCAAGTACGTTCCATATTTCAAATTCCTTTATATTTGGTATTCCTCGTACTTTCTGTATTTCATATGTAAACAATCTTGGAATAGCTATTGGAGTGCTGCCATATAGCTATAAAGAAAGTAAATCTAAAGATGTTTGACAACACCAAGAACAAAATTCATAAGGGAATGATGGAAATAAAGTTGTACTAGTACGAAAAGATTAGTATTTCGTATTTAAATAATAAAAAAGTATCCAAAATGGTACAAAAGTACGTACTTGTGCAACCTTGGTGCCAACCATTGATTAGCAGTGCTTGTATAACTGCTGTGTTTAAGCAAAAACAGCTGTTCTGTTCAAATTTAGTCAAATTATTTCACAAGTATTTAACGCAAGGACGAATTATGAATTCAAGTCGAAATATTAAAGTTTTACTATGGCGAAATGTCCTTAAGCAGCACCTGTGCAAACAACATCGCTCAACAGCGAATCAGGCTACAGCAACAAAAACGGCGGTTGAACAAGACACACAGCATAGCCAACGCACAGAACAGGATGGAACCACACATTTTGGTTTTCAAACAGTCAAAGAAAGCGAAAAGGAGCAAAAAGGTTAGTAACCACATTAATATAAATCAGCTCAATCCTATCTTAGAATATTGATTTCACCATAGTGCACAAAGTCTTTGAGGATGTTGCCAAATCCTACGATCTGATGAACGATGCCATGTCGATGGGCGTACATCGTGTGTGGAAGGATATTTTCATTGAGCGCTTGGGTCCTATGCATGGCATGCGGTTGTTGGACATGGCCGGTGGCACTGGTGATATAGCCTTTCGTTACCTCAAGTATTTGAGTAATCAGCCGAATCCCAGCGGCCACCAAAGCCAAGTGACTGTATCCGATATTAATCAACATATGCTGGATGTGGGCAAGTTGCGTGCCGAGCGTTTAAATCTGACTGAGGAAAAGCTCTCTAACATGTCCATCGAGTGGCAATGCGCGGATGCAGAGCAGCTGCCGTTTGCAGCTGACAGTTACACAGCGTATACGATAGCCTTTGGCATTCGCAATTGCACACATATCGATAAGGTAAACATTGGTAGCGCACACTTTAATGATTGAATAAATTAATATGCCTTTGCCCTACTACAGGTGCTTAGCGAAGCCTATCGTGTACTAAAGCCAGGTGGCCGCTTTATGTGTCTTGAGTTTAGCCATCTGAGTAATGAAACCATGCAACGGCTATATGATCAGTATTCATTTCAAGTTATTCCTCCAATGGGTCAAATTCTAGCTGGCCAATGGCAACCTTATCAGTATCTGGTGGAGAGCATAAGAAAGTTTCCCAAGCAGGAGGAATTCAAACAAATGATAGAAAACGCAGGTTTCAGCTTAGTACAATACGAAAACCTTACTTTTGGGGTTGTGAGCATTCATTCGGGTTTCAAGTTGTAACAAAAGTTCTAAACTCTTAGTCAAATGTTAAATTAAATACAAACTATGATTCAGGTTTTACTGCACTGCAAGATCTAGGTGGTCAACTTGACATGCATATATGGCACTAGTGGAATAAAGTATGTTTATATTTCAGTATGCTACCGAATAAGTGGAATATTTTTTTGATACCTAAGTTTTCAATGTAAGTGTTTAAAATTTAGAAAAAAAATAAAAATAGACAATTAAAAAATTGCAATCAACTCCTTGATTTTTAACTTCCTATATTAATTATTTAAACCACTTTTGGTGATCGATCGACCATTTGAATGTTATACTCAATCTTACCCATGATTCTCGAGAAAGGCACCAACGTACGCAAATCACAAGAGACAGTAGTTTGTTGGATGAACAAGTATTAATGGTCGTTTTTTTCGGTCTAAGTCGTAACTGTAAAAATCAATTCAAATCATTTGCCGCTACTTTTTGCTGCTGTTCGTTGTTTGGAGACTCTGCTCTGAGCCGTTCTGCTACTTTGTTTATTCTATTATGAACTATCCAATAAAAAAAAATGCTCATGAAAGGAATCTAGATCCGACACGACATTGATGAAATCGAGGTGCCACCAAAAAGTAGTAAAAAATTTAATCAAGAGGTCAAACCATGTCATCAGTCTGCCATTTATTGGATATTACTTTTCAGACATAACTTCCATGTTTGCACTTTTAATAAAAATGAAACATCGGAACTTTTATAAAATTCTTTTTGAATAGGATCAAAATCAATAGGATACAGGGTGTCAAAACCAACCTGTATAAGAGTGCTTATTTTATAACTTATTATTTATGTAACTTATATTCTGCACTTTAAGCAATGAAGCCATAATATTCCATCACTTTCCTCGTCTACAAGGAAAGTTAACTTATGTCGCCGTTTATCTCAATTTAAAAAATAAAAGTGTAATTAAAAATAATTTTTCATATAATGCAAATAAATTACTAACACATCAGTTAACGGTATTTATTCGTACTTTAACTCAATCTTATTTAAATAACTATGCTTTTAAAAAATAATTCAAGGCTCAGAAAGTTTGTGAAATTATCTAGAAAATTGGTCAGATTTAGGAAACGATATTTGATTTAATAATGGACATGGTTAAGATATATAAATTAACCGTTATTTAAAGTTTACAACTACCAGTTCTCAGTTGCCTTAACTACTTAGAAAATATTCTATTTACATAAATACTTTAAAAACTAAATTAACATCTTCATTTATAAATATATGCATAGATATATTAAGGTAAATTCCTTGATAGAAACTTATCTCTAAAAAAAAATATATATTATGAGCTTAGTAATTGCTAGTGGTGAATTTATCAAATTTCTGCTTTTACTACATCTAATTCGGCAGCGGCAGCTTGTTCTTGTTTGTAGTGCAGTCGCTGATGTTCACGTAATTCAAGCTGATATTTAAATGCTTCCGGACATTGTTTGCACATGTAGGTCTTTTCACCCACATGCGTACGCAAATGCTTATTCAGATCGCCACTTTCAGCATACGCGCGGTCACAGAACTTGCATTTGTAGGGTTTTTCGCCGGTGTGAGTGCGTTTATGACGTCGCATATGATCAATGAAAACAAAGCTATTTGGGTTATAAATTATAAAAAAAAAGTTTTGATTAAAAAGTTGGCCATTTAAGAAATGCGCTACATACGTCATGTTGCACTCTTCGCATTTGTGTGGCCGCTCGCCAGTGTGTATCTGCTTGTGCTTGGTGAGCGTGTATGAACGCGTAAAGCTAGAACCGCAAATATCACAGATATGCGGTTTGATAGAGCGATGCGTGGACATGTGTTTAATCTGATCAGATTGGCAGGCGAATTTACTAGGGCACTCAGGACACTGATAGCGTCTTTCATCAGAGTGGCGCAGCAGATGCTGACGCATATTGCTGGCATTCTGAAAAGATTTGCCACACTGCGCACATAAAAATGGTTTTTCACCCGTATGAATACGTTGATGCTCCTTGAGTGTGCTGTTCTGAAGGAATGCTTTAGAAATGAAATTTTAGTCAAGTTGAAAATGTTCTCATGCTAGTTTAAGACAAACCTTTGCTGCAGTAAACGCATACGAATGGTTTTAAGCCGTTATGTTTATTCATATGTTCGATGAGATGCGCCTGCATGCCGAACGTTTTCTCACAAAGTGTGCATTTGTACTTTTGATTCTCGGGATGTGTGCGCGCATGCTTTGTGAGCACGGTAAATTTGCGAAATTTCTTAGGGCACAAATCGCATTTGAAGGTCTGATCAGGATCAGATTTGCGATGGCTTTGTATGTGCGCCGATAGCGATTCCCGTTTTTCAAAGCGTCGAGGACACTCTGCGCATTTGTAGCCATCTGGAGGCGTTGGACGTTCTTGTAGCCAAGACTTTGCATGCGTGAGTTTGTGGCGCGCAAGTTGGTTGACTGTTGAGAAACGATATTTACAATTTTCACATTGGAATTGCCGCGCTTGGCTATGTACACCAGAGTGACGCTTTAAGTTGTATGGACGATCAAAGACCTTATCGCAGTGCGGGCAAGGCAGTTTGGTCTTACGACGATTGCGTGGAATTGGCCTGAGAAGGAAGCGAAATAATAACATACCTTATTCAATTGATTTCGCTTACTTTTCTATTTCATCAACGCCTGTTTCATTGTGCATGCTTGAGGTGAGCGACTCTTTACCGTTACGAGCACCTTTGGCTGTTTGGCTTCGTGTGCGTGAAGTTTGCAGTTCTCCGTCTTCTTCCTCGCTATTAAGAAGTATGATTTGAAAAATTCAATATTATTCAAAATCCGACCTACACTTCATCCCTTTCACTGCACTCGTTATCAGTATTTTGTGCAGAATAGTCACCTGGCTGGCTCTCGACTGCGCTTTTTGGTGCATTTACCTGGTGTGCACTCTGCACAAGCTCCTCCAAAACAAAATCTTTTAAGTCTTCTCCACTCTCTTCGTTCTTAATACATTCCTGATACTTGGTGAAGTCTTCCGCCGACAAAGGATCCTGCTCCATCGCTGTAGTTACAGTTAAAGGCAATTCGGCGGCAGGTAATGCTTGGTCAGTGGATAAAACAGTAAGCAATTGTTTCTCGGAGGCTATGCACATTTGCTGGAATCCATATGCAATGTTTAACTTGTTCACACATGCTGCACAGAGTTGTTTGGGCAGCTTGTCACTATTCAGGATAAGCAACTGCGGCGTTACAGTGGCCAGCATCTCACATATTTTCAATTGGTTCTCAGCGTTGTCATAGATTGAGCGAAAGTTTTGATCCTGCATCATGCAGGTGCGACACATGCGCTGGAATGTATCAGCTGGAGGGTCCATAATATTCGAAAACTAAATTCAAAACATATTTATAAAATATTTGATATTTTATCGAGAGCAAGCACAAAAAATGCAAAAAATATTTTATTGTCAAAAAATTTAGCTCTGTTTGCTTGATGTCTCTTCATAAAAAGTCATTCACAATAGTATCATATTGATAAGGTTGCTAAAGTTTTATAAATTTTTGAATCGAATAAATTGCAAATCATTGAATTTAACGCGTCTAATTTAGAAAAATTAACAATTCTATTATGGGTTTTGAAAAGTTCTGTAGACGCAGTAAAAAGCTTTTTTCGAACATAATTCAACAACCAAACAATAACAAAGGCATAGGTATTTGACTTGACGTTAAAGTACACTAATTTATGTAATTTTTCACCGTTTTGCACAAAGTGAAGTTCAATTTCACTAGAATTTATGGATTTTACACGTAGATTTGCAATTTCGTTTCCGTTTTGAAATTGATCATAAGAACCTAGGTCAAAGTCTTTTCAAGGGCTGAAATGGCTAGTTATTTCTTTTTTATTTTTTTTACTCAATTGACTTATACGGTAAAAAGAAAATTATACATCCCAATGGCTGAAGGAGTAAATGCTAATTGTCAAAAGTGACATTATATCCACGCTAATGTTTTGATTGATTTTACTCTCGCGTAAGTGGTCTCCGAATTGTTCCTATTATATAATTGTATCATAATCTACGGTAGGGCTATGCATTCTAACACAGTCACATTTTATTTTGTCTTGTTAGTATTGGTGCTCCCTCAAATTGAGCTCACTGAGCGAAATAGTTGTCACAATTATCTAGATTTGTAAGTTTTCATTTTTTGACGTAGAATACGTCATTCTCGGAGGTAAGTAGGATGGTTGATAGTGATCAGGTGTCGGTATTTATATAACTTTTTGAGCCTTTGGTGGGCTTAAAGTACTGATCGTACAATGTTGATGTTAGCACTTGTTGGTCTGCTTGATCCTCAATGCGACAAAAATTCATGTTAGAACTCTCTAACTTATATAAATTTTACACAATTACATGAAATATAAAGCCAACATTTGATGTTTTTGTTTGCTTACACTTGCTACCTATTTATCGACAGTTTCCGGTTTTATCGATAAAACCATAAAATTTGTATGGGAGCCCATACATGTGGGCTCTTCTTGATCTTCGACTGGGCCGAAGTTAAAATACCCCCACATCCGAACCGAAGTATATTCAAAGTCTTAAGCCGTCAATAAAATGTTTATTTGTATAAAACATTTTTGTTATACCTACATAGTTTTAACAGAAAATATTCGCTTTCATTTTTTATAAAATCACTTTGTATGGGAGGTGGGTGTGGTTTTCACTCGATTTGGTTGAATTTTATACACAAAGTGCATGTTATATATCAAAGTTAATAAGCAAAATTTCAAGTCCATATATTATTTTTTGTGGAATTTAAAGAGATTTTACCTTTTTGATGAAGTCACTTTGTATGGGAGGTAGGCGGGGTTTTTATCCGATTTGGTTGAATTTCATACTTAGAGTGCACTTTAAATATCGAAGCTCATATGCAAAATTTCAAGTCCATATATTAATTTTTGTGGAATTCTAAGAGATTTTACCGTTTTGATAAAGGCACTTTGTATGGGAGGTAGGCGTGGTTTTCATCCGATTTGGCTCATTTTCGAACTTGACCTTAGTTTTTTAAATTAAAGCTTAAATATTGAATTTCGTGATGATAGCTTGAAAATTACGGCTGTAATCGTGACGACAGACGGACAGACGGACAGACAGACGGACATGGCTAAATCAACTCGGGTGGTGATGCTGATCAATAATATATATACTTTTCTATACCTACCACGCCTCCTTATGGGCGTTACAAACGGAGTGACAAAATTAATATACCCCCATTTACGTTTTTTAAACGTGGGGGTATAAAAATCATAAAATTTGTATGGGAGCCCCCCTAAGGAGTGGTCGGAAGGAATAGGTGTCAAAGGCAAAGATGTTTCTTTTGCAAAAGTAATGGGGGTCGGTCATACATATTAACCCTTTCCGGCACAAAAACCATAAAATTTGTATTGGAGCCCCCCTAAGGACTGGTCGGAGGGAATAAGTGTCAAAGGCAAAAATGTTCCTTTTGCAAAAATAATGGGGGTCGGTGAGATATATTAACCCTCTCCGGCACTCTCTTAAAGGTCATATGCTCAGGTGTATGGAATAAATAAACAAAAATCATAAAATTTGAATGGGAGCCCCCCTAAGGAGTGGTCGGAGGAAATAAGTGTTTTAGGCAAAAATCTTCCTTTTGGAAAAGTAATGGGGGTCGGTAAGACATATTAACCCTCTCCGGCACTCTCTTAAAGTTCATATGCTCAGGTGTTTGGAATAAACAAAAATCATAAAATTTGTATGGGAGCCCCCCTAAGGAGTGGTCGGAGGAAATAAGTGTTATAGGCAAAAATGTTCCTTTTGCAAAAGTAATGGGGGTCGGTGATACATATTAACCCTCTCCGGCACTCTTTCAAAGGTCATATGCTCAGGTGTATGGAATAAATATTTTGCTAAATATTTTTTAAAAAAGATGTCATCAAAAGCGGATTGAATAATTCTACGTCTTGTGTTACGACATAGTCGAAACTACTGCATCTTTTATTTTATGTTTTTATTTTTAGTCATTGGTATTTTTCATTATTTCTTCTGTGGAATTTATTAATACAAGTAATATGAATGAATAATGTAAAGAAACTTAATAGATAATAGGACTGAATTATATGAAACCTTAATATATACGAATAATTACTTGAATAATATAAAATCTTAATATATACGAATAACTGAAATTACTTATAAAAAATATGGAAGTAAATAATAAGGAATCAAATCAAATAAGTAAGGAAGTAATCAAAATAGAAAGTAATAAAAAATTAATCAATACAAGAATATGAATGAACAATGCAAAGAATCTTAATAGGTAATACGTATGTATTTATGAATTATATAAAACCTTAATATATACGAACTATCTGAAATTCCATAAAGTAAAAAATGTATGCATAAGTATTATGAATCTACAAATCAATAAGTTGTTTTTTTTAAGAGTGTACATAGAATTTGCATCGTAAAGCGATACAAATCTACACAGCATCACTGTCTGCAAACGACTGAATTCATTCTCTTCTGTTCTGAGCATTATGTACATTAAGGCGTATCGAATTACAATTTTTTTTCGAATTTCACATTCTAAGAGGTCTCAAAAGTTGCATGGGGTTGTCAAGATCACCCAAAAAAAATTTTAAGGAAAAAAAAGGATGTCTTCCTGTCCCGCAAGGACAAAGTTGTTTTTTGAGGAAAACAGTAAAAAATAACGACCTTAAAATGCTTTGACTTTTATAAAAAAAATTACGTATGTCATAAGGGAAGGGTTCCCTCATTATGGACAAAAATAAGGCAAAGTTTGTATTTTTGTCGTAGGACAATGAAAAGGCGTACGAACTTTTGGTTTTGATGATTATATTAGTTTATTATTAGAGAATTTAAAAAAGTGAAAAAGTTGAAAAAATTCAAAATGGCGGCTACAAAATGCACATTTCCGTGGGCCCCTGCGCGCGAAACATGGTGTCCTAACTAAAATTCTGCCGCTTCTTGTGGTGGACTGAAATCAAAAATTGTTGTTATTACTTAAAGATAATGATATTTTCTATGACTGGAACTAAAATTGTTATTATCCATGTAAAATTCATTGAATAATGAACATTAGAACTAAAAGTTCAAATTTTGCTTGTTTTTTTCCATTTCAACAACGTTAAAAAAATATAAATAAATAATTTTTATACATGATGTTAGTTCAGGGCGTACAAAAAAGCATGCACTTCCAAACAGTTCTTAGATAAAGAGAATCGGATCAATAGATCAGGCCTGAGAGTTTTAGTTAGATCGGAAAACGTGGTTTCGAGATAAGCGCGTTTGAAGTTTTTTTAAAGTTTAGTTTGGACGTAGCGCGCGTGAGATAGGTGTCTTCAAGACGTTGCCATTCGAAAAATATTCGTCGGATCGAAAAATCCATTTACACACATATTCTACACATATGTGCCTATCATTTTTTGCAAAAAAAAATCGATTTTTTAGTCCAAAATGAGGGAACCCTTCCCTTAAAGCAAATGTAGGTATGGGCTTAAACTAACAATATATTGGTAAACACGATGCCACTCACGATTCTTATCCACAGTGTCCTGTGTGAAGGATATTCGAACCAAAAGTTGTAATCGAAATAACACAGAACTTTTGATTGTTACTCAATAGTCTAAATTTTGGTGGTATTGATTATACTGTTAACGTGTTCCTTAAAGTTACCGAATTAATAAAAAGCATAATTTTTGCATATGAATTTTTCTATTTTTGAGAAATGTATACTTGAATGCAATTTTTTAACTTTAAAAAAAAAAAGAACATAAGATTTTATATCTCGGGTACCAGAAATGGTACCGAAGAAACTTTGCTCAATTTGGATTTTTTAAATATTCCTGAACAACACCCTGTCTAAAAGTTTTAATTTAAAATACCAGCTTAAGGCCACGATTTTATTTTCTATTTTGATAGTTAAAAAAAAAATACTTCCTAACATGAAATTTAACAATTTCATCAAAAAATATCAAAGTAGAAAATAAACTCGTGGCCTTAAGCTGGTGTTTTAAATTAATACTTTTAGACAGGGTGTTGTTTAGAGATATTTGAAGAATCTAAATTGAGAAAATTACCGTCGGTACCATTTCTGATATCCGAGATAAAAAATCTTATATTAATTTTTTTGAAAAAGTTAAAAAAATTGCATTCAATTGCATACATTTCTCAAAAATAGGAAAATGCATATGCAAAAATTATGCTTATTATTAATTCGGCAACTTTAAGGAATACGTTAACAATATAATCAATACCACCAAAATTTAGACTATTAAGTAACAATCAAAAGTTCTGTGTTATCTCGATTACAACTTTTGGTTCGAATATCCTTCGCACAGGACACTGTGGATAAGAATCGTGAGTGGCATTTGAGCATGCTTTCTTGAGCATTCGATATTTGTTCAAAAATAAATTTTTAAATGTTATTTCTTACACTTTAGTTATTCTAAAGGAACATTTGTTGTCATAACATGTCGATGTTAGTTGTTAACATAAACATTTTGAAGGATTTTCTTGGTGTTGCGAAAAGCTGTAAGAACATGTGAATTTAAATCTAAGGCAAGTGTTAAGCCTCACATCAGTCAACTCAGTTATTAAGCGATTCTCTTACCGAATTTACCTACCACCAACTGCAACTATTAAGTCCTAGTAATAGATTTATTTAAATTTTAGGTCTATTAAAAAATATCTTAAATATGTCTAGTTGAGCCTAGTATGTGCAAGGCTCAACTTAAATCAAGGAAACTGCTAAAGTGATACTCTATGCATGATTGTCAATATCGTCGCTATTGCTCCGTATTAGTTGATGATCAAATTGACAATGGCCTTTTCCTATTGATTGGCACAGTTTTTTTTTGTATCGTTTCCAAAAACGACAATCAAAATAGCGAAAGCCAACTATCACTTAAGCTATCACCCATTATACTCAGGTGGTTGAAACTTATCCGTAGGTTGAGAACTGAAAATACCCCTGACCCCTGATAAACCCTTGACAAATGGTAATAGCATGTTTCCACGGCATCCTGAACAACGTAATTCGGCTCTCATTCGTAATTCGAGGCTGAATTATGTTCCGAATTAACTAATTCGCCATACAACATTTGACAAGCTGAATTACCTCATTCGAAGTTGATTCAGTTTGAATTAACATCCGAATCAAGTAGAAATCGGTTTTATCTCTAATTTTTATTGAAAATTAATCGAAAACAGCAATAGAAGAAAGACAAACAAGACAGCTCTACATAGTTTCAGCTGTCAAACTGAATTAAGATTTCTTCGTGGGAACAGGCTATTTCACATTCTTAATTCGGAAGCATGGTATAATAACCCAGGTAGACTTATTAGAGTTGAGTTCCTAGAATTCGACCTGCCTTTGCTGTCAAACTCTGCGCTGATATTGCCACATCTTGAATTTTGTGGGAAAAAGTAATTGGGTTGGGATTTTATAATGGGCTAAAGGGATCAAAATAATATAATAACAGAGCAACCTTAATTTTTGTTTATTTTTGATAATTAACTAAACTAAATTTTTAGATTCCAATAATATATTATATAACAAAGCATCATTGCAATATTTTGACACAAATTCTAACTATGGTTTTATTAGCACGCTTTGATATTCATACATACCGCATTTGTATACAACGTAATAATAAAGAAATTCAATGAACAGAAGAAAGAACTAAACTGTTCTAAAGTACTAAATTAAACGCTTAATTCATATAAATTTATTGTACTATTTTTTGTTCTTAATTTATATATCTATTATAATTCCATATAATATTAAAACATTTTCTTCTGAAAACTCGGATTTTTGCTTAAAGATATGGCAGCACTGTATTTTGACAGCAAAGGTATGCCAACTTTTGCTGTCATTCTAATAAGTCTACCTGGGTTATTATACCATGTTCGGAAGCCAAAATACTTGATTCAGAGTGCCGTGGAAACATGCTATAAGAAAAATCTTGAAGAATACCCTTAAAACCCGAATTGATACGTTGTAATTAAATCTTTTTAATCAAAGTCTTTGATAGTGAATTAGTCTTTAGAGCAATACATGCTGCAATGATAAGGTAGCCCCAATTCGGAGATAAAAAAATGAGAGCAAAATCAATCAAAAGATTGGCGTAGATCATGATACAATTACAAGGTAGGCTCATTTTAAGATGGCTGCTCAATTGAGAAATTTTGCAACAAAGCTGTAGGAGCTACAAACTTCAAACGACAAAAGCAACAACAACAATTAGAAAAACTAAAAAATTACCAACTGATTTTGACAACTAGCGCACCCTGCTCTCCAATATGAGCCTACCATGCAATTGTATCATGGGCGTAGATCAGCGCAGCGCACCCCATAGCTCACTGAGCTCTCTGCGAGCGTAACTTTTCACATGTACATTAGGGCGCATCGAAAAATTTAGATCGTATTCTAAGAGGTCTCAAAAGTTGCATGGGGTTGTCCAGATAACCAAAAAAAAATTTTAAGAAAAAAAGGATGTCTTCCTGTCCCGCAAGGACAAAGTTGTTTTTTGAGGAAAACAGTAAAAAATAACGACCTTACAATGCTTTCACTTTCATAAAAAAAACTACGTATGTCTTAAAGCAAAAGTAAGTATAGGCTTAAACTAACAATATATTGGTTAACACGATGCCACTCACGATTCTTATCCACAGTGTCCTGTGCGAAGGATATTCGAACCAAAAGTTGTAATCGAGATAACACAGAACTTTTGATTGTTACTTAATAGTCTAAATTTTGGTGGTATTGATTATATTGTTAACGTATTCCTTAAAGTTGCCGAATTAATAATAAGCATAATTTTTGCATATGCATTTTCCTAGAGACTGAAGTTGTTTTTTTTATGTTTGAACCAAGAATTTAAGATGTAATATCTATACATCAAGTCTACCTTGGGCCGAAGTGTGGATATAGATTAATAGGAAGGAAGAGCCATCAAGTGAAACATGTGAAGGATATTCTAAGCGTTGAGGAAAGCCGTAGGAACATACAGCTCTAGTCAAAAATATTTACACATCGCTAATATTTTTAAAGGTTTAAAAGAAAGAGCTCACTTTACTGTTATAGCGAATAATTAATTAGCAGAGATATTTTTTGTTGTTGCATTCTCTGCAGTATGTAAAGTATGTAAACAAAAAAGTTTTAGCAAACCTAATGATATATATCACAAAATATACTAGTAAATAATAACTAATCTCTGGCGTCATAAGTATTTACACACTCTTTATTTGAGTCATTGACAAATTATATACAAACTTAAGGGCTGCACTTCCTAATTTTTGGGGTTTGACGACGATGTATGCATTTTTTTTCCAATAGACACCTCGAATTAAAAGGAAAAGTTATCAGTCCACAATACATTTTGTTAAAACTGTATAGGCCAGAGAATAGTTATACTTTACTAGTTTTTTATGATATTTTCCGTTAGGTTTTTTAAACCATGATTTTTTACTTTGCATACTACAAAGAATACAACAACGAAAAATTTCTTTGCAAATTATTCAAAAAATAAATTGAGCTCTTTCTTCAAGCAATTTCTTCTATATGTGTAAATATTTTTGACTAGGGCTAATTTGGATCAGCTCATTTAAAGTTACGTATATAAGGTTATCTCGTCTACAAATATATCTTCCATCAACTACAACTTCAAGTCGTTAATATTGATCAGTTTTCCATTTATTTGTAGACCCCGTGACCTGGGGTGGCAGTCAAGCACGCTACCTACTCGCCGACCGAGGCCACATCCCTAATTTTGTGCTATTTGTTTTGTGGAGCTCAGACCAAATAGCCCTGCGGACCCTTCTATTAGGAGGCTCCCTCTTCTATGTTCAGGCTTAGGGCAAGCACGTTTTGCTCAGGTAACTGAGCACGTTTTGCAATTTTAAGTTTCGTCTCGTCTTCGTATATATTTTCATTAAAGTCCCAGAATAAAAATTGGAATTTAGATTCTTTGTTATAAGCAGAAGCATTATTTGCTAATAAAAAATAGGCTATGTTCAATCCGGGAAACGTCGGAAAGTGAGATGCATAGAAATTGATGCAATTTTTTTGAGTTCGTCGTAAACATAGCTAAAGTATCTAATTATAGATAAACAATATTATTGATGAACGAACCTTATTTTTGAGCTTATAAATATCTTTATTGCAATAAAAATCTTTGCTTAAGCCTCATCTTTCGATTCGGCGGATGTGGTAGCCACGGCAGATGCAGCGGCACCGGCAGCTTGTTGCTGTTTATAATGCATTGCCTGATGATCGCGCAATTCCGCCAAGTATTTAAATTTTTCGGGACACTGATCACACATGTAGGTCTTTTCACCCACATGTAAACGTAGATGTTTATTCAAATCACCATTCAAAGCAAAAGCGCGCTCACAAAATGTGCATTTGTGCGGTTTTTCACCAGTATGTGTGAGTTGATGCTGTTTCAGTGTAGCGGCAAAAACAAAACTAGCGGGTATAAAAAAGAAAATGTATGCTAAATAAATGTACATTAATCATAGTATTGTTTTGCATACCTCATGCTACACTCTTTACATTTGTGCGGTCGATCGCCAATGTGTCTTTTTTTGTGCAAGGTAAGGGAGGTCGAGCGTGTAAAGCAGGAACCACAAATTTCACACTTATGCGGTTTTAGTGCGCGATGTGTGGCCGTATGTTTGATCTGGTCAGATTGGCAGGCAAATTTACTAGGACACTCTGGACACTGAAATCGTTTTTCCCCAGAGTGTCGCAGCTGATGCTGTTTCAAATTGCCAGCATTCTTAAAAGACTTTCCACATTGCGCGCATAGATATGGTTTTTCACCGGTGTGAGATCGTTGATGATCTAAGAGCACGCTGTTGTGTTGAAATGCTTATAAGCAATAAAAATAAAATTAATGAACATTACATGTACATCAAATAAGCTTAGATTTTACCTTTGTTGCAGTAGACGCATACGTATGGTTTCAAACCGTTATGCTTATTCATGTGCTCTATAAAATGCGCCTCCAATGCAAATGTTTTTTCACAAAGTGTACACTTATGTTTTTGATTTTCAGGATGAGTTTGAGCATGATTAGCGAGTTGCGTAAATTTGCGAAATATTTTTGGGCACATATCGCATTTGAATGTCTGAATATTCACGGTTTTTCGATGAACCTGAATGTGTGCTGCCATTGACTGACTTTTTTCAAAGCGACGTGGACACTCTGGGCACTTAAAACCATCAGGCGGCGGTGACGGACGTTTTCTTATCTTTTTGCGCGTTTTTAGAGTTTCACATTCCGTTGAGGGTTTTATCTTGAAACGTCCGTTTTCACTATGTACACGAGCGTGCCGCTTAAAATGGTAGACGCGATCAAAAACCTTGTCGCAGTGAGGACAGGCTAGCTTGGGCTTACGGCGATTGCGTGGAGATGGTCTGCAATGAAATGAAAAGGAATTTATTACCAAGTAAGGCAAGGAATGGGTTTTGTTTACTTTTCTATTTCATTTACACCCGTTTCATTATGCATGTCAGAGATACGTGCCGGTTTCTGCAGCTCATCTTCGTCGTCATCATCGTCTTCACTGTAAATAATTGCGATAAATTAGAAAATTTAGAGTTATAAAATAATTCGATTCCTACGTTGTTTCACTTCCAATAGACTTTCTATTTGTATTCATAGCGCAGGAGTTCTCAGACTGGCTCGCTGTATCTATTTTTGTTGCATCCACTTGCTGTGCACTGAGTGCATAATCCTCCACAATAATATCCTTCACATCTTCTTCTGGCTCGGTATTGTCTTCGCTTTTAATACATATCGTGAACTTAGGAAGTTCCTCTACAAGTAAGGGATCCTGACCAATTTCAGTATTAGCAGGATAAGACAATTCGTTGGATATCAAAGTGCTCTCGGCGCATAATATGTTAAGTAATTGTTTCTCAGAGGCGATGCACATTTGTTGGAAGCTGTACGCAATATTAAGTTTGTTTAGACAAGCCACACAGAGTAATTGTGGCAGTTGATCATTGCTCTGCATGAGTAGCTGCGGGGTCACTGTGGCTAGCATTTCACAGATTTTCAACTGATTCTCAGCATTTTCATAGATCGAGTAAAAGCTCTGATCCTGCATCATGCAGGTTCGACACATACGCTGAAATATAAAAACTGGAGCACTCATTATTGTTGTATAGTGAACACTAGTTATTAAAATGAAGTATTTTAAATTAATTAAATAATTGTAAACAAATTTAATGTTCCAAATTTAGTAAACAAATAATTATTCCTTCAACTCATATTTCAGATATTCACAATGAATCCAAATTACAAAAGGATGGAAGGCGTTGAATTAAAAAATCGCTTATCGATTAGTCTTTAGCATGGTCTAATACACAAGGTGAACGTGACTTAAATTTTTACGTTAGCTGCGTTTTTTTTCATGGGAGATCAGATCATTCATGAAAAAAAACGGTTCAGATCAATTGTGCGATGTTTTCTTAATCACAAACAGATGGCGCTATAATAACATAGAATAAACAGCTGATGTACTTTTTGAGTTGACAAACAAAGTTTTGCGATATATAAAATTGTATTGTAAAACAAATTTAATCAAATTTTTAACAAATTTTAACTTAATTTACTCGTCTTTATTTATTTCCATCGCCTTAAACTTAAATTTTATGTTTGCTGGATCATTTGTTGTTTTTGCTTTCCGTGCAAAAGCGATGATATGATCCATATCTCCCATGAAAAAAACGCAGCTATTAATGCCATGATACAATTATACAAGGTAGGAGTGACAACTGCCTATTTTCTCACGAGTGTCTTGCACCGATTGTCAGCTCCCTGTATATTTTACTATCTATTTTCTTTTGTACTTTTTCCGTTCTCTAATTTTTACTATTTTTGACAGTTGGTGCAAGACGAAAGAACAGTCACTCCTACCTTGTATAATTGTATCATGATTAATGCACTAAGCATATTGATGGTGGATGTGGTGAAAATATTGCAGCGACATTACAATATTGCTGACTTCGGTATAAAATTATTTATAATTGTGACAACAGTGCAAATATATATAAGGGTTTGGTGTGGGTGAATGAAACAATCGTATGATATTTCTAGATTGTTTGGTCGATTGTTGCGTTGTAAGGTCGTGTAGTCGTTCAGTTCATAAATTAAAATCGAAATAAAGTTAAATTCTTGGGTAAATTTGTCAAACTTATGAATGAGTGATTGAAACAGAAAAGTTGATTTGGTATGGTTTGACAGTTCAAGAGGTTGATTCTTAAAATAGAAAATTTACGACCACCTTCTCATTACACCTTGCTCTCTAGCTAATGGGAGAACACTTGATAATAATTAAGAGAAGGTTCAACGATTGCAGTCATATGAGACTGTCAAAAGTAATATTGATGAGAATGTATAGAAAGTCTCTCCTTTTGAACTTTTTCATTTCATATTTTCGTAGTTTTTGGTTTAATATAACTTTGTAGTGTAAGGTGTCATCTGAGTTCGGCTTGTTGCATAAATTTAAAAAAAAATCTTAGTCAATACGAAATATCTTATCTAATACCATGTTCACATACAGGCCGAAAAGACGCTTTTCAGCTGAAAAACTTCTTTTCAAAAAAAGGTGTTCACACTTGAGAAGCAGCTTTTCATTTCATTGTTCTCAGAAAATAAGATGCTCCTATTGGCTACATGTATACATATAAAAAAAACAAAGAGACGAAATGTCAAATATCAGTGATAACCTCAATTTTAGCAATAGATTTTGACTATACTCACAAAAACAGACTTGAAAGCAGGGTTGTTTTCTAGCTTTTTAGAGTTTTTCGCTAAAAAGCACACAAAAAGACGCTTTTCCTTTGACAGTTTTTCTATGGCGAAAAACTTAATATCATGTAGCTTTTCAGCTGAAAAGCCATTATTGTACGAAAAGCCGCTTTTCGGCCTAAGCGTGAACATGGTATAATACTATGTTCACACACAAGTCGAAAAGACGCTTTTCAGCTGAAAAACCTCTTTTCAAAAAAAGGTGTTCACACTTGAAAAGCAGTTTTTTATTTGACACACAGTAGTCATATGTTTCTTATTATTGCTTTTTGTTTCATTGTTCTCAGAAAATAATATGCTCCTATTGGCTACAAGTATACATATAAAAAATAACAGGCACACGAAATGCCAAATATCAGTGACAACCTGAATTTTAGTAACAGATTTTGACTTTACTTAAAAAACAGACTTCAAATCAGGGTTGCTTTCTAGCTTTTCAGAGTTTTTCGCTGAAAAGCACACAAAAAGATGCTTTTCCTTTGACAGTTTTTCTATGGCGAAAAACTTTGTATCATGTAGCTTTTCAGCTGAAAAGCCATTATTGTCTGAAAAGTGGCTTTTCGGCCTTAGTGTGAACATAGTATTAATGTCACTGGTCTATTCGCATTTGTCATACATGCCTATGTGTTGGGCTTATAAACAAGCTACAACGTCTGCAGACATGGTATAATAATACAAGGTAGCATTGACAACTGCTCCTGTCAAATGCATGGTACAATAATACAAGACAGCATTGACAACTGCTTATTTTCTCTTCTACAAGAAACCATCTCCTGTCAAAAACAGCTGTTTGTGAAAATGCATCTGCAGCTGCTGAGGTTGTTGTTTTTTTCACTTCAACATTTTCAACATTGTTTGTGTTTTCAATGGCGGATTGTGAGCGCTCTCTTTTTGAGTATATTTTTTGACAGGAGATGTTTTCCCAAGCAACTGTCAATGCTAGACATGGGTAACGCAGCAAAATATGCTGCGCTGCTACAACAACCCCAGCGCAGTTTACTGTATCAGCGAAATGCGCTAACGCAATTGCGCCATGAAGCATTTTGAAATGCTATGATATCTGTATCATCAAGACCAGCGAAGGCTGTTTTTGATTTGGATAGCGCGATGCGTTATGTGGTCAATTTGTTGAATGCGCTGAGCTTTGTGGTGAAGTAGCAAGTTGGGCTAAGCGCATATTGTCTTCACTTATTCAACATAAATGAAATTAATTAGAAAATCCTGAAACAATTTATCTATCGAAAGACTCATGTTGCTTATGAATTCATTTAATTATTCAATTAATATGAAGTATTACTGAACATATAGCGTATTTTTAGCATTAACCAATAATGAAAAAAATTTATACTTCAAGCATGACTGCATGCTGTTCAAAGTAAGTATTAGATATCAAACAATATGTACATACACATTTCTGGTATGCAAGACAAGTTGGAAGTTGGATGTTAGTTTCATTTCATGTACCTTAAAAGCAATGAAAATCTATAGAAATTTCCTGCGATTTTGGGTTACTGCGCTATTTTTGAGCTTTTTTTTTAGCGCAATATTTAGCTTTAGCGCAAAACAAAAAGTAGCGCTGCTTAACATATGAAAAAGATAAAAAAATTAAAATGTCATTAATTTTTCCAGGGACCGCAACTAACGATTATCGCTATCAATCAATCCTTTTATAACAATTATTTTTTTGTCGTTATTTTTTCGATCAGAAATAAAAATTATTTTTGGTCGTTTTTTTCAATCAGAAATAAAAGTTAATTTTTATCGTTATTTTTTTCGATCAGAAATAAAAATAATTTTGTGACTATTATTTTTTCGATCAGAAATAAAAGTTACTTTTGATCGATATTTTTTAGACCAGAAATAAAAATCAATCATTGATCGATATTTTTCCGATCCGATTAAAAAAATTATTTTTTGATCTATATTAAATCGAATATATGCAAAAATATTTTCTCATTTTTCTTTAAGCGTCATTTATATTATTGCGCTATTGCGTTACTTTTTTTAAAAGAAGTGAATTAGCGCAGTAACGCATTTAAGTGCTTCAACGCAATAGCGTAACGCAGCGCAGCGTTACACATGTCTAGTCAATGCTACCAGAGATAATGAGATTGGAAACTTCGGCGAAAAAGAGATAGCCGTATGCTAAAATGCAGTCAATACTAATGCAAATATAATAAATGTGTTAGTAAAATTTCATGACAAACTCACCCCTCTCTCTTTATTCACCGCTCTCCAAGGAAATTGAGCACTGGTGAAAATTACACTTTTTCAGCTAAACCACCACCATACACATAGGGAAAAACTAACTTACAATTTTTATTCAAACATTATCATACAAATACAAAAATCATAAAAGAGTTTTTGAAGCAAAAATATAGTTGTTGTTGAAAGAAACCGAATTATTTTTTTGTGTTAACAACAGCACTTGTCAATAGAACAAGTGTTTTTATTTTAAATAAATTTTTTCTATCAGAAATATCTTTTTCTCTAATCAAAACAACACCATAAATTAAATTGACAGTACTAACATTTCTGTATTGACAAAATTTCTTTATCGACTTTTATTAGCAATATTCTTGCTCAATTAAAAACAATTTTTTTTTAAATATGCAAGACTTTTTTGGGTGTAGTACCTATTTATGACAACTATGCGGTGAACTCACATACACAATACGTGATTGTACATGATACAATTATACAGGTAGGTTTGACAACAGGCTATTTTCTCACGAGATCGTTCATGGATTGTCAAACTCGTGTTTTTTTTTTTTTTTTTGTTTGCTTTGTTTTGTATGGTTTTTGACAATTCATGTTCGATTGAAAACTGTCACACCTACCTGATTAATTATACCATGTGATTATATAAAAAACTGAGGAACAAGTATTTTATCTGTCAAAATCAACAGAATTCACAATAGAAACGAAGTTTCCCATCTCATTATCTCTGTTGTCATGGTATAATAATACATGGTAGCATTGACAACTGCTTATTTTCTCTTCAACAGGAAAACATAAACTGTCAAACACAACTGTTTGTGCAAATACATCAGCAGCTGCTGTGGTTGTTGTTTTTTTTTCACTTCAACATTTTCAACATTGCTTGTGTTTTCAATGGCGGATTGTGAGCGCTCTCTTCTTGAGTATATTTTTGACAGAATATGTTTTCCCAAGCAACTGTCAATGCTACCTTGTATTATTATACCATGCTCTGTTGTGAACTAAGAATGTGAAATACCCTGTTCCCACGAAGAAATCTTAATTCACAGTTTGACAGCTGTGCTTTGTTAATTTTATTTTCATTTTCTTTGATTTGTTGTGAAAAATGAGAATGTAAAAAAAATGTAAGTAAAATCTAAAATATAAAAGAATTATTACAAAATGAATATTATTTATTTCTCGTTTTGTTTGACAGCAAGAAAAAGTGCAAGCAAGTGGGCGCAGGCGAGTGAGCGGACATTAATTGCCATTTGGGGCGATAAGATGGGAAAGCTCCGAGGATGCCGTAAAAACAGTCACATAATAATAGAAATGGTGGCGGAGCTGCAAAAGCAGGGATTGTCGTACACTCTGGAGGAGTTACAAACAAAAATGCACAATTTGGGTGCACGATATCGGTAAGTAATACACCAAAAGAGAAGTTTTATTTTAATATAACCATTTCTTACTAATAGAAAAGAGAAACAAAAAGTTGGAAGCACAGGTGGATCATCTTCCGAGTGGGATCTATTCCCAGAGATGCAAGCACTGTTGGCACCGTTTAAAAGTTAGGAATAATTGTACTTTAGAGCCCATGCTTAAATATTTTTTTTCTAATTTTTATATTATGTGTATGCGCCTCCTAAGCCTAATGGTGCAAAAAACATGTTGGTCTTGAATGGTTTAGGAGATAAAAATCGGGAAAGTTTCAAAATTCAGTGCAAATTGCCAAGTGCGTGGAAGAGGGCCCAAGACCAAATATTTTTTTTCTTATTTTTATTATATGTATCTGGTCTTCCTAAGCCTAATGGTGCAATAAAATTTTGTCGGTTTCGAATGGTTTCGGAGATAAAAATAATAATGTATTATTATGTAAAAGGGCAAATTACCTTCCACGCACTTAGAAATTTGCGGTGAATTTTTAAATTTTCCCGATTTTTATCTCCGAAACCATTAGAGACCGACAAAATTTTGTTGCACCATTGGGCTTAGGAGCACCATATACATATAATAAAATTAAGAAAAAAATATTTGGGCTTGGGCCCTCTTCCACGCACTTGGAAATTTGCACTGAATTTTGAAACTTTCCCGATTTTTATCTCCTAAACCATTCGAGACCGACCTTTTTTTTTTGCACCATTAGGCTTAGGAGGCGCATATACATATTATAAAAATTAGAAAAAAAATATTTAAGCATGGGCTCTAAACTACAATTATGCCAAAAGTTATCACTGTGAAAACCTGATGCAGGACAGTATTAATGGTAAGAACTAATTTGTTTTATGTCACAGACAGATAGATAGACGACAGATAGGTGGACATGGCTAAATCGTCTCGGGTGGTGATCCTAATCAAGAATATATCGTCATATGAAATAAAAAAGCTCAAAGTTACAAAAAATTCAAAACTGACTTTTTGATTGATTGTGATGCACAATATCAAAATACATGTTCATGCAAAATTTTACACTCTTACTACTAAAAACGACGATTTTATTTACAAAATTATAAAAGCCCTTAGTACAAGCTTCTTATGTTAGCTTTTTAGTTTTTTCCATCTGCTGTAAAAATTTTCAAATGTAATTAAGCGCTTTTTTGATTTCATATGACGATATATACTTTTCTATACTTATGGACGTTACAAACGGAGTGACAAAACGAATATGCTACATTTTTTAAACGTGGGGGTATGAAAATGATAACAATTTTTAGTGTTAATATGAAATTTATCAATAAAAAAAAATAAATAAGTTATTATTTCTTTTTTCAAGATATGAATGGTAGTATTGAGGTGTTTTCTCCACTGCCGTCAACATCAAATGCATATCCATTTGAGTTTACAAGTTTGCCGCTTGCATCACCATCCGTGCCGTCACTATCAACTACAACTCCATCCATGTCTCCACCTTCGCCGCTGCCATCATCGTACAACGCTAAAAAAAAGAAAGACACTTTGTTTACTCTTCTTCAGAAAGTTGAAGTGAACATAGAAAAAAGACAAGATGAAATGAAAAAAACCTCACAGAAAATATTAAAGCTAGAGGAAGAAAAAAAGAATATTTTCAAATATGTGGATAGGGAAGCTGAAGTACAAAAGGCCTTAGTTGAATTTTTAAAAAGGCAATAACTGAAAATGTTTTTTGTTATATGTATAGTTTTTAACTTTTATTTTTACTACCTGAATGAAATGTGATTGAATTTGTTTTAGTTTGAAATGAAGACTGAGCGTCGGAACACATTTTTGTTTGTTCAGCAACTTTTATAATATTGGACAGTCTTCTTGCCATTATAATTCTACTCACAATGTTCTTTTTTGCATCCATCTTGAAAATAAATATTTTTGTATTATTTAATTTAATTTTTAAAGCAATACTCACTTTGCAGCTGACTTTTTGTTTTATTTGTCTTTCTTCTATTGCTGTTTTCGATAAATTTTCAATAAAATTAGAGATAAAACCGATTTTTACTTGAATTCAAACTGAATCAACTTCGAATGAGTGTCAAACTTAATGAGAATGAGTGTCAAACTTAAATTGTGAAAAAAAGTAATGAAATTGGTTAGAAAATTAATAATAATAAAGTTAAAATATGGAAGCCAAAGGTTCCTAGAGAACAATTCAAATGCAACTTCTTTGAATTTTCCGTTCTTTTAAATAAATCAACCAGAAAATTCAATTTATATTTAATTTCAATTGTCAAAGAATAGCTATTGTGCTTAAACTTTATATTACGTGAAATCGTTTCCGCACTTTTTTTTCATTTTGACAAGTAATCAAATTACTCTCCATTACTCGAACCTTATTTGAAGCGAGTACTTATTCTTTTTTACCTATACAAATAGACTACTGATGAAAACCATGACGCCACCTTGCTGACACCATAGCTTCGCCAGAAAATAAAACAAGCTGCAGAAATGAAAAGGAATCCTGAAAATAATCTAATGGAAAGAATTTTTTCTAACGTTAAGAAATGAACGTATTTCGAACTTTAGTAGACAATTCTAAAAATAAATAATGTTTAATAATTTATAAAAATTGTCCAACCAAAAGCGCTCGTCAGACTATAGAGAAAATATTTATCAAAATTTTGAAACTTACGATTAGTCTCCCATTAAAATTTTGTACGGTATACCTTCTTCCTATTATACCTTCCCGTTTCTTTATAGTTTTCTGCTATATCTTGTTAATTCTAGCCTCTTGTGGATTGAATAGATTGAATTCTGCAGTATTTTTTTTTGAGGTTAAGGTCATTTTGAGAGAATTTATTTTAAATGGCCTATGATAGGCCTGGATAAGGCAAACGCGTTACTTGATACTTTCCTCCCTCATCTTGGCTTAAGTCGGAGAAGTTAATTGATTGAGGCTGTGAGACATTTTCTGGATTCGCCTGCTAGGTGTTATGGGTCCGCAAACATTAATACCTCCGTCTATATGTTATCTATTTTCACAATAATTCCAGAATACAATTTGAAAAATAAACGGCTTCTTTCAAAGTAGTTTGCGCACATTAAACATGGTCTAAGTTCGATTTGTAAAGTGTCAGATTACCATTGAGATCGATGCAATTTTTTCGGGTAGATCGCAAACACATCAAACATAGATAAAGTTATTGAGTATAGTTTAAAATTATTATTTACAAATAAACCTAATCTTTTATCTTAGAAATATCTTTATAGCAATAACAAATCTTATTTAAATCTCTTCTTTCACCTCATCTTTCGATTCGGCAGATGTGGTGGCAGTAGCAATGGCAGTGACAGCTTGTTGCTGTTTATAATGCATTGCCTGATGATCGCGCAATTCCGTCTTGTATTTAAATTTTTCGGGACATTGATCGCACATGTAGGTCTTTTCACCCACATGTAAACGTAGATGTTTATTCAAGTCAGCATATAACGCAAAGGCTCGCTCACAAAATGTGCATTTGTGCGGTTTTTCACCAGTGTGTGTAAGTTCATGCTTTTTCAGTTGATAGGTAAAAATAAAACTATATATAAATAAATGATGTTAAAAAAATGCGCATTCTGTAAAGTATTGTTTTGCATACCTCATGTTGCACTCCCTGCATTTGTGCGGTCGCTCTCCAATGTGTCTTTTTTTGTGCATGGAGAGTGAGTTCGAGCGTGTAAAGCAGGAACCACAAATCTCACATTTATGCGGCTTTAGTGCACGATGTGTGGCCGTATGTTTGATCTGGTCGGATTGGCAGGTAAATTTACTAGGACACTCTGGACACTGAAAGCGTTTTTCATCAGAGTGTCGCAGCTGATGCTGTTTCAAATTGCCGGCATTCTTAAAAGACTTTCCACATTGCGCGCATAGATATGGTTTTTCACCGGTGTGAGATCGTTGATGATCTAAGAGCACGCTGTTATGTTGAAATGCTTAATAAGCAATATAAAATAAAATTAATGAACATTTCATGTACATCAAATAATCTTAGATTTTACCTTTGTTGCAGTAGACGCATACGTATGGTTTCAAACCGTTATGCTTATTCATGTGCTCTATAAAATGCGCCTCCAATGCAAATGTTTTTTCACAAAGTGTGCACTTATATCTCTGATTTTCGGGATGAGTTTGAGCATGTTTAGCGAGTTGCGTAAATTTGCGATATTTTTTTGGACATATATCGCATTTGAATGTTTGAATATCCATGGTTTTTCGATGGACATGCATATGCGCCGCCAGTGATTGACCTTTTTCAAAGCGACGAGGACACTCTGGGCACTTAAAACCATCAGGCGGCGGTGGCGGACGTCTTCTTATCTTTTCGCGTGTCTTTGGGGCTTTATACTCTGTTGAAGGTTTTATTTTGAATCGTCCCTTTTCGCTATGAGCAAGAGCGTGACGCTTAAAATTGTATATGCGATCAAAAACCTTGTCGCAGTGAGGGCAAGCCAGATTGGCCCAACGGCGATTGCGTGGAGATGGTCTGAGATGCAATGGAAAGGAATTGAATATCAAGTAAGGTAAATAATGGGTTTAGTTTACTTTTCGATTTCATTTACACCCGTTTCATTATGCATGTCAGATATGCGCGAAGATTCTTGCAGATCCTCATCGTGTTCATCTTCGTCTTCACTGTAAATAAGTGTGAAATTAAATAATTTCAAGTTTAAAAATAATAGAACCCTTACGTTTCTTCTTCTGCACTCGGCTCGCTATTTGTATTGGTAGCGCATGAGTCTTCGGGCTTACTCTCTGCTTCCCTTTTTGATGCATCCACTTGCTGTGTACTGAGTGCAAAGTCCTCCACAATAATATCTTTCACATCTTCTGGCTCGGTGTTAGCTTCGCTTTTTATAGATATTGTGAACTTAGGGAGTTCCTCTACCAGTAACGGATCCTGACCAATTTCAGTATTAGAAGGATAAGGCAATTCGTTGGATATCAAAGTGTTGTCGGCACATAATATGTTAAGTAATTGTTTCTCGGAGGCGATGCACATCTGCTGGAAGCTATATGCAATGTTAAGTTTGTTTAGACAAGCCACACAGAGTAACTGTGGGAGTTGATCATTGCTCTGCATGAGTAGCTGCGGGATCACTGTGGCTAGCATTTCACAGATTTTCAACTGATTCTCAGCATTTTCGAAGATTGAGTGAAAGTTCTGGTCCTGCATCATGCAGGTCCGACACATACGCTGGAATATATTAGTTGAAGTGGTCATTATTGTTTCATACTGAACACTAGTTATTAAAGAAAAGTATTTTTTACTTAATTAAATAATTGGATACAAATTGAAATGTCAAAATTTAATCAACAATTAAATTTTGTTAAAATTCACAATGGAGCTATTCACAATGAACCAAAATTACAAGAGAATGGAAGGCGTTAGATTATAGAAATCGCCTATCGATATTTCGATAGTTGCTGGAAAAACAAAATCATCAGCTAGAAATTGTTGAATTATACTACGTTCACATATGAGGATTAAGAGGAGAAGTTTAGCCCAACCCCTCTGTAATCTCAACTGTTTAGACTAGCTTGATCGAGATTAACTTTGACATTTCGTTGACAACATATGACAACTTTGCCATGTTTTTATGATATTATCACGGTTGCAAACATTGGAGATTAAAAAGTAGATTAATATTATTTTTTTTTATTTTATTTGTTTTTTTTTAGCTTTAATTTAATATTTTTCTCCGCACTTCAACTTGTCTTTAAATTGTTTATTGCTTTGTTTTAAAGGTAACGGTTGTTTGTATACTTCTTTATGTTTTTATCGGTTTTAAAGCATTTTTTAATAGCAAAATTTTTGAACAGCATTTCAATATAACCCTGCATTTCTTTTCCTAGCCATGAAAAATATTATTAAACTAAATACTTAAAACTCGTACTTGTCAAAGCCGATTTTAATAATATTGATTTTTCACAAAATGGCGGACTTCCGAACGAAAGTAACAATAAACAGTAAAGTAAAATGTAAAGTAACAATTTTCGACCAAAAATTAATGATTATTTTGACTCTAACTAATGAACGAAGATACGAAACAAAATCCTATGATAATTACGAGATTATTTTGAATAAAATAAGCCTAAATAAAAATTAAAACGATCGGTTCACTGAGTTCTTAAAACTTTGAAGTTTTGGGAAAAACCAAAAAAAAAAACAAAAATAAAGTTCTGGGTATATAGTCCCCCCTTAAGACTATTTAGGGTTCTTTGGATTCTGTGTTTAGCAGGTTTAGGTGGTAGCTGATTTCGAATCTGATGTCAAAATTTTAAAATTTAAGATAGCCTCCATAAGGAGGCGTGGTATGTATAGAAAAATATATATATTCTTGATCAGCATCACCACCCGAGTCAATTTAGCCATGTCCGTTTGTCTGTCTGTCTGTGATCATGATTACAGTAATTTTCAAGCTATCATCACGCTATTCAATAATTAAACCATTATCTAAAAAGTAAAGGTCATGTTCGAAAATGAGCCAAATCGGATGAAAACCACGCCTACCTCCCATACAAAGTGACTTTATTAAAAAGGTAAAATCTCTTAGAATTCCACAAAAATTAATATATGGACTTGAAATTTTGCGTATGAGCTTTGATATTTCAACCAAATCGAATAAAAACCAAGGCTACCTCCCATATAAAGTGACTTTATCAAAAAACAAAAGCGAATATTTTCTGTTAAAACTATGACGAAAATGTTGTTACATATAAACATTTTATTGACTGCTTAAGACTTTGAATATATTTTGGTACGGCCGTGGGGATATTTTAACTTCGGCCCAGTCGAAGATCATTTCTTACTAGTTTTTTCTATGGCCAAGTATAAAACCTTCATTTTCCTTTTTAAACATTTATCGTTGCTTGTATACTCACCTAGTAAAAATTCAATGCAACGCGGTTGCATGAATGTTGCATTATCGATCTTTCAGCGGCTCTCTCTGTGTCCCCATGACACCAGAAATTTTGTTGTGAGGGCTTAGAACAGGCCTTTATTGGCGTATCATATTTTTAATCCTAGGACTAATACTCAGCGAGTAATAATTCCATGTAACAAATTTTTAGTTGCGTTGCTTAAGCAGCTCCCACCGCGTTCCGATGTCGTTTTGAGTTTTTGTTTTATTTTTTAATGAATTCGAAGAATTAACCATTACGGTCGTCCCATTTTTTTAATCATAGCTCTTATGCTAAGCGAATAAAAATTCAATGCAACGCCGATGAATTATTTCCTTTTTTGGAAACCTGCGCGGTAAAACGTAACTTCGTCACGTCAAAATAACGATCAAGTAATAATTTTTATTGCTGATTGGAAAAATATTCATCAAATAATAACTTTTATTTCTGCTTGAAAAAAATATCGATCAAGAAAGGATGTTTATTTCTGGTTGAAAAAATAACCATCTAAAATGATTTTTATTTCTGATCGAAAAAAATAACGATCAAATAATAATTTTTATTTCTGATTGAAAAAAATAACGATAAAAAAATTATTTCTATATCTGATCGCAAAAATAACGAATAAAAAATAATTGCTATAAATGATCGAAAAAGAATCGATAACAAATAATTGAATGAAGATGATTTCTATCTTAAAAATCATGTAAAAATAAATTATGCCAAAAACGGAATCTCTGACTCACTAGCTTCATATTGCTTCATATAAAATTATTTCACAATAACTTTTTATTAATGATCTTTTAATCCAAAAATTAAAAAAGAATCGTTCTTTTCCATCCCTGCTTTTTGTCTATACCTAATTTTGACCACTCGCATTAAACTGTCCGGCGTTGCATAATTGAAGCATTTTCGATATTGTAGCAGTTTTCTCCACGACCACATGACGTCGTTAATTTTTTTGTTTATTTTTGTCATGAGGGCTTAGAACTAACTTTTACTGGCGTGTAAGATTCTTCAACGTAGTACCTATAGATAGCGCGTTATAATTCCATGTAACAAATTTGAAATGTCCCAATGATGTCTTATCTTTTTTTTAATTAACTGTTTCGATCGAACTACATATAAATTTTTTCATAGCAGCTATACTCAGCGAGAAACAGTTCCATGCAACGCCGATGCATTTCGAAAAAATGCTTTTTTCAACTTTTTTGGAAACATGCGCGGGAAAACGTAACGTTGTCACGTCAATAAAAATATCCATATTGCTTTAATTTTGTTTGTTATGATCCAAGAATTGCGTAACCTCTCGCAACCGAATAGTTTAAGTAACCCATTAAATTACACCTTCCTTTAAACCTTAACGACTGAGATATTATTTAGCTCTTATTTTATTACTCAAATTATTTACCCAATCATTTGATGTAGTAATTAAAAAATCATAAAACCACATTTGATTACCCTGCTGTAGCTGTAGATTCGAAATAGAAACCGCCTAAACATACATACATAATTAATGGCCCGTTTCGTTAAAACAATAGCAAATTTATTCAATTAAATATTTCGTAAATCCGTTTCGAGTACGTTTAACCATATCACGTGCCAATCAGCGTGAATGTAGGTATTTGTTACGAAAATATGCGGTTGTAGTCGTATAGATGACAAGTGTTACTGACAAGAATTCTGACATAACAAATAACAAACCGTCTGTTTGATGGGCGTGGGAAAGTACATATGTTGAGCTGAAATTTATGTTAACCAGAAAGATTTAATATCATTGGATTAACAAATATTTGTATGATATGTAATAATATGATAATCTTTGTTTAAGGGCTCACATGCCCCTGAAAAATTGTTATAAACATTAATTTTTTTATGTATAAATGGACTAATGATAAAAAACATGGAGCCTTTTTGCTGACAATAGAACTGCACAGAACCAAAAACGTACTTAATAACAAAGAAAAAGTTCTTTGTCCCAATGTATTATACATTAAAATTGGTCCAAAGTACGAGTTCCTTGATTCAATGAATCTTTGTTCTTACGTTATTTCTTTGATATGTTATGAAGAAAAATGATTAATTAATGACACATACAACTGTTACAATAAGTTAGTCTGTCCTTAGAAATTTTAAAACAATATCAAGATATATTTTAAAAAATCATTTGCTTACTGAGATAAAATTCTCTAATGGTTTTTTAGATATTACAACACAAGAACTGGAACAAAATTTTAATGAACACGAACAATGAACTGTTCCTTAAAATTAAGAACAACGATTCATTGAACCAAAGAATTCGTTCTTTGGGGCAATGAATAGTTCTTAAAAATCAATGAATTTCGCTTTATGAACGAGATTCTTTGATTTTAAGAACAATATTTGGTTCAGTGTGCTTTTGAAAAAAAAAAAAAATATGTGTGTGGCCACCACGATAGGTAGAAGTGAAACTTTAACCCAAAAAAGTTGATTTTTAAGTGGTTAATTGATTTACTAAATCAATTAAAGTAAATTTAATCTGTTTTAATTAAATTTCGAAAAGTTAAATGGTAATAAGACAAATAAGAACAACTTCAGACTTATACAATCACACCAAACCCATCATACCATACCATACCATTCCGTACCATACCATACCATACCATACCATACCATTATTCCACGATCATCATACCACCATACCATACCATCACACCATACTATCATCCTATGCCGTCCTAGAGCCCGAACAGAACCAAAGCAGCTGTCGGTTGGCGGTCCTCTCTCGGAGAAATCCAATGAGAACACGTCCAGAATTTGGCGGTTGTCGGTTTAGCGTAGCTTTTCGGTGTGTGAATGGTACAAATTAGGGATGTTTCGGAGGTGAGTTTACCGGAACCAGAGTCGGAACCGGAGTTTTTCAATTTGATTTATTGGAGCCGGAGTCGGAACCGGAGCCGGAGTCGGAGTCGGAATCGGAGTAAAAGAAAGATGTGTTAGATTCGGACAAAATAGATCAAAAAGGAAAACGGAAAAAAGAAAACGAAAGTAAGCAAACGTTAATGTTGAAGAACAGTGCTGCCAAAGAGTTTATAAGTAATCAAAATTATTTTACGGAGAACTGCGCTCGTCTGTGAGATACGTCAAATCGTATCGAATCGATCGAATTAATGCGTTTCGATTTTCGTTATAACTCCGATTCAAAATTATCGGAACCGAAGTCGCAGTCGGAGGTATAAAATCAATCGAAAGTTCCGACCTTTCGGAACCGAATTCGAAGCTCCGTTACATCCCTAGTACAAATGCAACACACACACACACACACACGACCGTATTAGGCGAAGAAAAATTGCTCTTCCATCACGACATTGAACCGGCGCACCTGTCTTTAGACGCTATAGGAAAAATCGATTAATTGGGGTACGAACTGCTACCCCATTCACCATATTCTCCAGATTAAGGCCTCTGCGACTATTTCGTATTTCCAAACCTGAAAAAGAAAGGCTTGGCGGTAACAGATTTGGGACGAATGAAGAGGTCATCACTGAAACAAATGCCCATTTTGAGGAACTTGGTAGAACCTATTATTTGGAAGGAATAAATGAATTTTAAAAACGCTGGACTAAATATATTGATCTAAGAAGAGATGATGAGAAATAAACCGCTTTTTTTCTGAAAAAAATACCTTCATTCAAAAAGTCACTGACTTCTCAAATTGCTCTCGTAAAGTAATCCTTACAAAATTTAATAATTCAGTTTTTTGGCGAATAATCTTTAATATTAGTTATTAAATTAAAATTTTAACGGTTATCCCGGTATAAGCCTTCGTTGAAATGATTTACAATCCCAATTGAAATCGAACACGATTTATGCGCTGGTTAAAACTAATCATTGCGTATGTGATATAATTCAATGCTACACACCCAAATCGGGTGAAATTTATGAGCAGCTTAATTGCTCACAAATAGGTAAAATATTAAAAAATTGCAATAGTAATAATAATAAACAAATAAATTTTGAAAAGCAACAGACAAAAGTAGTGCATGTTGCAAAAGCAATGCAAGGTATGTAGATTAGAAAACAGTTTACAATTTATGGACATTCATATTTATGTGTTTATTTATATGATTTAATACTCGTATATGTTTTGATTTAATAATAATAATGATACGAGGGTATTTTAAAAAGTTTCGCGTATTACTCTGAAGAGTAATAGATATAGGCTGCAGGGGAAAATCATACGTGTCTACACACAAGTAATTGTACGCGATCGTAAAAATTTCATCACTCTCGTCACGAGCCCCTGTAGCCTTTAGTGAGACTGAGATCTCATTCCTCGTATCTACCTTAATGTACGCGCTCGTGGATGAGAGCGCAGATGAGACTTTTGATGCTCATACACGGCTAGAATGAAAGCTGGGCGGTGCAAAGGAAAATGTAGCTCCCAGTTAAGTCATTTTATCTTTTACGAATGTTGTGAACTTTTTTAAAAAAAGCTAGGATTTTATGCAAAATTGATTCCACTTAAATGATATATGTGATAAAAATACAACCAATCATTTCTTAGCATTTGTGTGGCGTCCGTGGTGTAGTTGGTTAAAGTGCGTGGCCGCTATGTCAACGAACCTGGAGACCCAGGTTCGAACCCCAGCAGCGACAGAACATTATTTGAACTAAAATAATTTTTCTGTACGGCCGCCACTTCTCTGCAGACAATGGCAAACATCAGAGAGTAATCAAAATGCCATGTAAAGCTTCTTGAGAACGAGAACACTCCGTTCATCGCCGTTCGGAGTCGGCGTTAAACCTGTAGGTCCGGTTCTCGGTCAATTGTGTACAAACTTAATAACACGCACAACACAATTGATCATAAGAAGCTAGGTCAAAGCCCTTTCAAGGGCTGAAATGGCCAGTTATTTATTTTTTTTTTTTTTAATGATATATGGAATAAGTTGAGCCATTTTGCATACGAACTTATTATTCTACTTTTATAAAAAATCCTATCCTAAATCCGTCCTATGACGGGTTGTAACTATTTAGACAGTTTGTTCTTTTTATGCACATAACTTTCTGTGCATACTTTCAGGCTGAAGAATTTACTTAAAAGCAATTTTTTTTATTATAGCAAGATATAATTACAGTTTGAACGATATTGTGCTGTGTTTCCATAGAGAGTTTAGTTTGAGTTTCCAGTACAATGTTGAGTTTTGCCATTGAACTCAAAAGAAACTCTTAAGTTTCCAGTACAATTATGCATGATGAAACACAACCTAAACTTAATTTGCTTTCTGAGCTTATATCAACTCAATTTGAGACATGTCGAAAAGTATGCTAATGTTCCCATGAAAATGTACGTTCCGATGCAACTTTTTAGATGACAAGGTACGTTCAGAGTATTAAATGATTTTGTGCTGAAAAATGTCAAAGACAGCTGTTCTTAAAATTGTGCAATTTACTATTTGCAAAAATTGAACAAAAAAAAAAAAAAAGCGAAGAAAAGAACTTGGGCAAATCTCGACCATAAGGCCTTCATATCAGTATGGGCCGATAAAAATTCCGATTTGCTGAGCGCAACGTAGAACTAGCAAGTGTATGCAGTGATGGTTGCAGCCTTGTCCTCAAGTGGAATCGATGTCACTCTGGTGGAGGTGCAAAAAATATGAGTACGCATAAATAAACAAAGAATTGTCACACTTAACTCAATTCTGCCGACGCATGTCTGTGTGAACAGCTTTTTTGAACTCGAATAAACTCTATATATGATAGCATAACGCTATGTTCACACACACAGAAAAAATTATTGGAGGTGAATTTGAATAAAAAATTTTGTAACTTTTTAACAAAACGATTATTCAATTTGAATAAATTTCATCAATTTTTTATTCATATTGAATATTTTTTGGTTGTATTGACAAAAAATCCTCATATTCATTAAAATTTGTTTGGTGCATTCAGCGAAAATATTTTGTAAATTTTTGAGAGAAATTGTATTCAAATTGAAGAAAAATCATCAAATTTTTATTCATATTGAAGATGATTTGTTAAAATAACAAAATTTTGTGAAAAAACCCCAATTTTGAGCTTACAAAATTTCATCATTGCAAAAATCTTAACTCATTCCATTTACGAAAATTGTGCGTTATTTTGAAGAAATTTCATTAAATTTTATGGAGTTATATTGAAGAATCATATTCAATTTCAATAAAAACTTTCATCAGTTTTGTGAGATTGATAAAATTTCGTTAACTTGAAGAATTAGTTTCTGTAACTTATGAAATTTTATCAAATTCATTAAAATCTGGTAGGTAAATTTTACCGAAGTTTTTTGTTAATGCTTTACGAAAATTTTATTGAGATTGAATAAACTTTACAAAATTTTTTAAGGCATTTTGATGATGGATTTTGTTAAGTGAACAAAAATTCTTCTAAAACAAAGAAGTTCCTGTTTACAAGATTTTATCATTTCAAAAAATTAGATAAGTTTTATTGACAAAAATAGATTGTTATTTTGAAGAAATTTTTTAAATCTGATGATGTTATATTGAAAAAACTTCTTCAATTATGTTTCTTATTTTGCGGCCAAAAATTGTAGATATACGCAGTTTCAAGGATAACTGTACTTTGTGAAGAAATTTCTTGAGTTTAAATAAATTTCTTCAATTTGAATAATGCGTTTTTTTCAATTTTGTAATATTGAAGAAATTTCTTCACTATGAAGAATGATTTATGCTAAGTGAAGACTTTTCTTCAAATTGAAGAAATTTATTTAAACTCAAGAAATTTCTTCACAAAGTACAGTTATCCTTGAAACTGCGTATATCTACAATTTTTGGCATCATCGGCGTCATTTTAAAAAATTTTTCAAGTGGATAAGTCATAGATGGATAAAAAAGAACAATTAAAAAATATTCTTTTAAAGTAAAAGCTCACGGAGGCAGTGATTAATAAATTTGATATTGTTAATCTTCTTGGTAAGTACTCTTGAAAGATTTCAAAATTTTCATTTTTAACTATTTAAATATCTTTTAGAGTGACTCAGATGTTTTACTTTTAACACAGCCGGCACAGCTTCAACAATTTTTTGCACTTCATCCTCTTCCAATTGGCCTCCAAATAAGAATTGAACACAACTTAAAAATTCTACAACAAATTCACACGTAAGTAGTCATATTAACCGCAGCATTTAAAGCAGTTGGCTAAAAAGTATAAAATTAGGAGTTCAGATACAGCTAGAACATCGGATAAAAGAATGGCAAAATATCTCTTAAGACAACTGTCATTTCCTCTCAAAATTCTGACCTTGGATTGACTAATATGCCAGACGATGCTGATGAGTTACTTCCCTCATTTGACAAAGCTCCTTTACAACCATCATATACTACTAAGGAAAAAGCAGATATTGAGTTAGATATCGAAGCTATATTAAAAATTACATCCCAAGGGAGAACGGTTCTTGACATTTATAAAACGTGTTCCAGTTTGAATGAGGGATCGCGATCTGTAATTGTTGACCTTATAGTGCTGACCTATAGCCACTTAATCCAAAATGATATACGTATGACAGTGTCGATGGCTAAGCTTATAGGATAATCAATCGTTAGTATTTTTAAAACTGAATTTTTGGTAAGAATATAGAAAGGTATTCTTGGATTTATATATACAATAACATAAGCAAATTTTCTTTTTAAGGGTTACTATTACTCGAAGCAAATTGGAAAGAAGCCAAAGGGAAAAGTTTATGATAAACATTTCAACTCCATTCGGCTATTAAACCGAAAATTTGATGTAGGTAAAATAGTAACAATAAATTTTATCTTCGTAGTGAATCATTTTTTAAATCCATCCAACCATAACCATATTGTGGTTATGTTAATAGATTCACCGGAACAGAATGCTAACAAATGCGTCGAAGAAATTTTGCAAGACAATTGTGACTGGGCTGAGCTCGAAAAGCATTGGGCCGCAAGAATAAATTTTAGGCTAGCTGAGATTAATAATGCTTAGAGCACAACTTATATTATATCTGAGTGGAAGCAATATAAAAAACCAATGGGTTTTAAATTGGTAAATACTTTTCTATGGACAAAGAGTTAAGAAACTTATTTTATTCTAAATAGATTGATATGGACTTTAAGAAGCTTTAAGCAAATACTAGTAAATAGTTTAATAGTAAACTATGTGCCATTTTCCAATAAAATCATGCCGATCTTAGAGGAACAAATAAAAGATCGACACAGTAAGGATATTCTTGATAGCCTAAGAACAACGTCGTCAAGCATAAGTGAAAGTAAGTTTTCTTTGTTATTACTCGTACTCACATTATCGTTTTTTTTTATTGTAAAGTTAAATTTTCAAGAGTAACACATTTTGAAATGGCTGTTTCTAATCCAAACGATCCTTCATTTTCAGATGGTCTTTGTTGCGGAATTTTCTTCTTTTTGCAAATATCCTTGCCCCTACAGCAAAAGTTGTAAGCCAATCAAAGTGATAAAAAGGTCCATAAACGGTTTTCAGTTCGAGATTCTCATGCCATTTTTTTTTATTTGGGAGCACTGTCACAGAATGTGAGGAAGAGCTCAAAAGGAGACAAAAATGTAAGAAAAATATTCAGCCTTTAATATTAATATCTGATTCAGTTTTGGATCCAGTTTGAATTGTTGTTTATTTTGATGGAATTAAATACAAACAAAATTCTGTTTTGTCGGTTATAGATTTATGTTTCAAAATTATTAATATTTTTAATCTTGCTTATCCTATTCCATCCAGTCTGGTTTGGAATTTTACTCAGCAATTTTTTTATAACATTAAAACCGATTTCGATATCGAAAGTCCCAAAATTACAACTCTTACATCCAAACTGAAAGATTAAAATCGCAGTTATAAAGGATACTTTTTTATGTTTTCTTATTTTATGAAACTGTTGTTAGTATTGAAACTCAAATTTTATCCATTTTATTTTCCATGATTTCATTTATTTAAAATAATTTCAGTTTAAGGAACTTCATAAATATATATAAAATTATATAAAAACATTTTATGTAACCCATCTATATAAAAATAACTATGAAAAGTATTAACAATAATTTCAGTTAAAAGAGAGAGCATGTGAAAACAAACCCAACTTAACTTAAAAATCAACAAATACTGTTTTTAATAAAATTATCTAAAACAAAGTAAGATTTTATTTTTTTCTTTTCTTGAAATTTGCGGACTGGGGCATCATTTTGGTAAGTAGTGACCATCAAAAAGAAGAATATTTTGTCAATATGAATAATGAAATAATTTATATTGAAGAATATTTCATTAATGTGAAGAATAAAAAAAGTCATTCTGAATAATATTTTATGAATATGAAGAAAATAACATATGTAGTCCAATTGAAGAATATTTTATCGATATGAATAATAAAATTAGTCAAATTAAAGAAAATTTTGTTGTAATGAAAAATATATTAGCCATATTGAAAATAGTTTGTTAAAATGAAGACTGACTTTAGTAATAATGAAGAAAATTTCGTTATATCGAAGAAAAAAATTAGTCAAATAGTCATATTGAAGATATTTTGTTAAATTATTCACTAATTAAAGACATTTTTTTTTGTTAATGTGAAGAATTTTTCGTTGTTTTCAAAAAAATTTTGTGAATTTGAATAATTCTTTTTCGTGATATTGAAGAATTTTATTCAAAACGATAAAATTTTATTCAAAATTAAATTTGCAAAAATTATTCAAATTAACAGAAGATTTGTTGCGTTAACACCTTGGAGGTGTTGACCGTATAGTGATCACCGTTTCATCAGCTTGACCTGCTTTTTAATCATATTTACCGCCATAATTTTTTCTATGCAGAAATGATATTTTCGCTTTTTTTCAGGAGAGCCCCTTTTTTAAAATCTACCTTATCTTAATTTGGCAGCAGCTTAGTTTTTGGGCATGTGTGCTTTCATTTATGGTATAAATTTTGCAAAGCGCATTTGTCTTGCAATACGTTTTTATTACACTGAAAAAAAAGTTAGCTTAAAATTAAACAAAATGTGTTGTTAATTTGACTTTTTTTTCATATGTTTTTCAAAATTTTTAAATACATTTGCTCTTACTTTGACAAAATTTGTTGCAAGCTATTTTTTAAACACAAATATCGTCAAATTAATAACAATTGTCGTCAATTTTAAAACATTGTTTTTCAGTGTACTTATAGAAAAATCGGTAGAAAATCGTGAATAAGGGAAAACGCTTAAAAGGATTTCCAGTTATACAAACAGAAGCATTTCGACTATTCATAGTTGGACAAAAATCAGATAAGCCAAATAAACGTAGTATTCGCGATGAGTCCATTATAATACGGCGAGTCCATTATAATCCAGAAACAGCTTCGAACTTCTGTCCTAGAGGTTAACAGACACCTTTTCGAATGTTACGGCATACATGTAAGTGATGAAGCTGTTCGGAAGTCTCTGGTTACAATGGTAGAACTCCCCGTATTAAACCACTAATAAGAAAAAAAAAATCGTAAAAAACGCATAGAATTTGCGACAAAAAAATATGAAAATCTTGACAATGACTTTTGGTCACTAGCTATATTCAGCGATGAAACAAAATTTAAACCCTTTTGGACCGAATTGTGAAAATAAAGTATGGAGAAAAAAGAATACTGAATTGGGCAAAAAAAATACATGCCCTTCTGTAAAACATAGAACTGGTAAAGTCATGTTATGGGAGTGTATGAGTGCAAATGGAGTTGGCAACAACCAATTCATAACTGACAGAATGAACAATCTGCAGTGCATACAGATTATGAAGGACAATTTGGAACCAAGTGTCGAAAATCTTGGGCTTTAGGGCCGTTACATATTACAACAAGATAACTACCTGAAGCATACAGCTCAGAATACTCGACTTTGGATCCTGTACAATACGCCACATTTTTTAGAAATACCTCCTCAGTCACCGGATCGCAACCCGATCGAACATTTATGGGCAAATTTGAAGCGATATATTCGAAAGCATCCAATTTTATCCGAAACCACTTGCTCTGTCCATGCCAAATCGCATAAAGGAGGTTATTAGACTGAAGAGATCAGCAAGATATTCAATTTTCATTTTCATTACGAGTATTATTTACAGTTGAATTCCGAATACTTTTCTGAGTTGATTTTTTAGTATGTAATTTTATTTTTTATGTGAATATTTTAAAACCTTTAATTTGGACCTTTATTTTTGGGATAAATAAAAGTTAATACATCAAATAAGCAACTTGATTGATTTTCGTTTAAAAGTATTTATAAATGGTGTAACGAACTTTGTAGCCGGGGTTAGCTCGCCGGATAGCCAGGGTTCGTACAAAAAATTTATTCCCGTAGTCTTTTTAAATTATAAATACAAGGGTTCATTTAAATTCACTATTTAAGTCTTTATTTCAAATGTTTGTTTTCACAAACGAAAAAAAAAATCATTTCACACATTTTTTATTCATTTTCTAAATAATCGCCATTGCTCCTGATCTCCCTCGAAGTCCTTTGAAATAGGATCCGTGAATTCCGTTCGTTTGTCTGTCCTCTGAGTATTTGCGATGGGCCGTCCGGTATAGAACTACTCGGGCCAGGTGTAAGCTTGGTCGTTGTCCTTGTACAAAATATGGTCTGAACCCAGTGGGCGATCGACTTGGATGCTTTTAGAGCAGACCGTCCGGTATGAAACCACTCGGGTTGACAGAAAAAACAACTTTCGTGATGCCACTGGTATGTTTTATGACCGGCCGTCCGATATGAAACCACTCGGGCCGACAAGAAACACTGTTCACTACTGCCTTTAGTCACTCGTGCTTAGTCACTTGTACACTTGTTCACTTTGTCACTTGTTCACTGGGTCACTTGCTCACTCTGTTACTTGTTCACTTGACTCACCGATGTGCGTTGTTCGCGTGCGTTTGACTTTAAAAGAGACCCACTGTTGGTTCGCTGACTCCTTTTATCCCCAAAAAGGGTAACGGGACCTTGTTTGTGTCGCCAATTTCCATTTGATCTCGACCTTGAATTTTGCTTGCCTAGAGATAGCGGCAACCTTTCGCCTTGCATGTTATTGTTGTCATAGTCGCTGTTTAATGACCCCTAGTATTTTGTTATTGCCACGTGTGTGTGCATAGAATGCATGTTGTTTGTGTATTTTGATCATGCTACTGGCTCGCTGTATGTTTTGTTGTTGTTTGATTGCGGGTCGCCCAGCTGCGTGTTTTATGGACAGGGGCGGTTCGTGGGTTCTTGTCCAGATGCGGTTTAGGGTTGCAGGGCGGGTTCATGTTTTTCGGGGCCCTTTGTGCAGCGGTGTTTTATAGGGAACTGTAAGGCATAAATTCAGCGAATTTATGTTTCCTTACAATGGTTAGATAGATATTGTCATGGATTTAAAAAATAAGAATTCCGCATACTTTTGTGAGGCGCTATATTTCCGGTAGTTCTCTTTATTAGAATGAAACCCTCAAGAATAAAAAAGCCGAATACTTCCATATGGAAGTGAGTAGGAAACATTCCTCATCGTATCTTTTGAAAACTTATGGGTAGTTTTAAATTGACGTTATTTCCAAACCGTTTCCTTAAGAAAGCATGTGGAAATAGTAGCATTGGAAGTGGTGGAAAAACATTTCTCATCGTATCTTTTGGAAACTTTTAGATAGTTTTAAATTGATGTTCCCTCTGGGAAAAATATGAAAGCTTTCCATATGGAAGTGATTTGGAAACATTCCTTATTGTATCTTTTGGAAACTTATGTGAAAACAGTAGCATTGGAAGTAATAGGGAAAGATTCCTCATCATATCTTTTAGAAATTTATGGGAATTTTTATATTGATATTGTTTCCAAACCGTTTTTAAGGAACGATTGCTTGTTTTGGGACAATTTCAATTTCAATTTATTTGCAATAATAAAATCTCGAATAATAATGCAGCCTCGGTAATCGCGTAGGTAGCATGTTTGACTGCCAGTCTAGAGGTACATTTAAAGTTATTTATTTGTTGTTGTTGTTTCCACATTAAGACAATGCAGAGGAATGTTTCCGCATTCATTTTTAAGACAGCGGCGAGCAATGTTTCCTTCCAATGTCAGTGTGTATAAAAAGAAATGGAGCGTCTAACGAAAGGGAATGCTTCCAACATTCTATGGAGGGTTGTATATGTATTATATCCATTTCCCAGAGGGTTGTTTTGGAGCAATTTAAATTTATTTCGAATTATAAAATCTCGAATAATAAAGCAGCCTCCATAGTCGAATAGGTAGTGTGCTTGACTGTCATCCCAGAGGTCCCGGGTTCGAATCCCAGCCAGGCTAACCATATTTAGCTGTTATTTATTTGTTGTTGTTTTCACATTAATTTTAGGACAAAAAATTGTAGAGGAATGTTTCCGCATTCATTTTTAAGACAGCTAAGAGCAATGTTTCCCTCCAATGACATAGTGTGTATGAAAACAAATGGAGCGTCTAACGAAAGGGAATGCTTCCAACATTCTATGAATGTTCTAGAATGTTTCCTGCTTATATCCGGAAATGTTTCCATTTTCAATAGGGAAGTAACAAAAGCATTTCCTACATCGTTTCGTGGCCGCTCTGTTTTGAAAAGCAAAAATAAACAGAACAATAAACATAAAAAGAATGGCGATATATCATTTAATCGTTTCATGTATTATTTCATTCATTCTCTCTTACAAGCAAAATCCTTTTGCTTGTTGTCCCTCATAGAATTCGATAAAGCAGTATTGTGCGGTAAGTGTGGAAGAGATGTCGGTATATGTTGATATTTTAAAACTTCATTCGGAACTGTTTCGACATGCTTAAATCGAACAAAAGGAAGGATTGAAACTATGTCCGAGAATGTGCATCATAGTGCGATGAACTATGCAGGTCCGGAACGAGCCAATTCTGCGGCTCACCCGGTTTAGAGAATTCTAATATCAATATTTTCTTATGTTGAACGATGGATGTTGATTAACATTCAAACTTTTGAAAATTTGTTTTTGTTTTTTAGTACAAGAAAATTGTTGCCTTAGTAATAATACAGGGTGCGGCCAAAAAGTGTCCTAATAAAAATCGACTATTTTTATAAAAAAAAAAAAACCAAATATTTTATTCACTTTAAATTATATTACAGTAGATTACATTAGTGGCGGCCATGGCGCAGTGGGTAGAGCGCGTGACCCATTCGCGAGAGAACCCTGGTTCAATTTCCATCTGACACCGAAAGTTTTTTCAATTGAATTAATTTTTCTGTTTGGTCGTCACCTCTCTGCAGACAATGGCAAACCTCAGAGAATAAATAATGCCATCTAAACATGTTAAGCTTCTTGAGAACATGCATATTAGCCGTTCGGAGTCGGCATAAAACTAGTAGGTCCAGTTCTCGATCAATTGTGAACAAACATTTAATTGCACGCACAACACAATTTGATCATAAGAAGCTCGTTCAAAGCCCTTTCAAGGGCTGAAATGGCCAGTTTATTATTATTAGTAAATACATTATAAAATTTAATTTAAAAAAAAAATGTACTCAAAACAATCTGAGAAAATTACTCAATATAATCTCCGTTTTTCTTAAACACTTCTTTTAAGCTCTTTGGAAACGACTCACATGCAGCACGATAGACCTCTGGTGGAATTTCAGTTCAAATATCAGTCAAAAAAGCTTTAAAACCATCCAAACTAAGGTGGTTTAAGTCTGCTAGTTTACTCTCCATCCATCCCCAAATACTATAATCCAAAGGATGTAAGTCTGGTGATGGAGCGGGCTTCACTGCTTATAAAATAGGGAAAATTCAATTTGCATCATTATTGAACCAAGTTTGCTTTGTGAGCCGGGGCAATTTTTTGGCTTCTAGAAGAACATGTCAAATCATTACCTCATTCAGATTATCGGCCCTATTCTGGGATCCATCGTAATACATCTACAAACGTAAGCCTACGCTACGAATACGAAAAATTTGCTATGCTATGTTCCGAACAAAATAAAGTGGAGTGTTGCCTCATTGAAATTTAATTTCGAAAATTCGAAAACATCTCTTTTTGACAAGAGACATAAAATTTAAGTTTAATGATTTTCAAATAAAAACTAATTAAAAATTATTTCTATTGCAATTTAAACTTTTGGACAGCATGAGGAGGATATGATACAAAGAGGAGTTATGGAAGTTCGGCAAAAAGTATTGCGAGATTTCAGCGATCCCTTTTAAATCGTTAACGAAATGTAAGTGGTGCACTTTTCAAAGCATTCGTAAGTGCTCAACTTGATGGATGCAAAAGTATCAGCAGCAACCACGCAACTGACGGTGGAAGTCGACGTTTTTGTTTCGATAGAAATGCATTCGATCTGTGTCCGAATTGTGGCACCCGTCCACTGATGTTAACGACACAGTAATTACTGTTTTCTACAGTAATTTGACGGCTCATACAGTACGACAGTAATTTTTTGAAATATCAAGTAATTTCAACACCTGGACAAAATTATAAAGTTTTTTAGAAAAAATTTGCTAAAATCACATTTTATTAGTTATTCTCATAATTTTACTATCCCTGCAATTTAGTGCATAATGGAACGATGCCTTGATAACTTTGCAGATTATAGTGTACAAATTGCTATTACTAACAACCGTACAATTCCAAAGAACCATTTTGCTCTTTTAGGAAGATCTATGTACGATCATTTAGATGAATAATATCTAAAATTCTTAATTTTTTTAAATATATTAAGTATCCAATCATATTTGTTAAGTCTTTTAAAATTTTCTTATTGATAAACATGTTGTAGCTGCTTTGTAGTTAAAATAAAAAAACTTTCGATTTGAAGTGGGATGAGTGTAAATAATGGTTAGTGTATTAGATAAATACAATTCAATTTCAATTTAATTTTATTGAGACTTTGCTTGATAATGACATAAGGTACAATGTATTATGTTAGACATAGAAATGTGTTTTAGACTATAATGTTTTATCTAAAATGAAATGGTTATAAAAGATACCAAGCTTCGTGCTATATACAGATGAAGGTTTCAATAAAGTTAATATTGAAATTTACATTTGTTTGAGGCGATTAATGAGTTTTGCTCAATACTCGATATTGGTTTTAGAGGTACACTCAGTGACTTAAAACTAGCTAAATACAATTGTTTTCTTAAAAATAAAAAACTAACAAGAAAATAAAATACAATGAGAGGTATTTTTAATATATATCGTTAAGGGGGTACTTGACTATATGTAATGAACATTTAAATGAATAGCTTAAAGATTGATAAAAATTTGGAAAAATTACAATAAAAAATTATTATGAATGCAGAATACTCTTAACCCCTATGGGTATTAGGATAGGTATTGGCATAAAAATCGGGCAGAGAAAAGGCCACCGCTAAATTATCCAGGTGGGTAATACCCACAGGGGACAAATAACGAGAGTCGGACCAATTGAAATCTAATTCTCGCCTATAAATATCATTCATGAGGGTGTTTTCGTGATATTGTAAACTGTCAACATATCTTTTTTGAAGCTGCAAGGCATAATGACAAAGAGGAGTTATGAGGGCTTTCCTATAAATGTAATTATTAGAAAATCTTTTTGTTCTTGATTCAAAATTTCTGTCGATACAAAGTCTAAGCACCTTTCTTTCAAGTATTTCTAGTTCCCTGGCAACCGTTGGCGAGATTGTAAACCAGATTGGGAATGCTCACTTTATAAATCAGTAGCTTTGTTTTTTCACTTAAAGATGAACTATGAAATAATCTTGAGAATATGGCTTTTATCATGTTAACTTTTTTAATTAGATAAATACAATGGCTTTTTATTTTGTCAACATTTTGATATTTAACCATCAAAAATTTTTCGAAGCTACCCTCTGCACTGAAAAAAATGTTTAGGTTTCTTGTCAAATATTTTGAATTTTTATTTACATATTTTGCAAATGTTATATTTTGAATTATTTTAGTAATTTTTGACAATATTTGTGCTGAAATAAAAGCACATAATTTTGCAGAAATGCTTTGTGAGGAGTTTATAGCATGTTTCAGCCATTTTTAAAAATTCGCTCAATAAAAAATCCCCAATATAAACAAAACATAAGGTCTGTTAGCGTACTCTAAAAAGCTTTAGTCCAATTTACCAGTTTTACAGGTTTTAGTCCGAGAAGCATTCCCTTACTTGATAAAATGGTAAAAAAGAGTGCAATGGAGAGAGTATAAAATTTCCCCTCCCTCTCAAAAGTTGCAAGTTTTAGTCCGAGAAATTTCTTCTGGCAAAAATGGTAAAAGTGTCAAATTGCGTAAAATCAACTGTTAACAAAAAATTGAAGTTAGCAAAGAAATTGCAAAACACAAAAGATCTTTAAAATAAATAAAAACTATTGAATTGGAAACCAGAAATGTTGTAAACTGTGTAAAAACTAAATATAAATGTTAATTTGAGAATTAATTCCAATATTGTTAAAAATTTTTAGCATGTAGTCTGCTTCAATGTCGATGCTTCATATTAAACAAACGATTTTATTTGACAGTTTAAACAATTTAAGTCCGAAAAGCGTTTCCGTACTTTTATCTGCTGTTCTCTCTTTTTGAGAGATTTTTTTCTTACTCTCACGTTAATGACAGTTTTACCATTTTTAGTCCAAAAAGTACGGGAACAGACCTATTTTCAAACATTTTTTGACATTTTGTTTGTTTTTGATACATTTTGAAATAATTTTATATATTTTTGACAAAATTTATGCTCAGATGAGAACAAAAATACAATTCACAGGGGTTTATTTTATTTTTAAACAATTTTTAAAATTATCTTATTTAGGAAGCATTTTTAAGATATTTTTAACACTATTGAACGTTTATGAACGGGTATGGCACCACTACATTTAAAGCTTTTGTGTTGTTTCTGTGTGTATTTTTTTGTCTTTGATTTGTTGTTGTGTTTTGTGTTGCTACATAAGCCTTTGCTCTCAATTCTTGCTCTCAACGCTCCCAGAGTGCTCTCTGCCCATAGCTGTTTATGAAAAATGTTTTTGAATTTTTTTCTTATGAAGGCTTTATAAGAGGTTCATAGTTTTTTTATGAATGCAACCGATATAATTGTGTAAAAACAATTATATTTACATTTGCGTTTTGATTGATTTTTTATTTGTTTTAAGTATAAAGTAATTCCACAGTAATTTTTGTTCCAATTCACAGTAATTTTGCACCAAAATCAGTACTACATCCATCAACTTGTTTTGTCAACTATCAGACTAGATTATTTCCCGCCGCAATGAATTGGCTAGTTTTCAAAACAAGCATTTTTGCAACAACAAAAAAAAAATGTTTGTCTATAAAACCCATTCAATACACTTTCGGAACATTTCAACACAAGTTTGGGGTTGTTTTGACATTGGTGTAATGAACTTTCGTTAGCGTTTGAATAAGAAACGTTTCAAAACATTTTTGGTTTTGATGATAATGCATTCCATTTCATTCATTAAACTAAACAAACGCGTGTATTGGTTTCCATTTCGAATTTTTGACCTACATAAACAGAAAAAACTTTTTTTTTGTTGATTTAAAGGATAAATACCAACATATTTTCCTTTATGCAGCTTATTTTTATAAAATAACCAACATTTCACTTAAAAATTTCGGTTTCCTCGGTTTCCCAATGAATTTCGACGATGCAAAGCTGTCGTAAAAAATCCGCGAACAGAACTGTCAAATGATGATGTGTTTGGAACGGTGAATGTCAATGTTACGAATTTCGAATACGACGTAACGATTCGGATCGTAGAATACAACTACGACAGCTACGACGGATCCTGGAATAAGGCTGAATATTCTTTGTTGATTTTTACGCCACGGTCAATGAATAAGAGTGGTAATTTGCCTTTTTTGCTGATTTCTTCAAAAACCATTACTGCAGAATGATTTTGAAATCTTGAAATTAGGAATCTTAAAATTAGGAAAACCTTAGAAATCTCCTGTAGTGATATACCATCAACATGGCCATTTTGCTTATTCAAGTAGGATAAATAATTTTTCATCAAAAAAAAAAAAAAAAAAAAAAAACAATTTCAGAATCAGCGTGCTCTCATAACCAATCCTTTGATCGGATCACTCTGTTTTTAATGTTTTGTTCTTTAAGGTTTTCATAAAAAATAACTGAAAAAGCACACTGAAAAAATTGCTAAAATACTCATTATAAATGCGTGACTTAAACAACAAGTGTAGGCAAATTATACATAATTTCTATGTTACACACTTATTGAAACACCCTCGCTTTATGCATGCATTCTGCATGTTAAGCGTTAAAAAGATTCACTTTTAATGGCTGTGATTATTTTGAAAGCTTCTGACATAAACATTTAATATTTGAGCCAAATATGTACAAAAACAGCTACCGCGTGTTGAGGTCGAATTGCTGCTGATTGAGTGTGACAGAGAGTGTAAAAGAGAGGCGGCTGTGGGTGGTTGAGCGAGCGGTCAATCGGACGTGTGTCGTGATTGCATGTGTTCATATGTTTGTATTTTGAAACTGTTGCCTAGGACTTGTCTTATCTGTCATTAGATATTTTTGTTTAATTTAACGTTTGATTTAATGTTCAATAATTTGATACACACACACACACATACACACGCACACATAAACACAATAATTTCAAACAAATATGGCGCACATAATCAAGTTTGAAATTTATGCGTTACGCTTTCACTGTTTGTTTTTTTTTCTTATAATTATAAATTTTTTCTTGTCTATTTTCGGTTTCTGCATATTTGCGTTATTATTTTTTGAGTTTATGCATGTTTTGTTATTTGTATTGTTGTTGTTGCTGTTTTGTGAGCAATTTAATTGCTAATCTAAGCAGCGGTTTTATATTTGGGCGGAGTCGTTATAGGCGCACGTTTTTCGCATATTTAATGCACTGCAGTGCGGGTGTTTTGGTTACAACAACAACAACAACAATGATCACAACAGCAACAAACAAACCAACAACAATCTAAACAAAACTATACCAACTTCCAAAAATGGAGCAAATATCAATTAGGTTTGGGTAAAACAGCGCAGCGCTGAGTTGCGTTATTGAGTCAAAGCTCTTAACTGCGTTACTGCGACTTGATACACTTGTTTTGATAAAAGAAGCGCAATAACGCAGTAGCTCAAATTGTTTCTGGTTCATTCTTCTTGCCAATTTTTTTTTTCTTTTTTTTTTGGCATACATACATATCGATGGCTTTATATAGAAAAGGCGTAACTCGATTTTTGGTTACTTTACAGGAGAAGAAAAAAACTGAATAAAATCTGGAAAACTTTGGATGTAAAGACTTTTTTAAAGCTGTTTATATTGAAAATAGACAACAAAAACAACAAAAAAGCGCATTGATTTTTTTAAGGGAGGTGTATTTGAGAGTGGTCTACCAGAATATATTAAAAATGCGATTTCGAACAAAAACGAGACACGCCTTTTCTATATTAAGCCATCGATATATAACTAAAATATTATTTTCAAGGTTTTCTAAATAAAATTTTATTCAATAGCTCAACTTTTTCATTTTGTGGTGTAAATAATATTCACAAACGAATATTAATTGTTTACCTGTTGGACTTGGCAACACGTTCCAAATCGTTCTTCTTTTTAGTAGCGTAGGAGTTTGATGAACCCTTAGCGGCATTGATCAACTCGTTAGCCAAATATTCGACAATGTTTTTAATGTTTCTTAAAGCAGCTTTACGAGCATCAGTGCAGAGTAACCAGATTGCTTGGTTAACCCATTAAGGGCAAGACCCTTTAAATTGACGTAGAGTGTTAAAATTTGGTACATATATTTGTTTTGAGTTCTTAAATAGAAATCAGAAAAAAAAAAATTGAAAAAGTTCACAGGGGGCGCGTCTTGCGCCTGTGACGTATACGGCACGTTGGTCCTATTACACACTTATATGTATTGCACATATGAGAAAAACATGTATTATTTTTGTGTATAATTTTTTATTTGTTCTTTCGGTTTCTACATTTTATAAAAGTTTGGGTGAAATGAAAAAAGGAACTTCAGGTAATTTATATTCACATTTTGTAATAAACTTAGCAACATATTATAAAATAAAATTAGGGAAAGTTAAAAAAAGACTAGATAACATTTATAAAATGGTAGTGCTTGAAACATTTAGCACACAAGCCCACATTACACTTTCCACACATCGTTATACACACTGTTGTGCAAATATAACCTTGGCATCGTCGACGTTTATTACCTGGAACTACCTCCACAAAGTGATCGATACCATCGAATCTTTGGTTAATGCATTCAGCTTCATTTTTCGGTCTTCGATAACCTCCAGGCGGTTTTCTGAGGCCAAAGCTTCCACAATAATGGCTGGAAATAGCTCGACGAAAATCGATTTGGGTCATACCTGAACCGCTTTTTCGATGCAAAATCCAAGCATTTTGAATTGAAACGTCAATAGGCCAGGTAAATATAGACCACCACCATTTTTTGCCCCTTGCGCCAATTCTATAAGCATTTACGTTCTGATCCATACGATCTGTTCCTCCCGTTGCAGCGTTGTACATGGCTACAGCACATGGTCGGGAAACCTCGATTTTTCGGTGTTGTTCTCGTGAGTATCGACCAACTTTGGATACGGGGTGTTTTCCAAAAATGGTTGAAGCTACAGTAACAACAGAGTTATGGTTTCCACTTTCCACTTTTATGCTATCGATGCGTCCACGTTGTTTTTTCTTTAGTACCTTTTTGTCAGGTAAAGGACAAGATTTAGGAATCATAATTTCGCGCATTGTTCCAGTGCCATTGTAGCCCCGATTTTTCAAACCAAGCAACATAGAAACAGAAGTAAATAAGTTATCGAAATATATGCAATACGGCAACTGTCTTTTGTCTTCATCGAGATCATCAAGCATTGAAAACAATGGCGCAGAGTTCTTTCCATACATCTTTGGATACTCTTCTGCTATGCGTGGATTTATGCCTTGGTACATCTGAAACTTTATAAGGTATCCTTGGGGCGTATTGAGGCACCACATTTTGTATCCAAAACGCAATGGTTTTCCCCTAATAAACTGCTTGCAACCGTGTCGACCATAATACTCCACCATAGACTCATCGTACGATAAATCCTGCTCAGGATGGAAATTTTTAAGGCATCGCTTTTTCACTGCATCAGTAATTGGACGAATTTTCCAGATTTTGTCCTCTCGATCTTCCAAGCTGTTATCTTTGAAGTGCATATACCGAAAGATAATTTCGAACTTATTTCGTCGCATGCTTTCGCTAACCATCAAGTACAGTATATCTGAATCTTCGCACCAGTAATCTCTTTTTTTTGGTCGGGATGTGAACCCAGTGACAATCATGATACCAATAAATACCTTCATCTCATTTATGGTAATGTTGAAGTTTTTACATTCTGTTTGAACTGAATAAGCATTGGACTCCTCACATAGCATCTGCAGGACCTCATCATCAAAAAACTTTTCAAATTGTTGGTGTGGCAATAGTCCGGAACAATCGGTGTAATTAGACTCAGGGAAAAAAGGTTTTGAGATCCCAGTGTCGCTTTTAACCCAAATTAATTGTCGTTCATGCCTTTTATGTATTTTTTGCCGAGGACCGTCTTGTGTTGAAGTATTTTGCCTTTTTCTGTTGTTACTTCGTACTGAAATCTTTTCAGGTGTCTTATTATATGTACGTGTAGTTGATTCTTCCTCTAGAGTTTCTGGTGGTCATTGATTTAATGAAGATGGAGATTCCGTCAATAAGCTTATCCCAATGTTTTGAAAGGAATTTTGAAGAACATCTTCGATTAAATTGACAATATCACCATCTGTATTATTCAGTGCATCGTCTTCAAGTATTCCATCATCGTAGCTGTTACATACTAATTCACAAGGCGCTCGCAATTGTTTCTTGCTCAAATTATCGATGGTGCCGCCGCAGTCTTCCTCACATGAATCTTCATCGGACAGGAGACCTTCATCGGGTGGCTCTAAGTAAACTTTATCAATATCTTCATCATCACTTTGTAAGCTCTCTAGGAAATCTAGCATTTCGTCAGTATTTTTGAAGTATCTTATAACATAAAAAAGTAATATATGTACTTTCACTGTATTTGGACCAACGTGACGTATACGTCAAGGCAATAAAAACACGATAAAACACGAATACCACACGATAACTTTTCACTATTTTTTTCCACAATTTTTCTACACATATTTCTTAGTAATACTACATACATTTTGTTTAAAGTTATATAAGCAAATACAAAATATGAATATACTTACTTTTTGACCTTTGTGCTTCTAGACCTTTTTCTTATTTTTACTTTACACACAAAACCAAGAGAACGCCGTACAGTCTATTCACAGGCAAAACTTAACTGCAACTGATGCAATCTCGATCGCAACACCTCAATTGAAATTATGTTATATTTTAAATTAAATATGCAGAAGCCAAATTTTTTGTAACGACCGTTATATGTGGGCTATGTTATCGTGACGTATACGTCACATTGGTCCTGAATGGGTTAACACGACGCAGAGGAGACACGTCAACGGCAAACGGTACCAGCACGTCCGATACGTGTAGAATCTTCACGTGGGCCGGAGTTGATGATAGCACTGACGAGAATCTGAAGAGGATTTTCACCCATCAGCAAGTGGATAATTTCGAGAGAGTGCTTGACTATGCGACAAGACATCAATTTCTTGCCATTGTTGCGACCCTTCATAATGAGAGAGTTGGTTAAACGCTCAACAATTGGACACTGAGCTTTGCGGAAACTCTTGTCAGCATAACGACCAGCAGAATGCGGCAAATAACGCGCAAACTTCTCCTTAACGGAAATATAATCTTGCAGCGAGATGTCATTGTCACGGTGAACATCGTCAAACGACCAACGTCATTTCGGGCAACTCAGTTTGGGCAGATTGGTGTCCAAAACGGTTTCAACTTCATCTGTTTCAATTGGTGGCTGGTCGATATAGGCCTCTTTGGCAACAAAATTTTCAGCAACTTCAGTCATTTTTTTTACTAGAAATTACAATCCCCGATGTAAACAGCAATGGCGTTCGCCAGGAAAAGTAATGTCTTCTTTAACCGATTTCAAAAGTGGAACCAAACCGTATTCTGATGACCAGAAACGTTTATGTAGAGGGTGGTTTAAAAAGTTTCCGGCTTGATAAAGTAGACATTTTATTTGGGTTTCTTGGGGAAAAAATTTAATTTTTCAGCATAATCTTCGGTTAGTTGCGAAGTTACACAGTTTAGTGTAACGCAGCTTTGCGTTGCGTTACTGAGTTGTCGCATTCATAAAATTTAACAGCTCAAGACGCCATCCTACTCAAATTTTCAATACGCTGATTAACGTCTTGTTGACATAAGAATCACATCATTTCAAGCTACGCCATGGCTCAATTGAGTTATTACATTTCGCTAATACAGTAAACTGCGCTTGACTCAACGCAACATTATTTGCTACTTTACCCATCTCTAATATTGATGCAATACAGTTGGTCGCTGCTATTGCAGAGATTTTTGCTTCATTGTTGTTGTTGTGGTTGATGTTTTGATAACAAGTTTTGTAATTCTATTGAGATTTAAGGTGTTGGCATAACCGTTAATACAAATACAATGAGCTAAAACAAAACAAAAACAAAAAAAAGAAAATATCAATAAAATAAAATCAACATACCTATGATGCAATCAATGGATACTCTGTTTGCCATTTGCTAGGTAGTTGCACTCAGTAGATTTTATAATAAAAACGAGATTGAGAGATAAAATAATAGGTATCTAATGACAGCACGCACGTGCATAAAGTTTGGCCCAAAAGAGGCTATAATAAGCTAAATTTGCGATGTTGAGCCTTGAATATTATAAACAGAAAATAATGTTTTTCATGATAATTATTCAATTAATTTTGCTTTTCGAGAGTAATGTAGTAGCTGTAGAGAAACAGAGATGTGGGTAGTGCACTAAATTTTCAGTTTCAGCTAATATGTACTGATATTGTAAAATTATTCACTACTTGCAATTGGTGTTTACTGATGAATTGAAAAATATAAGCCTCACTATACATTAGTGCTTTTCGAAATTTCGATACAAAAGCTTTTCGAAATTAGAATCGCTTAATTTATTTCTCTGAGGAACGTCTATCATTCCAGCAACCGAAAATAAACGCTTTACTGAAGTAAAATATGGCAAAGGCGTCTTGAATTTAATAAACATTTGCTTCATTGGTGGATACTTTTTAAGACAACAAGTATTAGTGTCCGCATCCAATAAAAAATTGTCCAATTCATTTTGTATGCCGTCTTGTTGCATTAGTATTGAAGATCCTAATATGAAAGGTGTGACAGAATCAGTTATTTTATTAATGAGTTTACTTGCTATCAATTTCTCCGAAATCTAAGAATACCAAATTTGCACAAGTTTTCGGCGTAGTTGTTTTTTTATTGACTGAGTAGCATATAACAACTGCTTCAACTGCTTCAATAGCGGTGCTATTTCCTGTGAAATTGACAAAAAACGAAGCTTAATTGCTGGATGAGACATTCCCGCTCTGCTTTTTGTCCTCCTTCAAGAAAATTGTTTTTTTTTCTATTGCTGAATTTATTGTAAATAATTGATTTATTAAATTTAAAAAACACTTCGAATCTGTGAATTAAAGAGGTCCCCAGTTCGCTAAATACTGCATTTAGCTCTCCAAAACTATAACTATTAATTTTTTTTTATTCGAGTATGGCTAAAATAATTTCAAAAGCAGGAATATTGGAAAGTTGAGTGGAAACATTTTCAATTGCAGCTTTCATGAAGTGAATGCTCAAATTTTGCGCTATTTGAGTGTAGTGCAGATTTAGTCACTACCACTAAATTTAGTTATAGTCAGAGCTGTAAAAGTGTGAATTAATTTTCTCTTTTCATTCTATTGTATAAATTTTTAAAAGCTGCAATCCTTTTTTGTTGCATTTAGAGTATGAACTTCAGCCTAAAGGCTTAAGCCTAAAATTAAGCCTTTAGGCTGACTAAAATTTTTTCAAGACATGAATTGTAAAACGCAAAGAATTCACACTGAATTGAAATTTTAATGAATGCAGCTACCGATGGCTGCAGCCGAATTGAAATTTTAATGAATGCAGTCACCGATGGCTGCAGCCGCAAAGATTTAAAATGACAATGTCCATTCAGTAGCAATCTGTATGGTTGTTGTACTGTCTGAAGTTGTTTTGTGTGTACGTGTGTTTGACTGACTGTGTGGACCTGACTGTGATGGGTGGCTTATATCATATATAGAAAAAGTATTATATACAACAAATTGTAGAAGTTAATTTTTATACATTTTGTTAATAATATTTATTGTTAATAAGCACTTTATTATTCCAGAAAATGTCAAAGGAAAGACGAAAGCGTGTCACCAAGATCGTCCTTCGAAACCAAATGACATTATAATTCAAAAATGCTGCTTTATAGTTAGTATTATTACATGGTAGTAAATAAAATTTCCAGTGTTTCAGAGTTGAAAAAAAATGATAATACTGAGTGCATTCATCATATTTTTTAAGTCTACAAGAATGGGATTGATATTTTCATAAGTCCCATTCTTTCCAGAGCATTGGGTGTGCATTCTCTTATCTTTAAAGAATGATGAATTGTTCGTCTGTTATTCGTTAACTCAATAGAAGCATAAGATTGCAATGATGCAGCATTAAGGGTGTGTAAATTCCGCAATGATTCAATCCTTTTACGGCTCTGGTTATAGTGGAACATAATAACACTGTCACTAAAGTCTCAAGTAATAGTGAAGATGTTTCACTATCACTAAGCTAGTAAGAAATAGTGAAAAATATAATTTCTTTCCGTGGCGTCCGTGGCGTAGTTGGTTAAAATGCGTGGCCGCTATGTCAAAGAACTTTGGAAACCCAGGTTCGAACCCCAGCAGCGACAGAAAATTATTTGAATTAAAATAATTTTTCTGTACGGCCGCCACCTCTCTGCAGACAATGGCAAACCTCAGTGAGTAATCAAAATGCCATGTAAAGCTTCTTAAGAACGAGAACTTTCCGTTCATCGCCGTTCGGAGTCGGCGTTAAGCATGTAGGTCCGGTTCTCGGTCAATTGTGTACAAACTTAATAACACGTACAACACAATTGATCATAAGAAGCTAGGTCAAAGTCCTTTCAAGGGCTGAAATGGCCAGTTATTTTTTTTTTTTTATTTATTTATAATTTCTTTCAATATATTTAGTGCTGGTGAAATGCTGAGTGCACTTAGCATTTAGTGAACTACTCCCAAATGAGGTCAGATTTATAAATGATAAAGGCTTCATAAATGAGAGGATTTTTTCAAAATGGCTACTAAGCCATTAAAATGTACTACTAAGAGTCATTTGAGGTCACTGACATCAAAATAAGAAAAGAAGATCTCTTAGAGACTTAAATATCTTAAATATCGGACAATTAATTCCGAAGATAGAAAGAAAAATGTAAATGGGCGACCCCTACTTTCGGTCATAAAAAAAGTTTTTTTTGGTCAAACAATATTTTTTTATTTTTAATTTTCTTGCAAATATGATTCGGATAAGAATTTTTTCGGTGCATATTTTATAAAAATAATAATATATGACAAAAAATTTAGAAATTTGCAAAAAAATTAAAAAAACAATAAAATTTTTTTTAAATATTTCTGGTATAAATAGCGAAAAATTTCTTTTGTAAAATGTAAATGATTTTTACGGGCTTTTCATTTTTGAAATCAAAATGGTACCTTAAGATGGTAAAAACTGAGATCTTGTGGGTCAGTACTATAAGGTGTCAAATGAGGTCAATGAGTCCTAGAGATAAAAAATAGGTCTCTCTGAGACAAAAAAAAAACAGACATATCATTCTTTAAGATCGGACAGTAAATACCGAAGTTATAAAGAAATACGTCAATGCGCGACCCTTACGTTGGGTCTACGTACTGTTAGGTCAAATTTTATTAACTAAGATCCTCACAGCTTAATAGTTCTATAATTTCCTGTGGAAGTGTTGCAGGTTTCGTTTGGTGTGTGCGTGTATCTAAAGGCAGAGATGATCTTAAAGGATCTGATGTAACCATAGCTCTTTTAAAACCAACGAAAAGATTATCATTTCCGCTAGTTTTGCAGACGTGATATGATCTGTCAGCTATTTGTGATCTATCAGAATTTGCCTAAGAATTTGGAATGAATCCTTAAAATTGTAAGTAACTGTAAATTGAGACTTAGAACCACCAGAGGACCAAAGCGTTACCGCATTTTTTTCAAGCTATTCCTGTCTCACAGTCGAGTCACACCGACCATACTCCAAATGATTCTTTTATATTGCATAAATGCTTTTTAGGAGCGAATTAAAAGCCAAGAACTAAATTCTACTAATACCTCTTTACTCTTTGAGTTCAATATTAAAGACAATTTTTCTTGTTTCAGTTTTAACGGTTCCACAGCAACATCGCCAATCGATGCTCACCCACTGGATCGGAGTAATGCACGAGTGGCGCTCCTCACACTACCAAACATCGATAAATTCCGATTCAATCACTGTAATAACTACAACATTTGCTTAAGTATCGATTGGAAACTTAAAAATTGTCCACATTGTGTGCATGACATCGAATAGAGCTCAAAACAACACACACACACAAAATGAAGACGAAATAATTTTTCAATTTAAATTTAATTTAAAATTTTAGCAGTTAAGACAACGATTTACCATAGCTTAAAGTGTTGTATCAAGAATTTCAATTGGCAAAGCCAATTGGTGATGGCACCCCCGTCAGGAATGTGTGTGGTGTGGGCAGATCGCGAGCGCATCGAGCAACAACTATTCAACTGCACAGTGGCTGCAGAGTAGCGCTAGTAAAGAAGCCGCTTATAGTGTAGCATAAGAACGTGCCGGGCATGGTTAAACGAGACAGAGCGAACGAACACGAAGTCAACGACTGAATTGCTATGAGAAGCATGTAAGAGCCACCAGTCAGTCAGCTAGCTGCAGAGCTGGCTGGACATGCAAAGTTCGACACACGCAGAAATGCAAATTGTGTTGAGTCTGACGAATGTAAGTTTGGCGGGCTGACTGAGCAGAAGTTGTGGCTGACGCTGCTGCGATTGCAACATATCGGAGGAATGGTGTGTGTGTGTCTGGTGCGAAGAGCTGCAAAGACAACGAATTGGGCGACAACATGAAGACATCATCCGCTTTATAAATACACCAACGTGTTAGGAAGTGCGTTTCATTATTGAACGAACAACGGATGCGGCGTGACACTCACACACACAAACACAAACGAATAAGTGCGGTAAATACGGTTGAAAAAAAAAAAACGGATAAATTGTATAACGGGCTATATAGTTGTCAGTGAGTGAGTCGAGTTTGCGTAACGAAAATGAAAGCGAAAGTTTTAATCTACGTGTTGATGACGCTGGCCGTCTTGACGAGAAGCAGCAAGGCAGTTAGAATCAAGGTGGCCGAAGAGGAGGTAGAGGATAAAGAGGATAATACGCAGAGTTCCGGTGATGTGGAATATGAGGACAAAGTGGTGGCTGAGAATAGGGTGGATAAGGAGGATAGAGCAAGTGAGACTGAAAAAGAAGCTGCAGCCCATGTGTCGACTCGGAGCAACAAGGAGGTGCACAAGCGCGGCATTTACTACAACGGCGCTGGTCTAGGTGCTGCCTCTTTGTCTGCGCATAGCTATTGGCCCAAATCGTATGCCTCGCACTATGGCTATGGTGGTCATGCGCATCTTGCACTGCCCACTTCTTATGCGTCTGTAGCTACTGCACCTGCGTATGCCACGGCACATGCACCGTCGTTCCTAAGACATGCCAATGGAGGCTTACATTATAAAAGTGCCTTTGGCTTGGCTGCTCCGCACGCTGTCTCCTCGCTCACAAGCCTACCTCATGCACATTCATTGCCTCATACTCATGCCTACGCACACTCTGCCGCTGCAACACCGTATGTGCTGCGTCCTGGAGGCGCTGTAGTGCAGTCCTACAGCGTCAACTATCCGCAATACTATAAAAAACCAGCACTAGCTGTTCAGCCAGTGACGTCAGTACAGCCCGTCACTCCTGTGCAGCATCTGACGCCAGTGCAGCACTTGACGCCAGTGCAGCACTTGACGCCAGAGCAGCACCTGACGCCAGTGCAGCACTTTACGCCAGAGCAGCATCTAACGCCAGTGCAGCACTTGACGCCAGAGCAGCATCTGACGCCAGCACAGCACCTAACGACAGTGCAGCACTTCTCTCCTGTGCAGCATGTTGCACCTGTGCAACCAGTGCATCCAGTTCAACATATTCAACCCGTGCAACATATTCAACCCGTTCAACATTTCCAACCCGTTCAACATTTCCAGCCCGTTCATAATTTCCAGTCAATCCAACCAGTTCAACACGTTCAACCAATTCAGCCTGTACAACACATTCAACCAATTCAGCCTGTACAACACATTCAACCAATTCAGCCTTTTCAACACGTTCAGCCCATTCAGCCCATTCAACATGTACACCCTGTTGTGCAAGTACAACCTCCACAGCCCGTTCAACCAGCACAACATATTCAACCTTTTCATCATTATTTCCAGACTACATTTCTGCAACCAGCACCAGCACCAACAGTGCCTGCCGTTCCAGTAGCACCTGCTTTACCAGCTGTGCCAACGATCCCTGCAGTACCAGCACTTCCTGCCTTCCCTGCTTTCCCTAACTTCCCTGCATTCCCAGCAATACCACAATTTCCATCGAGACCAGCGCCACCTGTGACAACAGCCGCACCCAGCGCACCACCAGCTCCTACAGTTCCAGCTATTTCCACTATACCAACCGTCCCGACCTTTCCATCTCTGCCAGCCATACCGGTTGCGCCCGTCAATCCCGTCTTTGCCATTGGCCTACAGCCAGCACGCCCCCAACTTAGACCAACCTTTATAAATTTTCCATTCCAGCCCGATTTCGAGGCTCAATTTCCTCCAGGAGTGTTTCCCATTGCGGGACCCAACCGTCCTGACGCTGGAGCTGCAGAAGCTGCGCCCCAAATTCCCCCAACAGCACGACCAAAACCCAAACCATCACCAACTCCAGAGCCTGAGCCCGAATTACCCAGCGAGCAGCCAACGCAGGAGCCTTGGAAACCCATATTATATCAGCCACCAACGACAATTGCCACACCTCCAGTGCTGACGCGTCCATCTAATACATTACTGCCACCCTACGGCAGTTCACCAGCTGAAGGTGGGCATTGCTAACAAAATTCCAAATTTTAACTTAACCTCTAATCACCTCAATTCTGTTGTAGGCTATCTGCCACCAGCGCATCAATTTCAGCAACAAGAAAATCATTATCAACAACAACAGCAATTTCATTACCAACATCAACAGCAGCAGCAGCAGCAGCAACATCAACATCAACATGTTGAACCCAGGCAACCTTATCATCAATCCGACAACATATTCGATAATCTTAGCGATGCAGAGATTGAGCAAATCTTTGCTCAGGCCAATTTAGCGGTGCAACAAGAGGAGCAACAACAACAACAACATCATCAACAGCACCACAATCGAAATCATCATCAAATACACAATCATCAACAAGGTTATAACTATTAACACTGGCTGTAAAGAGTTGCCACTCTATAAGGCACAATTGTACCCTGTTAATATTGCAACGAAATTGTTGTTATGTGTCTTAGGCGCCAGAGCGCGTAACTGTATCTAGTATTATAAGTTGTTGTAGAAATGTTGGTATTATTATTTTGTATTTATTTAATTGAGTAAATGTTTAAATTAAAGTAAGAATTGTTTGAAGCTTTAAATAAATAAATTTATCCAATACCTAGGCGTGAGAAAGGTGGGTGGTAGTAAGGTGGAAGCGGTTTGCCAACAGTTGTATCCTTGGCACTTAAATTTAAGACAGAAAATTATCTGTAAAAGTTTTTCTTGTTCTGAACGGGGTTCTTCCACGACATTACGTTGCATACAATTTTTTCATAACATTTATTTCTTGAGGAGCAATACCCGGCACCTATTTTGAAAAATAATAAGTATGTTCAAAACTTTTATTAGACCCTTAGTATGACACCGCGTTCAATGTCCAATGCCAGTTCCAGTTTTCCAGTTGCAGGATATCACCATGTGGATATCACCACGTGGTTATTTCATTCTGGGTTTCAATGTTCTGTGAAATTTACTTCAAAAGCTATTCTGTATCAAAAATTTATCTTGTATGGGTGGAGCCACACCCCCATATACAATGCTCGTCGCAGTTTTCTAATAGAAGGACATCACCAAGTGGTTATTTCATTCTGAGTTTCAATGTTTTGTGACTTTTACTTCTACAGGTATTTTGTATCGAAAATTTTGCTTGTATAGGCAAAGCCACGCCTCGATTTCCAAGGTCCGTACCGGTTTTCTAGTAGAAATACTTGGCCAATTAATATTTCCATACTAAGTCTAAAGGTAAAGCTAAAGTAGTTCTAAAGCTATTCGATGTAAAAAATGTTGAATTTTTGTGCCACGCCCCCTCGCTCAATTTTGCCAGTTACGCTGCGGCCACACGAGATAGTATTGCCATGACAATTGAGAATACGTATAATCTGTCAAATCATTGTCGGCAGCCAAGCAATTGTCGATTGTGACGTAGGTGGCCTGACAAAAGCATGGCAATAGCATGACAATGAATGTAATTTCATTATATTTATAATTTTTCTGTGTCGCTGTAACCATCTCTAGCCTTAAATTTTTGGCATAATTGAAGATGAATGAAAACTCAACATTTTCCCTTTTTTTTGTACACCAACCACGATTATTTACGTCAATATCAATACAAACGTCAAATTATTGCCAATGTAATTGCCAGCCTATTGTCATGCTGACAACTGCCTGGCTATGGATTGGCAATTGCCAGAGCTTGCTTGTATTGGTGAAAAAGTGTGAGTGTATTGTTATTGTCATGGCAAAACTGTCACGTGTGGCCGCCGGGTTAAAGTACACAACTAAATTGTGAGCTCGTACCGAGTTTCATTGCTGTGTGACTTATAGTTTGAAACTTATACCAACAATATTGGCTGTTGAAAAAGTGCCACGCCACAGGAACTTATACCACTGAAACGGCATTTGCAAGTTGAGGTTAAATACCGAACTTTGAGACCGTGCGACCTATTACTCCAAAGCTATTTGATGTCGCAAGTTAAGGTTGTACGGGTGGTGCCATCATCCCTCATCCAATGTCCGCCTCCATATGTTCGATCGGGACACTCTAAAGACTTTGCTACATTTTCCCTGAAAATTGATAAAAATTGGTTCAGCGGTTTCGGAGACAAACATACAAACAAATATATATACCTTCATCCGAGAAAGCTATTGAAGGAAAAAGATGGAAGAAGGGCGCAAAGCAGTAGTGTTTCGTAACAACGCTGGATGTGCGTAACGCCCTTAACTCCGCAAACTGGGTGAATATAATGAAAGCGCTCGCAGAATTTGGGTTTCCACGCTATCTCTCTAGGGTAATAGCGAAATACTTCGATAGAAAAGTATTACGCTACGAAACAGACGAGGGCATCAAGATGAGTAACGTATCCGGTGGTATCCCACAGGGATCAATCCTAGGGCCCCTGCTATGGAAAGTTATGTACCATGGTATTCTTAGACTCACACTTCCCACAGTCGTCAAGATCTTCGGCTTTGCGGACGACCTAGCGGTTATGGCAACTGCAAAACATCTCCAAGAAGTCAAGGCGTTTAGTAGTGTTACAATTGGCATTATCTTTATCTGGCTTTTATCAGTAGGATTTTGCCTAGCCGAACATAAAACGGAGACGGTGCTCATAAGCAGAAGTTGCAAGCACTAATGTTAACGGGACGGTGGTGCAATCAACGGCATTTTAATAAATTTGGTGTAATGACATTGGTGTAATGATTGAATTCCGATTAAAATTTAAACAGCATCTCCAGAAGGCCCACAAAAAAGCATCCGATGCATGTATGGTTCTATCGAGAATAATGCCTAATACGAGAGGCCCCAAACAAGCGCGCAGGACACTACTCCTTAATGTAGTACGATCCATAGTGATGTATGGGTCAACGGTATGGGCCTCAGCAATGAAGACGAAGTCTTACTGGCGAGGTATTGCATCTGTTTACAGACTCGGCCCACTCAGGGTATGTTGTGCCTTCAGAACAGTTTCCGAAGATGCAGCATTAGTCCTAGCAAGCTCGATACTCGAGGGCCAATAACAACGCGTCCAACCAAGAAAGTTGCTAGAGAAAGAAGCATGCTGAAGTGGCAAGACCGCTGGAATAGATTTCTGAAGGGTTGCTGGACATACCAGTTCATCCCGATCATAGCCGATTGGTGCGAAAAAAGTCAGTGGCTCAGTGAACTTTTATCTGACACATATTTCGAGTGGCCTTGGGTGCTTCAGAGCATGCTTGTTCAAATTTAAGCACAAGGTGAATCCATACTGCTCACACTGCTCTTTAAATACAATTCAAGATGCAAACCATGCTTTATTTTATTGCCCCAATTTCGATAATGCCCGTCTAGAGGCTTCGGACAGTCTCGGGGAAACTGCGACACAGTAAAACTAGGGTACCCTAGCTAAAACCATAACAGAAGAACTGCAAAGAGTTGAGCGTTCGCAAAACACAAGAGGCAAAGTAGAGTACTTCACGTCTATTTATCCATTAAAGGACGGTTATTAGCCATCCAGTTTTCAGCTTAGTGCTGTTCCTATGCCCCGTGAAGTTATGCTTTGCGGCGGTACCACGGGTTTACAAAGGGACGAAGTTTCAACGCGGAGGTTCAGGTTTAGTGCGTAAGAATCGCACTCTCCCACCTGCATGGTGGCGCCTTTTGAAGCTCTCCCCTTTGCGAATAAAAACGCCTACATCCATTTTAATATATATAAAAGAAGAAGAATATAGATAGATAGATTGTATCAGGTTCTTTATGAAAAAAAACTTATTTTGAGTTATGCTGTTATTCCATGTGACCACAGATTTAATCACAGGAGGCCTGATTTCCAAGTATGCCTTCAACATCGCTATTTGTGGTCAGAAAACTCTTCAAAGTAGGTGAATGTGGTTATTTCTTTTATCTCCGTCAAAACTCTCTGACAATTTATAAGCTTTCGTTTCGAAGATTCTCAACTTTTTTATAATTTTAAACCATGCAATATTAAATCACAACAAATGGATTTAAATAAACCGATCCTTACGATGTTTTTTACATAAACCATATCTTTAAATGTTCTTTCATCTTTGCCCATTCAAAAAAGTTCCCATAAAAGAACTCCAAAGTAATTTTAAAAGTTCGTACAGCCCCTTCGTGTGAATTAAATTTCAAAGCAATTTTTTCTTAGAAAGATATAAACGTCAACAAATTATAAAAAATTTCACTGCCACACTTAAGGATACTCTAAACGCTGGTTTTCAAAAAGGGCCGATAACTCTCTTAACAGATACATCCCTTGGAGGCCTAAGCATTCGAATGGTAACGCGCTTGACTGCCATCCAGAGTTACCTTCTTCGAATCGCTGCCAGGGTATCCTCTTCTGCTTTTACCTGTCTCTATTGTTTTCTTCATTTCCAATCAACTCCCTACACATAGAACACCCTACATATTCACCCTACAATCTATTTTATTTCCTACTGATCTATTATCACATTTTAAACCAAGACAGACTTGACTGAATTGTTACACCTGAAATTATTAATTCAAAGCTAAAGAATGTAGATGGCTGTGTGATGGACACACCTCTGAGTTTTAAAGTGACAACGTATCTCTATCTTTCGTTCTTATTCTTATCCCTATGCCTTGTCTTTTTTCTTGTTCTCCTCTTTATCCTTAATCTTATATTCGTCCTGCTACTTGTTCTGCTTCTTGTCCAAATTCTTATTTTAATCCAAATTCTAGACCTTATTCTTGTTCGAATCCCTTTCCAAATCCTTGACCCGAAGCTGGTCCCAATCTTTGTAGCAAAATTCTTAATCTAATCCTTTTCTTAATCATTGCTCTAATCCTTGGCCCAATCCTAGTCCAAATCAGTGTTCTTATCCTTGTTTAAATACTTATTACAATACTTTTCCGATTTTTGTATTTTTTTTTTAATTATATTTTTTTTTATTGTATTGTTTTGTTTTTTTTTCTTTATTTATATTAACTGTGGCGTCCGTGGCGTAGTTGGTTAAAGTGCGTGGCCGCTATGTCAACGAACCTGGAAGCCCAGGTTCGAACCCCAGCAGCGACAGAAAATTATTTGAATTAAAATAATTTACCTGTACGGCCGCCACCTCTCTGCAGACAATGGCAGACCTCAGAGAGTAATCAAAATGCCATGTAAAGCTTCTTGAGAATAAGAACATTCCGTTCATCGTCGTTCGGAGTCGGCGTTAAACCTGTAGGTCCGTTTCTCGATCAATTGTGTACAAACTTAATAACACGCACAACACAATTGATCATAAGAAGCTAGGTCAAAGTCCTTTCAAGGGCTGAAATGGCCAGTTATTTATTATTTTATTTTTTTATATTAATTTATTTTTTGATTTGGTTTTGATTTTGATTTTTATTTTTATTTTTATGTTGATTTTGAGTTTGATTTTGATTTTGATTTTGATTTTGATTTTGATTTTGATTTTGATTTTGATTTTAATTTTGATTTGATTTCGATTTCGATTTCATTTTGATTTTGGTATTGATTTGGATTTTGATTTTAATTTAAATTTTGATTTGATTTCGATTTCGATTTGATTTTGATTTTGGTATTGATGTGGATTTTGATCTTGATTTTAATTTTGATTTGATTTCGATTTCGATTTCGATTTGATTTTGATTTTGATTTTGGTATTGATTTGGATTTTGATTTTGATATTGATATTGATATTGATATTGATATTGATATTGATTTTGATTTTGATTTTGATTTTGATTTTGATTTCGATTTCGATTTCTTGGTTTTTCTTTTGCTTTTACTTTTGCAATAGACTTAAAATATTTTTGGTTTTGTTTCTGTACATTTTTTTTAAGGCCGAAGGATCATCCCTTTCTGTGGCACGGAGAAATTCAAGAAATCCATGCGACGATAATGAATTTACGTTACCTACTTGGTCTCAATTGGTTTCAGCTATACAATCTATAGTCACCTAGCTGTAATGCCATGCAACGTTTTTCAATTCATGTTGCATTTTTAATGTATTTAGCGGGTGCTCCGAGGTTTTCTGGAGCCATATAATTTTTATAACCCCACGTTTAAAAAACGAAAATGGGGGTATATTAATTTTGTCACTCCGTTTGTAACGCCCATAAGGAGGCGTGGTAGGTATAGAAAAGTATATATATTTTTGATCAGCATCACCACCCGAGTTGATTTAGCCATGTCCGTCTGTCTGTCCGTCTGTCCGTCTGTGATCACGATTACAGCCGTAATTTTAAAGCTATCATCACGAAATTCAATATTTAAGCTTATATCTAAAAAATGAAGGTCCAGTTCGTAAATGAGCCAAATCGGATGAAAACCACGCCCTCCTCCCATACAAATCCATTTTATCAAAAAACAAAAGGGAATATTTTTTGTTAAAAATATAACGAAAACGTTTTTACAGATAAACATTTTATTGATTGCTTAAGACTTTGAATATACTTTGGTTCAGCCGTGGGGGTATTTTAACTTCGGCCCAATCGAAGATCATTTCTTGCTAGTTTATTTTCTTTTTTGAGGACCAAAGTCGTAAAATAATATTCACGGTGCCATCTTTACTGAACGAGCAATAATTCCATGAATCAACATTGCATTTTCGTTGCATAAGCGTCTACTTCTACGTCCTGATGATGTCATAATTTTTTTTTTTTTTTTGGCATGAAACGTTACGTTTGACCGTGCAGGTTTCCAAAAAAAATTGAAAAAGATATTTTTCAACGGCGTTGCTTGGAATTGTTTCTCGCTGAGTATAGGTGCTATGATAAAAATAATGACACGACAGTAAAGGTAATTTTTTGACTATGACAAAAATAAAAAAAAGAAGATAAAGATGTCATCGGGACGCGGAGGGAGTGAACATTTTATTTTACGACAGCAAAAACTGGTTTCTTATAAAGAAAATGAAAAAAATTATATTAATCACTCACCCATGTGTTTTAAAGCAGAAAAATATGATTTATTTTATATCGTATTAAATACGATTTAATACGATTTTATACGATACGATAGTAAAATATTCATTTGTAGCAAAAATATTTCTGTCCTCTTATGATCGAAAATAATAAAAGATTTCCTGCTGCCACATAACAAAAGCTTTTGCACTGCATTTTGTAAATGCTGCCGGCATAATCCAGCAACATTCTTGCAATTTTTACTAAACTTACCGGCTCATTAGGACGCAGACTCCGTACAACAAAAAGCTTTTCATTCATAAATTCCGGCATGTAAGGCTTGGTGGGGTAAACAACTAGACATCCATTAAGAAAAAAAAAAGGAAGACAAACACATGAAAGCTCTGTTGTACTGTTGGTGCTACATTGTTGACAGAAGCACTGCTGATGCTCCAGTTTATTTGCATTCATCAGCGTGTTCGGCAGCGTGCGGGAAATTCGCCGGAAAATTGATTGAGTTTTGAAGAAAACGCGATCTAGTGCGTGCATCTTTTGCAAAATTGCTGTCGATAGACGCGCGCCTGAAGGTCTGTCGAAGCCAATAAAGCGATTAAAACGTGCCAAGTTGGGTCATTCAGATTTCATATTATATTAAAAAAAATTTTTAATTTGGATTTGCGGCCATTGTATAAAAAAACAAATGTAATTTTATTATCTAGATACAAAAAAAAAAAAAAAAACAAAAAATTGAAAAAAATAATTCGTGCTGGTGAAAATTTAGTTCCTACATCAAAGTTATCAGTTTTTTTTTTATATGTATATAAAAAAAATTTTTTTAAAACAAGATTCCCTCAATGAATTAAGAAAAAAATTAAAGAAGAGCAAGAGTGAAACTAGTCATGTGGTGCCCGATATTTCTACAAGGTGATTATTTTTTTAGAAAGAATTTAAAAAATGTAAAAAATTCAAACAAATGTTTACTATATTTTAAATTAAAAATCGATTAACTTCACAAACAGTAAATACAGGGTGGACCAAATACAAGTTTTGTTTTTTTTTAAATGCAATAAAATGAATAAGATTAAATGTTTTCCATGTATTGTGGCTGTGTTATTAGTAAGAGCAAACATTCCCATTAATTATGGAACACAACTTCGTTCAAGTGGCTGCCTCGGCTGGCTTCGCAGTAGCGCATTCTGTCACTCCAATTTTCCAAGACCTTGTTGATGGTTTCGGGCTGTAGCTCACGAATTGATTGGATGATATTGGCCTTAAGTGCTTGAATCGTTTCCGGATTGTTGGCATAACATCGATCCTTCATGGTTCCCCACAAAAAAAAAAAAAAAAAGAAATCCAAAGGGGTCATATCGCAGCTCCGAGGCGGCCAATTGACATCGCCATGTATTTTCGAAGAAAAATGGTCCAATGATGCCACGTCTCCACAATCCGCATCAAACTGTCACTCTCTGTGGATGCATCAATTTCTCGACAATAACGTGCGGGTTTTCCGAGCCCCAGATGCGGCAATTTTGTTTGTTAACGTAGCCGTCGAGATGGAAATGCGCCTCGTCAGAAATGACGAGGAAATTTTTCGCCCAAGATCATTTGGGCTACGCAGCACTTATATTAGAAATAAGTTTCCAATATCTCCCAATAGATGTATGATACTGACTTTATGTCAAGATTTCGAGCGGGAAACAGCTGTCAGTGTCAAAATAACCTATGATTTAAAAAGAAACCACTAGATGGCCCACCCTGTTTTTTGAGCATAAGAAAAAAATTAATGGCTTTGGACATTTGTTCAAGCTTTGAAGAAGTCCTTGAGACTTATCGGAAGTTTTTTGTCCACAAGATTGAACGTGCATTTTATTCCTGTTTACATTTCCCTTATGAAGGGTTGACTTAAATTTCACTTCGAGAAGAGTTCGCGAAGGAGTTGCCTCCTTTCGAAGGTGATTTATCGCTCACACAAAACTTCTAGGAAAATATTTCCCATACTTTTCTCAACGAAAATTTATAGTTGAAATATAAAGTAGTGACATGGCGATTGAAGTAGTGAAATGGCTTAATATGACTCAAGTGAACAATCATAATAATTAAATATTATTAGAGATAAGGTTAACTTGGGGGAGGGTGTAGCTTTGATATCGGAAATATAAAACAATCGATAGCCTTGGAAAAAAACAAGTGTTAAAATTGCAAAATCAGTTGTTTCATGCGAAATAATCGCAAAAAAGGAGAAGGTTAAAAAACACAGAAGTCATTAATAACACCATTTTTTTGTAGGCTGCTACTTATATTTCGGGATCTGGAACCGTATATGTCATTGGCAAATGTCAGTTCAGTCAAACTATGACATTTCCATTGGAAATAATCAGCCTTTTAAGTCTTGCGGCTTGTTAACACTAAGCATTGACAAATTAATTTTGAAAATGCCTTTCGAAAATTTGACATTTTTTAGCATAAACGTTCTTATAAAGTTTTGTTGTACGTGCGCTTATTGTGTTGTTTACAGTGCTTTTAAAATTGTATTCCAGCAAAAACATGGAATTAACACGTGAACATTTTTGTGGTTTTGTTTTTTTTTTATAAATTTCGACATGAATTATATAAATTAGAGTTAATCGGGGAACTCAATTCGACTTTTATTGATGAAGCATCATCAAAAAGCTCTGTTTATCGGTGGAGTCGTATTTATATATGCATTATTTTGATTTTTGTGTTTAAATAAAAATATTTATTTTTATTTTAAATTATTTTCATTCGTTTTTTTATTTTTGTTTATATTTTTATGATTTCTTTTGTATTTTTATATTGACGTTTTTTATACTTAAGATTTTTATTTTTATATGCTTGTGCATAAATCAGTGGTGGACATATAATTAGGGACACCGGTTAACGTTTTGAAATATTGACACTCTTTTTATAGGAAGTTGTTTATTTATTTAGTTATTAATTCGCAAGTAACTTATATGTATTTATGTAGATAATTTGCAAAAAAAAAAAGAAATTAGAACATTCGTAGCAACGTAAAATGTAAAATGAGTAAATTTTCCCCATTTTTTTTTGTTTTTAATTAAGGCCATTGAAAACTTTTCCTAATATACAAAAGTTTTTAAATATGATACAAAATTTTTTAATTATATTCAACTTAAATCTAATACTTTGTCGGATATCCCTTGTATTTCAAAACTGCATTGCATCTTTTTGGAAGACTAACCACTAAATGCTGACATCGTTAAATTGAAATGTTCTCCCATATTTCCTTTATGCTTTCTTCTCTAAAGCCCTCTCAACGTCTGCCCAGAGATTTTCTATCGAGTTTAAGTCAGGGCTTTGAGCGGGCCAATCCAATACGTACATATTACATTTTCTGAAGAAAACCATGCTTTAACGCTCTTAGCAGTGTGTTTTGGTTCGTTTTCCTGCATAAAAACGAATGAAGCAGGCATATATTCGTCGGCAAATAGCTTCATTGTGTTTACCAGTACATCCTTATACACATTTTGGTCCATTCGCTCAGTTATCCGACAAATAGGGCCCACTCCATACCACAAAAAAGCTACCCAAACCATAATATTCCCTCCACCATGCTTTATGGTCTTTAAAGTATAGCGAGGATTGAGTTCTTTGTTTGGGGGTCGGCGCACATAGTTTTTTCCATCTGCTCCAGACAAGTTGAATTTTGATTAATTACTCCAAAGTATGCCCTTCCAAAACTCTAAAGGCTTTTCGGCATGTTCCTTTGCAAACTGAATGCGACGTTTTAAATTATTTTTTGAAGCATGTGGCTTTTTCTTTGCAATACATCCGCGGAGTCCACCATCAAGTTGATTGTAATTTTAATTATTTTTTGTTATTTATTGAAGTGAAACTTCTTAGGCGGTGCTTCGAAATTTGAACGCAAATTGATATTTCAAGGTCACTTTACTTCATTTCGTTACACGATAGAGAAGAAAGATATGTTTTATAGTAGAGAGAATAAGAGAGATATACATTGTATAAAAGACTGAAAAAATTTCCTTTTCACCGCTGAGGATCGAACCTGCGAACGCATGATTACAAAAACAACGCCCTATCTATCGAACTAAACTCTTTATATTGAAATATACTCTACATACCAATTAATCAAACTACTTTTGCTGTAGATGGCAAAAGCCGCAGATTGCGTTCTATTTGTGGTAGATAGGGGGGTTACCATGACTCGGGTAGAAGAGAGAAAGATTGAGCGAAGCAGAAGTGAATAAGAGAGTTGCCCTGAGCGCATTATGATTTTCGCAAAGTAGACTCTCATACTAGGGCTGCCATGACAATATTTATTTAGAATACTAACGTTGGTATATCTTTAATTCAATATATTAATATAACCTCTATGAATTTTGCTCATTTTACACATATTATATTATTATTCATAATATTGCAATATAAAATAATATAGAAACCCAAATTCATGAAGCATATCGCTCGTTTTCTGCAATAACGTTATAACTCAAAAAACAAGATTTTTCAGGAAAAGCATTTTAAGTTTTGAACAGACAAATGAAATTAATTCACTATTTTCAAAATATGGACAAAAAAACCAAATATACAGTATTACTGTAATGTACATGGTTTAATCCATACAAAGTGACAAAAAAACTGGATATTATCAATATATAATACGATCTAATCGGAAATATATTAAGGTAAATGAATCACAAATTCTACTCTCCTGCAAAAATTTGAATTTTGATAAAAAGTTGGAATTGATAAAAATCAAATTTATTTCAACAAAAAATTTCTCATATTTGCTATTTTTATGAACATCTTCTTAATAAGTATCATATTTAGTATTTATAATGAAAATTAAAATTTAAGATTAAGTATTTATATTAATATATTGGATTCGCCATCCTTAGGCATAGCATTTTTAAATTATGACTTAGGATTCGTTATCAGCGTGCTTAAAACGCAAGAGAAACAAGTTTTGTGGATAGATACTTCTTCTAAGCAAAAAAGAAATTATTTTAAAATATAATTTCAATATATTGACCACTATGTCGCAAAGAGTTAAGTCAAATCCATAGAATGAAAAAAGCCATCATAAGGGATGTAAATGATATATACATACCTCCTTGTATTGTAAGAGATGTAACTAATATGAATATAGGAGCATTACATAAAACTATTTTATGAAACTACACGCAAAGAAATTTTTCGTTTACCACAACTGAAAAATTCACCAACTATACTTCGTTTGCGAGCTGTATTTGCCGAAAACGAATATTCAGTTGTCACAACTTAAAAATATATCTTGTATATATAATATTTATTTATTATATTAATAATCTTTCTCATTATGTCCGTCCGTCTTCTTAAGGATTCCACCTCTGTTGCTATCTTCGTCCGCGTACTTAGCAAACTACCAATTTCCTTATATAGTAACAATTTGTCCAAAAAGTAACTCTAAACTATAAGCGTTATGTTTATACAACGAAGGGAAAAATAAACAAAATTTTCAGTTGGGAAAAACGAAGTTTTCAATTGCTGCAATTTAAAAATCACTCGCGTTTATGACAAACGAAATTCATTTCCTGCAACTAAATGACTCCTTTCTCACAACTGAAAATTTTGTTTATTTTTCGTTCAACGTTTATGACAACTGTTGAAACGTTTGCAATAAACGATTTCAAGCACGACAAACGAAGTTCGTTTGCGGCAAACTGGCGATAAACGTTTTTTTTCTTTGCGTGTAGTACATAAGCACATCCTACGACGGGTTATAAAAATTTCAAGTAAGAAATATGTCAAACAAATTGTTCGATATATGCATATGCATATATCTTGCATAACTTTGCAAAAATAAATATTCTGTGCATACTTTCAGGCCGAACATTTAAAAAGCACTGTGCGAAGCAGCACGTTTGCCTCTTATGTATTAAGATAACACAATAAAATGTTAAACAACTGACGAAAACTCTTTAATTCGGTCAAAATCGACTAACGACCTTAAAAGAAACTATGAATCGTAAGCGTAAACGTAAGATTAAGTTCTAATCGAATACAAGCAATCGATGCCGACTATTAATCTTTCCTTAGATAACATCATCAACTGAAAATTTGTCATTGAATATAAAATAACGTTTAATACCCGCATTCCAGTAAATCAAACACTAATCGAATTTGAGAAATCCTACAAAGATGTGAACAGAATTCTAATGTTGTAGGCGTTGAACAGGAAATGCAATCTAAAAAAAAACCGTGCAACCGTGTTGTTAACAACAAGTCACTATTTAACGCATTGTATAACCATGACTTGCGAAGGCAGAATTTTAGATTCATTGATTGATGATGAATCTAGTTAATGCCATACTTCTACCTGAATATGTGGGACATTTTTCAAGCTTATAGGCCGAGCACAGGATTGTGAGCCAGCAGCATATGACAAAAACAATGCAGAGCTCAGCAAAAAAGGACAGAATGAAGAAGGTAAACACCATCAATAAGAAAACTGTTCTTCTATGCAAACACCTGCTCGCAGTTGTATGGCAATATGATAAATTTCTATGGATAATGGGGATAGCTTTAAGTTTTAAGAAACCATTGTATTGGCTCTGCATTGATTAAAGTGACTTTTATTGTATTTGACCGAGATAAGGTGGGAGTTTGGAAAGACGCCTTATCATTAACACTATTGGTGTTGGTCATTTAAAGACGTGCTGGAATTTTTTGATTTCTTTTGAAACATTTTTCGAATAATCTAAAAAATAGTAATGAAATAAATTTTTTTAACATAATTTCGATTAACGTCTTAAAATAATACCTAATTAAAATAAGAGCGTAAAAGCTTCATCAACGCAATTGTGAATCTCGAATTATAACACGAGATGTATAGGTGCTTCTATAAAAATTATAATACGCCAGTAAAAATTGGTTCCTGGCCCTTACGACAAAAATAGACAAAAAATTGATAACATCATCATTTTATTGATTGAGAGAACCGCTCCAAGATCGAAAAAGCAGCTATCATGCAACGGTGTTGCATGGAATTATTACTCGGTGAGTAAATGCTGTACGGTTAATGTTATAAAACAGAAATGAAGGCTGTATACTTGGCCTTGCCACAGAAATAGAAAAAAAAAAATTATAACATCGTCAGATCGCGTAGGTAGTAGCTTTTGCAACACAAATGGAATATTGTTGCATGGAATTATTATTCGCCCAGTGAGTGAAATTAACTGTCAAATTTTATTTTACATCAGCAAAGTTAGGTTCATTTACCTCATAAGGAAAATGAAACACCACGTAGGCAACCGTTTAATGCACTGAGAATGCAACAGCAATGAAAAAACGTTGCATGAAATTGTAGCTCTATGACACTATTGGCGATACGGTAAATTTTATTGAAAAACCCGTAAAGCTGAAGTTTTGGTCACATGATAAAATAAAAAAAATAAAAGTTTCATGAGGCCTCTCAGGGAACCCACTAAAAGTAGCGTAAGTACAAAGCAAATATTAAAAACCAAATAATAAAATATTCAATTAAGATTCAAAATGGGAGAATATTAGGATAAAGATTTTGATAAAGAATAGAACAAGTATTGGAAAAAAACTGAGAGCAAGGATTTAAACAAAGATTAGGACCAGGAATAAGACAAGGAGTAGGATAATGATTTAGGCAAAGATTAGAGTGCAGAATTAGACAAAGGTTAGGATAAGATTTCAGACATAGATTGCAAAAAGGACTATAGCAAGGATAAGGACAAAGATAAAGACACGCTTAAACAATATTTGGAAAAAGATAAGAACAAGAAACTGGAAAAATATAGAAGATGGACTTTAGGAAGGAAACAATGAGAACAAGATTTTTGACAAATATTGAGAAAAGAAGTGGGAGAAGGAGTAGGAAAGGGATTCGAATAAGGATTAAATCAAGACCTTGGAAAAGAAGTAATACGTACACTAAGGGAAAGAAATATTAAATTTATCCAGAAACTTTTTTAATTTATCCAAAAAGCGAGTCATTTTTGCACCAATAACGCATTTGAATAAATCGACTACGTAAATATTTAAAATTTATTTTAATACTTTTTCAATTAAATAAAATATTTGAATATTTAAACAGAATTAATATTAAAAATATATTAAAATTATGCACGAATTTTTTTAAAATATCTTTCAAATATTTACTATTTGAAAATGCAAGTATCGCATTTAAACAAAATTTATATGAAAAAATATTGAATTTAAAAAAAAACACATTTGAATTGAATATCGCGTCCACCAATTCTCTGTTTCACTTTTTTCGTTCTGTAATTTATACTATTTTTGACAGTTGGTACAATATTAGGGCACCAAATGTCAAAAAGAGCATAAACTAGAGAAAGAAAAAGAGACAGCAAAATATTATACAAAATTATACAAAAAATTATAAGCAAAATATGTAGGTAAATGACAACCCGTATAAGATATTTGTGAGTAAATATCAAGTTGTCACTCCACCCTACATCATTTCATTTCTTGGCCAAACTTGCAAGCTATATTACCCTTCCAACAATAACTAAATGAGAACTATAAGAAACCTGCAACTGCAAGAAATAAACTGCAGGAACAGAGTGCGATGCTGTTGCTGCTTGTCGGAGTATGTGTGTACGTGTGCGATGCTGTTGTTGCTGCTTGCTTGTATGGAATATGTGTGTACGTGTGTGGTATAAATAAAATTTAAATACGGGGAAATAACGAGTTGTAAGGAAAACATTTGATTTATCCACGTAAATATTTAAATAAAATTTATACTGAGGCGTGGATAATGCTAATATGCGTTATTTCCCTTAGTGTAATATAAATATAAAAAATCTAAGAATAAGGATATAAGAATAATGATGAGAATAAGTTTGAGAACAAAGGAAAGGATAGGGGCATGGGCAAAGAAATTATGTGATGTCAAAACCAACGGGTGTGTCCAAGATACAGCCTACATTTTTTTAAGAACTTTTTGGAAACCGTCGCGGTAAAACGTTAAGTTGTCACGGATCCTAATCCTAATCCTTATCCTTATACTTATCCTTATCCTTATACTTATCCTTATCCTTGTCCTTATCCTTATCCATATTCTTATTCTTATCCTTATCCTTATCCTTGTCCTTATCCTTATCCTTATCCTTATCCTTATACTTATCCTTATCCTTATCCTTATCCTTATCCTTATCCTAATCCTTATCCTTATCCTTATCCTTATCCTTGTCCTTATCCTTATCCTTATCCTTATCCTTATCCTTATCCTTGTCCTTATCCTTATCCTTATCCTAATCCTTATCCTTATCCTTATCCTTATCCTTGTCCTTATCCTTATCCTTATCCTTATCCTTATCCTTTTCCTTTTTCTTCTCCTTTTCCTTAATCTAACCTTACCTTTCTCTTTTCCATGTTCATATCCATATCCATTTTTATATGCGTATTCATATTTAATTCCATAAAATTTTCCATCTATATCCATATCCATATCTATATCCCGTACATATCCATATCCATACCCATGTCCGTACCCATATCCATATCCTTATCAATGTCCATGTCCATATCGATATCCATTCGGTATCCATATTCATGTCCAAATCGTTATCCATTTCTAAGTCCATATCCACGTCCATATCGATATCCATATCCTTATCCATAACCCTATCCATATCCACAGCCTTAACCTAGTTAAAATTTAATTACGACTAATTTTTGAATCCATTATTTGAATGTTAAAAAATGTTTAATTTTTACGCCCACTTTTGTGTCGGTGGGTGTGAGCCTTTCATTATTAAAAAAACTCTTTTTTCGTTTTTATAAGAATTGAGTTTTTTTCATTAGTACGCACAGAGCTAAAATTATATCATCTCAAATTCTTAATGCACCCTTTCGCATGAGTTCTTGGTTAAATTCCTTCGGAAAGCTGCTTTTACAGCTTAATTCGAGTTATTTTAGCTATTTCCGGTTTCAATTAGTCTTCGCATTAAGCATGGTACTGACCTTTTTTACTCTTGTACTAAATTGAATTAATCTTGTTTTAATTTATACCGAAATGTAGTCTTTACCGAAATTTCCCGCCCAAAAAGTTGATGGAGAGGCGAAATGCGCCCCTCATATTCCGATTTAAAAGACATTCACCCGGTGGACCAAACTTGAAACAAATTTCAAGAAAAAATGTATAACTTGCATGCATCAACTCATCTCTCGTTGCTGCGTTCGCACCCATTCTTAATTGGTTCAATATAAAAAAAGCTCCTAAAAGAGCCTTTTCGTTCCATCTGTAACGAGAAGCAAAACTAAGCAATTATCATGCCGAAAATTCATGCAGATGACAAAGCTTTTATTAAAGGCTTCTCCAATTTTAAAAGAGAGCAATAAATGTTTCATGTCGTCCTTTTTGTTTTTGCTTCTTGTTCAATTAATTTTATTTGTTGTTACTTCTTGTCGGGTTTATACCCAAATCGCAAAGGCGCGTTAGGTCGGTTGCGCTTTGACAGCTGAAGTAGAAACAACGAGTTGTTATGAAGCAATTCATAATTCGACCTCAAGCTTTGATCGTGCTTTGTAAAGTAAACAAAAAAAAATATATCGTATGTTTTACTTTTCCTACATTTTGCCAACGAATTTTAATGTCAAAAAATGTGAAGAAAATATTAGATGCTTCTGCCAGAATCTTCCTCTTTTTGATGTTACGATTAGATTCTGTGGTTTACATTTTTTCATGGGCGGGTTGAATGGTTATGGAAGTTTTTAAACAAAATAGTTTGATTATTTTTTTTTTTAATTGAAAATCTAATAAAAAAAATGTAAGCAAAAAAATTCTTTGAGTCTTTTTTTTTTCCTGATTTAAAATAATGAAAACATAACATTTTTTTTAAGATTATTCAAAAAATACTTACGCGGCTGCTAATTTGAATTCATTTAAGCTTTATAACGCACAATAAGATTCGATAACCAAAGTTCGGTAAATTTTTTACATATTTTAACGTTAGTTTCTATAAAACGATGCACTGTGAGAAATTTTGCTTGATTTCCTGGCATAAATTACGCTAATATTTACGGAGAGACATTCTTTACAATAATTTCACAAGTCATATGTGATGTCATATGTCTTGTCATATGTCATGTCATATGTCATGTCATATGTCATGTCATATGTCATGTTATATGTCGTCATGTGTCATGTTATATGTCATGTCATATGTCTTGTCATATGTCATGTCATATGTCATGTCATATGTCATGCCATATGTCATGTCATATGTCATGTCATATTTCATGTCATTGACATATGTCTTGTTATATGTCTTGTCATATGTCATGTCATATGTAATGTCATATGTAATGTCATATGTAATATCATGTCTGACATGTCGTGACATGTCTTGTCATATGTCTTGTCATATGTCATGTCATATGTCATGTCATATGTCATGTCATATGTCATGTCATATGTCAAGTCATATGTAATGTCATGTCTTGTCAGGTCATGTCATATGTAATGTCAAGTCATATGTCATGTCATATTTCATGTTATATTTTTTTTTTTTTTTTTAGCTTTAAACCAAGGTTTTCAGGTGGAATACCTATTCAGTCAAGTCTGCCTTGGTTCGAAATGGGGTGATAGATTAGTGGGAAGGAAAGGGCAATCAAGTGAAGCATATGTAGGATGTTCTAAGTGTGGTGGAAAGCCAAAGAAACATGTGAATTTGAATCAGAGGCAAGTGTTATGCCTTTACCTCAGTCAATTCAAGTTATAAAGGCAATCTCATCCACAAACTTCTCTACCATCAACTACAACTTCAAGTCGTAAATATTGATGAATTTTTAATTTCAGTTGATTAGAAATGAGGATAGAAAATTTAGAAAGGTTTTAAAGCGAAGGACCATGGCCTGGCCGGGAATCGAACCCGGGACCTCTGGGTTGGCAGTCGAGCACGCTACCAACTCGACTATCGAGGCCGCAAGCTTCTTCTCCAAGTAATAAACCAATATAAGAAAAAATAGTAATATTTCATGTATTTTCCGCTTAAAAAGTGAATTCACTTAACCACTTAAAGACAAAAGGAAGTTAGACCAAAATTGCTTTAAAACGACAACCTATGCACTGTCAATAAAGAAATATGTTATCACTGTGTGTGATAAATATGATTACACAGTACTATTGTGTTTGTCTTTCTACCACTTACATAACTCCCAATTAAAAGTAAGGCTTTAGCCCGAATATTTGCATCCGCATTAAGAACTGCATCAGAACATTTAAATGAAATTTACAATGCATTTAAATTTAATTGGGTTATTATTACTATTAATTTAACGGAATTATGCCAACATCTCGAAGGATTCGCCAGGATAAAGTTTAATATTTGCCACTCAAGGATTGCGAGTTAAGAGGCTTAAGCTTAATTAACTCTGAATCAACAAAAATTAAGTCAGTAAAAATATTAGCTGCAAAGAACAACTCTGAAGCGTTCCATTAGCAGCGCCATCTGTTTATGAGAACTGCAGGTTTTTTTCCAAAACTCTTCTTTCGCAGCATTTTTCACAGTCATAAGCAAACATTTTTATGGTGGAGTAAATGGAGCAACTTTCAGTCACTTCCTTGTTTCATTTTTTTTTTTTTGCATTTATTTGTTGGTTTGTTGCGTGGGTGATATTAACAATAAAGTTATAGTTCCTGATTCTAATTTTGGCAACATCACTTTTTTTTTTGTTTTATTTTCTAAACAATTCTTTCATTCTTTTGAAGACAATTTAAATTCTTTGCCTTGTTTATTTACACGCTTGAAAAAATTCTATTAAAACGCAGTCAATTCGAGCTGAAGCATCTAAATTACTATTTAAGAACAACATGACCACCCACACACTCACCGGTAATTAACGATACTTACACAAAAATGTACATAAACAGTCAGAAACTTGTGTAAACAAACGCATATTAGTGCACACTGAGAAAAATTTTCAAGGAATTTATTAATTGAGTTAACTTTTTGGCGTGACAAGATTACTTTTTACAGCGCAGGTTTCCAAAAAAGTTAAAAAAGGCATTTAAAATGCATCCCCGTTGCATGGAATTGTTACTCGTTGAGTGTGCGAGCTGTGACAAACGTTAAAACACGTAAGGAGAGGTTAATTATTTGACTTTATGAGCAAAAATAAAACAAAAAATTTTGAAGACTTTTTTGGGAAGCTGCTTAAGACGCAACTGCAAGTGCGTTACATGGAATTATAACATGTATGTATATTAAGGTGGGTCAACCCTATATAAAAAATAAGTTTAAAAAGATCACCCCCCATTTGAAGGCTTATGTTGAGAGGATTTTAGTACTATAACATTTTTTTTATAGGGGGACCCAAAATCTGGTCAAAATCATATGTTTTTTATAACTTCCGTTCTAACCGATCGTAAAAAATTTAGATCGACCGGTCTTTGGATAGGTCTCAATAAAGCTGGAAGTTCATTCACTGCATTTGCATATGCGTCTGTCTACTCGCTGGCCCAATTTACGCAAGAAAATAATGGCAGAGTTCAATGAGTGCATTTTACGTTCAGAGTAAGCGTATATACACAAAAATACTGAAAATGTCTTCATTTATAAAGGGTGGTTAAATTTTAAGGGCCGATGTTGAATGTGAACCACACCTTGTAACGAACTTTGTAGCCAGGGTTAGCTCGCTGGATAGCCGGGGTTCGTACAAATTATTTATTTCCGTAGTTTTAAATCTATATCTATACTGTTATATAAAAGGATTCTCTCGGATTTTTAACGTTCAATCACGGGGTAACCGCTGAACCGATTTTAAGAATTCTTTCACTATTCAATTGCGATAATAAGCGACCCTGCTACTGGGTACTACGTTTTTGGTCAAACTTTTTATTTAATGATTTAAGAATTCATGAATTTTAATCCATGCTGCCATTGTATAAGCAGCACAAAATAACAGCAAACAATAGCTTAAGCTCTTTGTTGAGAGAGAGAGAGAGAGAGAGGTGAAAGTTTACAACTCACCGCGCTGCCATCTAAAGTGGATAGTTGCACTCAGTTAATTTCTGATGCAGTGTTGCCATAAGTCCAATATATCGTATTTATTATTATTTTACTAAGATGAAACTCTTTTCATTTCAATAAGAAGCCACTCTTTTTATTATTTTAAGAAATATTCTTGACTGGTTATTTAAAATATGTTTTCATATCATATTTATACTCCCAAGTAACGCTGGGAACGGGTATGCTAGTTATGAATACAAGGGTTCATGTAACTTCACTATTTAAGTTTTTGTTTCAAATGTTTATTTTCACAAAAACAACAATTCATATTTTTTTATTTATTTTTCAATTCTCCGTTGCTCCTGATTTCCCTCGAAGTCCTTCGAAGTAGGATCCGTGAATTCGGTTTGTTTGTCTGTCCTCTGAGTATTTACGATGGGCCGTCTGGTATAGAACCACTCGGGCCAGGTGTAAGCTTGGTCGTTATCCTTGTACAAAAATATGGTCTGAACCACAGTGGGCTATCGACTTGGATATTTTTAAAGCAGACCGTCCAGTATGAAACTACTCGGGTCGACAGAAAAAAACAACTTTCGTGATACCACTGGTATGTTTTATGACCGGCCAACCGATATGAAACCACTCGGGCCGACAAGAAACACTGTCTTACTACTGCCTTTAGTCACTCGTGCTTAGTCACTTGTACACTTGTTCACTTTGTAACTTGTTCACTGGGTCACTTGTTCACTCTGTTACTTGTTCACTTGACTCACCGATGTGCGTTGTTCGCGTGTTGACTTCAAAAGAGACCCACTGTTGGTTCGCTGACTCCTTTTATCCTCAAAAATGGTAACGGGACCTTGTTTGTGTCACCAATTTCCATCTGATCTCGACCTTGAATTTTGCTCGCCTAGAGATAGCGGCAACCTTTTGCCTTGCATGTTATTGTTGTCTTAGTCGCTGTTTAATTACCCTTATATATTTTGTTATTGCCACGTGTGGGTGCATAGAATGCATGTTGTTTGTGTGTTTTGATCATGCTACTGGCTCGCTGTATGCTTTGTGGTTGTTTGATTGCGGGTCGCCCAGCTGCGTGTTTTATGGACAGGGGCGGTTCGCGGGTTCTTGTCCAGGTGCGGTTTAGGGTTGCAGGGCGGTTTCATGTTTTTCGGGGCCCTTTGTGCAGCGGTGGCTTACAGGGAACTATAAGGCATAAATTCAGCGAATTTATGTTTCCTTACAACCTAAACGTCAAGATCTTTTCTGCATTTCATTTGACATTTCTCAATTTCAGACTAACTCAATTTGAACCATGGAAAGATACACAATCAAGTCAATGGTCAGAATGGTGGCAATAAATGGCAACAGTGGATGATCAATTTTCGAAGTGATGAGGCACATTTTCACCTCAGTGGATTCGTCAATAAGCAGAATTGCCGCATTTGGGCGAATGATAATCCAAGAATGATTGTCGTAAAACCAATGCACCCACAAAGAGTGACTGTTCGGTGTGGTTTATGGGCTGGCGGCATCATCGGGCCGTATTTTTTCCAAAATGAGGCCGGTCAGGCAGTTACTGTGAATGGTGTTCGCTATCGTGAGATGATAACGAAGTTTTTATGGCCCGAAATGGAAGATATGGATGTGGACGATATGTGGTTTCAACAGGACGGTGCCACTTGACACACAGCTAACGAAACAATGGCTCTTTTGCGCGACAAGTTCAATGGCCGTGTTATCTCACGTGGTGGTGATGTCAATTGGTTGCCAAGATCATGTGATTTGACACCGTTGGACTTCTTTCATTGAGGTAATTTGAAAGAAAAGGTGTATGTCGATCCAGCAACAATTCAAGAGCTAAAAGATGAGATAATTCGGCACATTAACGGCATAGAACCTCACTTATGCCCCAGCGTCATCAAAAATTTGGACCATCGGAGGTGTGCCGCCGAGGTCGCGGGTGCCATTTGGCCGATATTTTGTTCCATACATAATTGAACCATACCAATATTATCATAATAAATAGATATGATAATAATTTCCTAAATAATTTGTGTTATATTCAAAATCAACATCGGCGCTTAAAATATAACCACCCTTTACTTTAAAAAATCTTAAATCCTGAGTATAAAAAAAGTTATTTTAAGAAATTACCAATAAAAAATTATAGATATTTTTAATTTCTAAGATTTATGTGCAAGAGCCATCCCTGAAAGTAAGGAGCTTCTGACTTGTTTCTGTTATTTTTTCCCGCTATTCGTTATAAGTAACGAGCTGTCAAAAAAAAAAAAAAACGCATATTGTTCATTTCAACGTTACGCACGTAGGCACTCGTTGGCATTAAACTCTCTCTCATAAGCTTTCACACATTGCATTGCGTTCAGCGAGTAGACGGACGCATATGCAAATGCAGTGAATGAACTTCCAGCTAAAGGTTGTGTGACTTTTCCATTTGTTGCTGCTTTGTTTGTTGGATTGTTTTTTTATGCAATAATATGTTTCACAAAGATTTTCCTGACCCGGGAATAAAATATAGGCTATCAGAAGTTTAAAAACTTTCGATAGAGGGTGCTTAAAGTAATAAAATAAAAACGCTTAAACGACAGGACAGATTGTGAACAAATTTGGTATGAAAAACGAAGCCAAACGAAGATGAACCGAAGACTTACGAACAAAACCGAAGGCAAATTTAACCAAAACTTTTATTATCTTTAAACTTTTTTACTTTTTACGAAGTTATAGATAAAAAGATGAACATTTTGTTTGTCGAAGTAATGAAAATGATATCGCCCAGAGTTTCCAAGATGTATATAATAATATATACTAGTATCGCCTGTGGCCGAAATTCGGCCATTTGTTTCTGTAAGGTAACGAAGCTCAAGTTATTTTTCACATAATGAATTGTTATTAATTTGCATGGAAATTCTTAATGCGTACCTTGACGCTATGAGGAAAATTGTGGTAAAGGACAAAAAAGGAAGCATATATCAATCAATAACAAAAATTTATTCAACATATAACATTCATTTAAAGCAAATAAATAAATTAAAAGTAAAGTAAATAAAGTTACTTATAAACGGTAGAAAAGTATAACAAATGAATCAAGATAAATGATAATTCTCAAGATAATAGAAGCAAGCAGCAGTTTTTTTGTTTTTTTAACGCTGAGAGATATTAACCCTAGAATACTAAACATATTTTTTAGTCCTCTAATGCTAAACTTCGCCTGGGAGGCGATTTTTATATAAAATCCATATTTTACTTTAAAAAAAATAAAAATATATTAAAACAAAGACAAAAACATGTTTATTACATATTAAGTAAAAAAAATTAACAAAAACAATTAATTTTTTAAAATACATTACATATACTAAAGGCTTTTTTGCAGGCCACATATTTTGATCTGAGGTAAACAGAAGTCTTTTGCTTCGCCTCACAGGCTATGTTTAGTATTCTAGGGTTAAGAGAAAGCAACAACCACAACAACAACAACAACAACAACAACAAAAATGCTACTCAGCTCTTTTTAAGTGTTTGCGTCACTCCCGCATTCTACTCTTGCTTTTGTAAGCTACAGCAGCGATGTTCAACAGAGCTTTGTTGCTATGTAGTTTCTCATTGTCTCATTGGTAAAAAAAGCGTTTTACATTTGCTCAGTTTTATTTATCTTAATGACAACATATTCGAATAAAAATTATATTGTACAAATCTACTTGAAAGTACCTATCCATCGATATAAGTATTATGTGAATATGTTGAAGGTAACACAGAAAAAAAGGGAACACAAACTTTTTGTTTGCCTATTAATATATAGATATCCAAGATATAACACTTTTTTAATTTTAGGGGGTTTTTACCCCCCTGTGTGAATATAATGGGCAATAATGTTTAAAATTTTAAAGGACATTCAATTTGCAAGAATTTTACAGATGGTCTGTAATCAAGATTTAACTTAGTTAGGGAGTTAATGCAATTTAACTACGGTCACATTGTATAAAATGTGACCTTGAGAAAATCTTTTATTTGAGCTTACCCAGAAAAATCTCTTAAACGATATGTTCTTTAGACCAATGGCTATCAGAAACCATTGAAGTTTTTTCAACTATTTTTTGGTGTGGCACAGTGTAATTTTTATGAACTTTTATTTTCATAAAAAAAGATATTTAAGTTTTGGGGGTACTAAGGAAATTTGATGGAAATATGAAATAAATAGTCAACGATGGAATTAGAGGTACAAAAATGTATAAGAATGCATTGTTGACCTTGTTGACCTTGTTGTCCATTGAGACCTATCCAACGGTACACGATTGGTCTCACGATTGGTTAAAAACTGGTGAAGTTATACAAAAAAGATAATTTTGGGCAGATTTTGGGACTACCAAAAAAAAAAATTTTTATGGTACTAAAATCCTCTTAACATAAGCTTTCAAATGAGGGGTGGTCTTTCCAAACACTTTTTTTCCATCCGGAGTGATCCACCTAAATGTAAAGGCTATATATATAGGTGTAACAGAAGGTAATTCCATATTATACCTTTTAAAATAGCCGGATGGGCTTAATTTCACATTGCCCCATGGCAATGGGGTCGAGGTTCATGGAATTGATGTCCAACAGATAAATCTTCTGGACGTTAGTCCATGCTAATACAAATAAAACGTCCATCCAACCGCTCCTGGGCGTCACTTTTATGACTTCAGAAGCGACCAACGCCCCGTCATAGTAGTTTCAACACCGGTTACGCACTATACCTAAGTGTATATTTAAATTAATAAATATACTGTATGGATAGCCACCAATGTTAGAATGCAACAGTACCAATTATGGATGATTAGTTAGTTCACCATCCACATTTATTGGTGGAAATCAAGACCCATCTGCCATCTCTGAAAAATTATTGATATTGCCACCCGGTTGATTAAGCGCAACTCCACGTCGATCACACAAACTTGTTCGCGATATTGCATAACCACAGCCAGCACGATACTCACCGAAGGGCCAGCCCTGCGATAGTCCCCCGGGCAAAGGGATTTACCTCGACACTCACTAACACACACCGACACATCTACATCCATCGTTCATGATTGTGGAGACAAAAGCCATTACTATTGGACGTGCTACAGCGTAGACCACATCGCACTTCACTGTGTGTGACACATGGTCACCACTAATTTTTACCTTTTCAAACTGACACTCCGAGGCAACTAAAATATATTTTTCACCTCGGAGTATCCAATTCTGACAACTCTTGTACACCAATTTATACAGCACCGTTTTAACCAGTCTTGTTAAGACTATCCATGAGACCAATGCCAATGTGCCGGTGAAAATTGTGATCGTACGTCTGCCGAGCGTAACGACTATCCCCATGCTAACAAATTGCAAGGATAATTACTATTCATTCGTAGGCATGCGCTACCTTTGATCAAGTAAAACGGGGTCCACCTACTCCCCAGATTGAAAGACCAACTCCAGAATCTGAATAGTCCCTTCTCATTTACACAGGATAGGGTGAACACATTGCTTCCTACTTTATCCTGGCTTTGGACAGGCTGTTCATGAGAACAGGCGGAGTTGGTGTAACGTCAAAACATATTTTACACCAGTCTTTTTTACAGAAAGTCTTAGTCTTTTTTACAAAAATAGTCAAAAAAAATCATGATATCATGAGCGCCGCTACAATATCGAAATGTGAAATCAATCATGCACCGGCGTTGTATGGAATTATAACTCCATAAATATGTTATAGAACAGAAATGAAGGATTTTCCTACGAAAATAAAAAAAATAAATGATCAAGTCGTCATATCGTGTAGGTAGCAGTTTATGCAACAAAAATGCAATGTTGTTGCATGGAATTATTACTCACTCAGTAGAAGTGCTATAACAAATTATATTTTACTACGGCAAAAAAGGTTTTTTGACTTCATATTGAAAATAAAAAATTCGGAGCTACGATACCAACAAGCAATGCATTAAAAATGCAACAACAATTAAAAAACGTTGCATGAAATTATAACTCCGTGACTATTAGAGCTGTCCTAAAAAAATTTTTTTCGAAATTTAATTCATACTGCTCGGAAAAACGTAACATTTAGCGTCAGATCTACTCTCAAAAATTTTCATCCCGATCGCGTCGGGCCTTACCCTGCCTAGTTGGGCTAAAAGTTCAGATAGTTGGAAAATAGTCCAAAATTTCACACATCTTGATTTTTTGGCCATTTTTTGGACACTAGGCAGCCATTTAGCTTGCTAAAAATATTTTCATAGTAAAGGACATATAATTTCCTTTCCAACGAGCAAAATAAGTTCAAAATCAGTTGAGATTTGAGGTTCCGTGAGAATATTAAAGTTTTCGATATTTCTTTTTTTAGCTTTGAACCAAGAATTTCAGGCGGAATACCTATTCAGTCATTCTGTCTTGGTTCGAAATGGGGTCATAGGTTAGTGGGAAGGAAAGGGCAATTATGTGAAACAAGTGTAGGATGTTCTAAGCGTGGTGGGAAGCCAAAAAATATGTGAATTTGAATTTGAAGAGGCAAGTAATGCCTTTGCCTCAGTCTTCTTCTCTACCATCAACTACAACTTCAAGTCGTAAATATTGATGAATTTTCAATTTGAGTTGATTAGAAATGAAGATAGAAAATTGCAAATGCGAAAGGTTCAAAGAATAGGATCATGACCTGACCGGAAACCGAACCCAGGACCTCTGGGGTAGCAATCGAACACGCTACCTACTCGACAACCGAGGCCGCAATAGAATGTTAACTCATTGAGTTCCATTTTCACTTCAGAAGATCAGATTTTTTGTGAGATGGCCAATTATCTGTATAAAATTCTCTTACTTGCAGCAAATACTGCCTCTCTTCCTCGTCTTGGTTAAACGTGCGATTGTACTCAGTGATCAATTTAACCGCTCTTTTAGCGGGATCATTTACGACATGAATACTCTTACAAATTTGCAATCCTGTGGTAAAGTCTTCATGTTCACTCTATGCTGAGGGATCGCATTTTAAAAAATCCATTTTTATTTCCAAATGTTGAAATAATCCTTTGCTGTTGGTTGTTATGAAATCATTTACATCACTTTCAGCAAACGACTGAATTCTTCAACAGAAACAATATTTCTTGTGCGATAATCTGTGTAATCTTCGTCATCAATGTGCAATGCTTCTAACATTTTCTTCTTCGTTCCTAATGGCACTTGTTGATCAAAGAACACAAATGCAGCTGGCTCTTCCGATAGAAATGACACATGTCTTCAGAATTTGTGAACCAAAGCAGCAGAAAATTTTGAATTTGGGTAATTAACTATTTCTTTTATGAAAGTTAAGTTATCGGGACTTGAATCGCATTGTCACATCGAAACCAGTATTTTATATAAATGCGGATCAAGACGTTGTATATTTCATGCAAGCCATCTTTTCTTACCATGTGGAATTCATTCTGAAACAGAAAAATTTTAAATGAGTAAATGGCCTTGGCCATAAAGCGAGCATGAGAAATTGCTCCAGAAGTACGAAGCTTGTAATCATCACTGCCTAGAAAAAGAACTGCCACTTCCAAGAGTTCTTTGTAGTCGCCACGCGGTTGCTTATCCCGTAGATGCAAACGACAGAAAGCTTTAAATTCTTAGCATTCCTCAAGACTGATACTTCTCTTAATAATTTCATCAATAATTTCTGAGTGATACTTGGTAGCATCTATATTTTTTCATTGTTTTCCAAAACGATCAAAGGCAGTTACCTCAAGCGCAGATGATATTGTGAAAAAAGCTTAAAAAATTGCTCGAAGCAAAAGTTTGTTTACATGTCTTTGGAAACTTCAACGGAGTGAAGACCAGGGAGGAGTGACCAAGTCATTTTCAAGACGGATTACCGTTTCATAAATGATCATCTACGATTTGCAAAAGAAAGCCTTTCACACTTATATTGATAAAATTAACTATTTCTTGAGTGAACAATGAAAATAATGTTAAAATTGCTTTGAAATTACGTTCTCGACCAAAATTCATTCCTGGTGAAATTCATTAGATTGGGACTCATAATCATGACATCTCCATCAAATTCGATTGGACAGAGTTTTGTTGTATATCAACGGATTCTAAACTTATTTTGCTTGTTAGAAAGGTAATTATGTGTACTTTACGATGAAAATATTTTAAACATACTAAATGGATGCCTAGTGTCCAAAAAATGACCAAAAACTAAAAAATAGTGAAATACTGGCATTTTTTCCCATTACCTCAACTTTAGTCCCAACTAGGCAGGGTAAGGCACTACGCGATCAGCATGAACATTTTGGAAATTTGGTTTGACGCCAAATGTCACGTTTTTCCGAGCAGTTTGAGTTAAAATTCGAAAAAACTTCGGCTCCATACAACTGGAGGACAGCTCTAGTGACTATTGCCGCTATGGTAAATTTTATGGAATGACAGTAAAGCTGAGACTATCGATCACATGACAAAAAAAAAAAAATAAATAAAATAATGGCGTCTTGAGGTCTCTCCAGGAACGTCATAAAGTAACCTTAACCTTCGGATGTAATAAGCCTTGTCTGCGTACTGCGGATCTCTGCGCAGATCGATCACCCTTTCTCCGCCACTCGTGGGTCCAAACATGAATAAAAATCAAGACAAAGAACCAAAAAAATCTAGCCTCTCGAGGCAACCGAATGTCCCAACGTCCGAACCCTTGGCCGAATCCTCCCTGCCTGTTGTAACCTCGTCCGAGACAGTGAGCATCTTGTCCAACCCCAGTCTGTCCGTGCCCTTGTCTCAGTCCAACCTAAACGTGTCCGTGGCCGGGACCAACCCCAACCCCAGCTTATTCGTAGCCCCTTGTCCGGAAATTCGCCTTCCGTCCGCAACCCTAGTTCCTCCTTCGGAGGAATCCTCCGATTCAATTCCTTTCATCGGACGCCTTTACCTGGATAGCACTGAGGAGGACTCAAATCCTCCCTCGACCGCTACCTGTATCGGCACCGACACAGAGGACGAATTGTTGGATGACTCCAAATTGGAGACCACCGCAATAGAGGTGAAAACTCCGTTGTCCCCAGGGACCATCAAAGCTCGCTCCAACTACAGGAGCTCGAAGCGCTTCCTGAAAAGGATGATGGCCCGTGACCCAGTTTCACTGGTAGTCAGGGACAAAAAAATTAATAAAAAAGCACGAACGGCTTGTGAAGCTCTTCGAGAGAAAGGAAGCTGGGCTTTCTCTCGAACCCAGAGCCCCACAAACCCCCGCAATCCCTCCCTTAGCTACTGCCCCCAAGGCGAACGGCGAGGGAGAGACTGCACCCAGGAAAGCGGATCCCCCCTCACAAACTTCCAAGTCCAGGAAGAACCGTAAGGGGAAATCCGATTCGAAGAAAGAAGAGATAAAGACTATCTCCGCGCCTACTCCGTGCATGGTGAAGCCATCTTATAAGGCTGTGCTTGCCGGACACTCGAGAACCCCTTCTGGGACATCTCGAGACCTGGCAGGCAGAGTCTCCACCGGGGAGCGTGCCGGAACCTCAGGATTGCAGGCCAAACGGCAAAGATCCGAGGATGAAACCAGAGGAAACGGACCCAAAAGGCCCAGACCTTCCCCTGGTTTCGAAGGCGCGCCTAGTGACCTGCAGGTAGCCATCATCGACCAGCAAAATCCGGACGGTAGGATATCGCTGGACAGATGGCTGCTTGTGGAGAACGAGATCCTCAAGAAGATGATGGCCAATACCGAAAACGGCGACTCCGAGGAGTATAAGTTTGACGGTGCTGGGTGGGCCAGGGGGGTGAAGATCGTCGGGTGCAGCAACGGGAAGTCACTTGAGTTCCTCTCCCATACCATCTCCAATATAGGAGAACTCTGGGAGGGGGCCAAGCTCAAGGTACTACCCCGCGCAGAACTTCCGCTTCGCCGACTAGCCAAAATTTGGATCCCACCTCCTGCTGCGCACGAGGACAGCTCCATAGTTGGACTGTTGGCAAAGCAGAATGACTGGGCCAACGTGAAAGACTGGAAACTACTCGAGTCCAAAAAGGGTTCCAATGGCAACGGTAAAGAACTTACCTTTGCCATGGACAAAACCTCAGTAGATCTGATCAGGGGTCGATCAGGGGTGCTGAAATTTGGGCTCGGGGCAGTGAAAGTCAGGGTGCATGGGGAGAGTAAAGGCGCTGATGCTGCAGACAGTGCAAATTAACTTGCACCACTGCAAAGCAGCCACTGAAGATCTGTTGATCTTCATGCAGGAGAAGGATGTGGACGTAGCCCTAATCCAGGAACCCTGGCTAATAGCCAATAGGGTACAAGGACTAGGGGCGAAGCAGTTTAACCTGTTTCACTCCACTGAAGGTAACAAGATAAGAAGTTGCATTCTTGTGAAGAAATCTCTAAATTTTCTTTTTCTTCACAGATTCAGCGACGGAGACACGGTGGCTATAAGGGCGGAGTCAAATGATCACCCAATCATTTTGGCCTCGTCCTATATGCCATATGAAGCAGCAGACCCACCACCGAAGGCAGTCCGGGACCTAGCGACATACACTAGCACCAGGAACATCTCTATGGTGCTGGGCTGCGACGCAAACGCACACCACATTCAATGGGGCAGCAAGGACATTAATAGAAGAGGTGAGTCCATTTTTGAATACCTCCTTACATCAGACTTGACATTATGTAATAAGGGAGACCATCCCACTTTCCATAATATAGTCAGGGAGGAGATTCTCGACCTCACCTTTGCACTAGGAATAAATAGCGAATTAGTTAGAAACTGGAGGGTATCTCCTATCGATTCTTTTTCAGATCACTTTAGGATACTCTTCAATATTGATTTTGAGAACACTACTCGCACAGAACCATTTAGAAATCCAAAAAGAACGAACTGGACTGAATACACTAGATGGCTAGAAACTCAGATCTCTCACCCATGTAAGGATGACCTTTCTGACAGTATAGCAATTGACAGTGCAGTCGATTTCATCTCAGGGAAAATGAATAAGGCTTTCTGCAAGTTCTGCCCCATCTCCAGGAGTCGCAAACCCAAACAAAAATGGTGGAACAGCGATCTCAAAGCGAGGAGAACTGAGGTTAGAAGTTTGCATAACAGGGCCAGGTTAAGCAAGGAAGAGGCAGACTGGGACTCTAACAGATCTGCTCTCGATTCCTACACTAGAGACCTAAGAAGAGCTAAAAGAAAATCGTGGCAATCTTTCTGTGAATCCATTGAGAACACTAGCGAGGCGGCCCGACTACGCAAAATCCTATCAAAGTATCCGGTAGCCCCGGGCTACCTTAAACGCCCAGACAACTCGTGGACGGAAACTTGCCAGGAGACAGTGACACTACTCATGGAAGCCCACTTCCCTGGCTGTACCGATCCCGCAATACATGCGAACCCGTACAGATCCAAAAGCATCTTCCCAGAAACCCACACTGATATACCCAATTTAATAACAGAGCACAAAATAGAGTGGGCGATTAAATCTTTCAAGCCGTATAAATCGGCTGGATCCGATGGTATCACCCCCGCTATGCTTCAGCACGCTCTGCCGGCTATCTCAACCTTGCTTTTAAAAATTTTTAACAGTTGCCTAAGGCTGGGTTATGTGCCCGTAAATTGAAGAGAGGTGAAAGTAGTCTTCATACCCAAAGCTGGGAAAGCTACTCACTCCACCGCAAAAGATTATAGACCCATTAGTCTCTCTTCTTTCTTACTGAAAACATTAGAGAGAATTCTGGATCAACACATAAGATCGCTCCTTAATGACCGAAACCTGTGTAGCAAACAACACGCCTACCTTAAAGGTAAGTCGGTGGAAACAGCGCTACACGAGGTAGTCTCGGTAATTGAGAGAAACCTCCACTTCAAAGATTACACCCTAGCTACCTTTCTCGATATCGAAGGGGCTTTCAACAATGTAAGCACAGATTCAATAAGGGCAGCTCTTGAAAATCTACAAGTGGAAGAAAAGATAACCAAGTGGATTGTTGAAATGCTGAAAAGCAGAATCATCAACACACAAATCGGAAACAGTAAAGCAAGGAAAACAACTTCAAGAGGAACACCTCAAGGGGGAGTCATATCTCCCTTGCTTTGGCTCCTAGTTGTAAACGAACTGCTGACTACTCTCAGCGAAAAAGGCTTTAAAGTGACAGCATATGCTGACGATGTCGTACTGCTGGTGGGAGGGAAGCACCTCTCAACCATCAGCAACATGATAGAAACAGCACTTAAAGAAACTGTCTCGTGGGCAGTACCAAACGGACAAGGGGTCAATCCCGATAAAACCGAACTGGTGCTATTCACAAAAAGAAACAAGATTGAGAATTTCTGCCTCCCAAAAATAAATGGCAGAACCCTGCAGCTATCCAATAAAGCAAAATATCTCGGAGTAATCCTTGACTCAAAGCTCACTTGGAAAAGCAACACTGATGAAAGAATAAAGAAAGCAACCAGTGCCTTCTACGCTTGCAAGAAAACCTTCGGTACAAATTGGGGGATGAAACCCAATGTCATCCATTGGATGTACACGGCTATCGTCAGGCCCATACTAACCTACGGCTCGATTGTATGGTGGAAGGCCACTGAGAAGACAAGTTACCTCAACTCTCTCTCTAGAGTACACAGACTGGCCTGTCTAGGAATAACAGGTGCACAGCGATCAACGCCTCAGGCAGGCCTGGAGGTCATATTGAACCTTCTCCCCCTGGACGAGTACATGAAATCCACTGCAACCAAAGCGGCGTTTCGACTTAAGGAAGCTAAGCTTTGGAGGCACTGGACGCATGGACATGCCTCTATACTCACAAAGTATAGTCCTGAGGATCTCGCCACCACCTCGGATTACATCACCCCGAAAATAGAGTTTCGGCAGAATATGTCATTCTCCTTTCCAAAAAGAGAAGAATGGGATTCGAACCACCCTTTCAGTGAACACGACATCCAGATCTTCACTGATGGATCCAAAATGGAGAATGGCAAGGGGGCCGGAGTCTACTGCAGTGCACTACAATTATCCTTGTCATACAGACTACCAGATTACTGTAGTGTCTTTCAAGCAGAAATTTTTGCGATTGAAAAAGCGGCTACGACAATCCTAATAAAGAACATCAATCCATCATGGATAACAATCTTTGTGGACAGTCAAGCTGCGATAAAAGCACTCCGCAGTGAAACAACAAACTCGAAATCTGTACTGAGCTGCCGACAAGCTCTCATCAGAATGAGTCCTCCCCACAAGATCAATATCTGCTGGGTCCCCGGTCATCGTGACATAGAGGGAAACGAAATAGCGGACAGATTGGCAAGGGAGGGCTCAGAACTGGAAAGAAGTTCTGCGATCGGGTCGATTATGGCTCCAATCGGAGAATTCAAGAAAAGAATAAACGACAAAGCCAGAAATAACACAAACAACTCCTGGTCAAACAGGGACGACTGTGTTATCTCTCGCTACCTATGGCCTAAACTCTGCGAAAAAAGGACCCAATCCCTACTTTCAATGAGTAAAAAGGAAACTCGCATCCTAGTAGGAGTCCTCACGGGGCACTGTTGCATAGGCACAATGGCCTCGAGATTGGGAATTCCGCACCCAGACTTCTGCAGAAGCTGTGGAGATGTCGAGGAAACAGAAACCATCAAACATCTGCTTTGTGAGTGTCCTAACCTCCAACAACGCCGACTTCGCCACATGGGAAGCAGAGTGTACGGAGAACTGCAGGAGCTCGTGGATGTACCACTGATGGATCTTTTCAGATTTATACGGAGCACCGGTTGGTTCAACCAACCTCGCTCCAGTGACTAGCAAGACCTAGTTGATTTTGCCATAGTAGGACCACAGAAAATAGGGAACCACAATGGACCAATAGGCCCCCGTGTAGGCAACGCTAAGTTGTCCCTCCCTTCTAACCTAACCTAACCTAACCTTAACCTTTTAATTACATTCGATATTTTTACTAACCCGTGTTGTGGATTTCTACCCCAATTAAAATTGTTGCATACTTTGCAAGGTATTGTATATTAAAAAAAGTTTTTAGGTGGAATAATATATAGATGATATTAAATACACATATCCTTACAATGCAATAGCACAACATAAATTGAGATTTTTAGAAATTTCAATGAACAGGCTAGAAATTTACCCCACAAATGTAGTTAAGGGTTAATACACCGAATGCAACAGCAAAAGAAAAAATAAAGAAGAAAATTATATCGACATTAATACCTATAAGGATATGTGTTAGGGACAAGGATTTGGATAAGACTTGCACCAAATGCAAAAGCAAAAGCAAAAATAAAAAAAAAATATAAAAAAAAATTATAGTGACATTATTATCTATAAGGATAACAAAAGTAATACGGACAAGGATTTGGATAAGAATTAGGACAAGGATTTAAACAAGAATGAGGGCATGGATTTTAACAAAGATTAGGATCAGAAATATAAATATTAATGAGGAGGACAAAGGTTTAGATAAAGAGAAGAGCATGGAATTGAACAAGTATTAAGACAATAATTCAGATAAGAACTGGGAAAAGATTATGACAAGGAGATGGACAAGTATTAGAAGAAAGATTTAAACTAGACTTGCAACGAATAGTATATTTGGCAGTATACTGAATACCGAATATTCGGCGAGGCCCCTGACCGAATAGCCGAATATTAGGCAAAAGTATTCGGCTGGATTTTACCGCCAAAAACTTGTACAGACGTGATTGTTTCGCGCTCCTTTGTTTTGTTCTAATGTACTCATCGCTGGCGCGCCCGCTGTTGCTCTGCGCGGTATATTGCTAAAGCCCGTATGATACTTCATTAAATTGCTAATTTTTTTGTCATTAAAAATTACAATAGAGCAGTTCAAATAGTACTTATGCATATATTCAATTGGTGTGAGTAAGTATGAATTGGAGGAAAAAATGTGGGACGGACTGCATTTTTAATGCATTGTTTGTGACGTTTCTCTCAATTCGCTCGTCGTTAAGTTTCGATCAAATATTTGCTGTCAACTTCTTGTTTCAACGCAACTTCACCCAAAAAAAACTTTTTGGTATTATTAACAATATCAGTACTGTTAAATTTATTTTAGAAAATGCTATTAATAAAAAATGCTTCTCTTTATAAAAAAAATAAATAAAAGTTTGAAAATACTCAAATTAAGATGTTTTTATGGTTGTTTATCAACAAGATTCTTGTTTAGTTAAAAACAATTTTATTTTAATATACCAGAAGTTTTTTTGTTGCTGTAGCTCCTTGCGAGAAAGAAAAAATCAGCGTAATTTTTCATTTTACCAATTATTTCTCTATGACAAAATATAATATTTAAGTATTCGGTATTCGGCCGAATAATATGTAGATATTCGGCCGAATATAATAAAAGCCGCCGAATAGGCCGAATACCGAATAGTATACGAATATTCGTTGCAAGTCTAATTTAAACACAACTTAAACAATATTAAGGAGAAGATTGGGAGAAGAATAAGGACAAGATAAATAGTACAAGGAATGGAACAAGGATTTGGAAACAGTAAGTATCAGATTTGAAACAAAAATTGGGAAAAGAATTGGGGTAAGGATTAGGAGAAAGATTCGAAGGAGGATAGGGTAAGAAATATGGACATGTATTAAACAAGAGTTTGGATTAAAGCAAAAAGTAGCGAAATTATTAGTATAAATATAGGTATGAGGATAAGGATGAGAACAAATTTGACGACAAAGGAAAGTACTGGAACAAGAATAAGAATGAAGATATCACGCGACCCGTCCAAACCTACGGGTGCGTCTACAATACAGCCAACTTTTTTATGCTGGGAAGTTCTCTTAAGGCCTTCTTATAAGGCCACACAAGTCCAACTACTCTGTCCCATGATTTCATTGCCATTATTTTGCTCAAGGTCAATTCATTCACAGCGTCATTTCAAAGTCATCCCATGACCGAAACAACATCGTACTCTATTTTGATATTGAAATGTGAACACTACTCGTGTAAACAAATTTTAATGTGAAATTTATTTGTTTTTTTTGGCTTCTCCAAATTTGTTTTTTGATTTTATTTTTTGTTTCTTCTATTTGCAGCAAGCTGTTTTTATTAGATCGTTTATCCACATTTCGATGCACGTTGGCTATTTTATAAACATAAACAAAAACAAAAAAAAAAATAAATAACAAAAAATTGAGAAACACAAATTGATATAAAATTATATTGGAGATGAAAAGAGTTGTGTCACATTTTGCACCATACCGTGTGAACAGTCCAAAACAATTTCTACATGCAACCGCAATGTGACCAAAGTGCAATAAAAAAGCTCATAAAGTTAAAAAATAATAAAGATTTTATGTTATTTGTTCAAGACATAAATATACATGTCTTTTTAATGCTGTACAGTTTAAATTAAATTCAATGATAATTGCTTTAGAATATTTGGGCCAATAAAAAATATTATTTTTCCAGCATTTTAAATTAAAATATATCTTTGTTTCGTTTGTGAAAACAAATCTTGAACGACAGTTTATTATTGAAGCCGAATACCACTCTATACAAAGGTGCATAGTTAGTTCGAATTGCATTAGAACCTACGAGTTCTAAAAAAAGCAAAAGCAAAAGCAAAAGCAAAAGCAAAAGCAAAAGCAAAAGCAAAAGCAAAAGCAAAAGCAAAAGCAAAAGCAAAAGCAAAAGCAAAAGCAAAAGCAAAAGCAAAAGCAAAAGCAAAAGCAAAAGCAAAAGCAAAAGCAAAAGCAAAAGCAAAAGCAAAAGCAAAACAAAAGCAAAAGCGTCGACGTTCTTGTTAATACTACAGGCTATGGAGATATACAAAGGCAATTTGTTATGTCAGTGACTTTTTGAATAAAAGCTATTTTTTCGGCAAAAATGTTTTTTCCCTAACAAAGTCTTCTTTTAGATCGATATGTTTAGACCAACGTTTTCCCAATTTGTTATTCCTTCTAAATAATAAAAGGTTCTCAAGGTAAATAAAGGTCCTCGATATCGCCGTTTGCTTCGAAATGTTTGTTTCATTCGACTCAAATCTCTTATCGTTATTTTTTAGGTTAAGAATTAGAAAATAATCGCAGGGGGCTTAATCTGCAGAATTTATGGATTTTTGCCATATTCACAACATAGAGGTAACTAAATTGAACGATCCTCGTGAAGTATTTGGAGTGAAATATTTCTGGACAATTAATATCACGTCATCGAGTATTAAATTAAGTAAAACTTTGGTTACGATTTTTGGAAATATTAATTTTTAGGGGAATGAGAGGATTTTACATTTTCGTTCAAAGCAAATGTCTAAATTTTTTCTTTACCTTTATTTACTTAGTATGGGAGGTATTAATGCTTCAGCCTACTCAATGATAATTTTTTTCTAATTTTTCTTTGCCATCTCTTAATTACATTTCTGGTAATTTTAATGATAAAATGTGCATTACAACTTTAGTTCTATAAATTTTTTTGTTTTGAATCTAATTTACTGAGTCTATACTTCTCTATAACTTATTTCTGTCATGAAAATTTTCTTGAATCTTATCAAGTTCTCAAATAAAGGAGAAAAACACATAGTTTGTACTAGCAATAGTATGGAAAATAATTGTGGTGACCTAACGGTTCTGTTAATGTATTGTATACAGATAAAAACGATATATTTTAGAATTAAGACAGAAATACAGCGTTTTGCTAGAATACATCATTTGGTACAAGACAAGAATAAAAGTGTTAACGAAAGTGTTTCTATTGTTCCAAACGAAGTATTAGAAATCTAAAGGACCTTCGAAATTCCAACAAAACAAAATTGACGGTATTGAAAAAGTGATTTCATGAAATTAACGGAGAACAACAAAATTCGAAAGAAATAAAATTGACAACAATATAGGAGAAGCAGTTCAAAAGAAACTACGTAGACATCTATGGTACTTGATTGAAGCTAACATTGCATTGGATTTCTTCGATGATAAAGAAGATGTCAAAATGAAAAGAAAAATTGTTTCTAATTTTTATATTGAAAACAAATTTTCGAGCTCTAGGCCAAGCATGTTGACAACAAGACAACATGAAGAACAAAGAAGGCAACAACCAACAACAACAACAACGGCTCTGTATAGAGCAAATCACACAGCTTGACTATACAGACTGTTTCATTGGCCGCTACACCAACTCATCAGTAGCCTTTGTATGACTTTACTCTGTTATCCATTCAAGCTACTTAGGTTCTACATATACTGCCAATATGCCGAGAAGGTTAGGTTAGGTTGAAGTGGCTGAGCCGATAGACGACTCGTACACCTAGGCCAGTACAGGCCCGTTGTGACACCACATAATCCCTTTTTGACTAGAGATTCCCCTCCTCTATAAACCAGTTCGAACGGAGTATGAACTTTAAAATATGCCTAATTTCCAGGCATGAGCCTTCGGTAAGTCCACTTAGGAAGGGATGGCCCAAAGTTGCCATTCTCCTTCTAGCTAGTGCCGGACATTCGCAGAGGAAGTGCTGAGTGTTTTCTTCTTCCTCTTCGCACATGCAGCTTCTGCAAAAGTCATTAGATATAGCTCCTAAGCGAAGAGCATGCGTTCCGATTAAACAATGACCCGTGAGGATTCCTATTATTTTAGACAGGTTTGCCCTGTTAAGTTCAAGCAGCGAGTTGGTGCGTTTTGAGTCGTAGGAAGGCCACGTTAGCTTAGCTATCCTACATGTGTCAAGTTGTTCCCAGCGTTCTTGTGCAAGGCTTAAAGTTTTGCTCCTGCACCGGAGTTTGTAGGAGGAAATGGGTATACCAATAAAGTCCTCGTTTAAGAGGGTGTTAGAGGTCGTACCCTTCCTTGCCAGTTCGTCAACCAGTTCATTGCCCTCGATATCCCTGTGTCCGGGTACCCATACGAGGTGGATCCTGAATAACCTGGTCATCTCATTGAGACATCTGCGGCATTCAGTGAGAATTTTGGAGTTATCAATATGTGAGTTTAGCGCCTTGAGCGCAGCTTGACTGTCTGAAAAGATGTGGATACTTTTTCCACTGAGGTCTTTTTGACCTAGAATCTTAGCGGTTTCATGAATGGCCATCATCTCCGCCTGGTAGACACTGCAGTAATTTGGGAGTCTAAAGGAAGCTTCAATTCCAAGATCCTGGGAGAAGATACCTCCCCCTACTTGTTCTTGAAGCTTAGATCCGTCAGTAAAGATTTTAATGCCGGTGGTTTTAAGGGGGGTTTTGTTAACCCAGTCTAGCCGTGAAGGGATGAGAACCACATAGTTCTTTTCAAGGTTTAAACAGGGCACACAGTAATCTGTTCTGTCAGGGACAGATGAGTCTAGAATTAATGTGTGACCGCAATTATTACCTATCCAATTTCCAGATTCTCTTAGTCTGAGAGCTGCTATGTTAGCACATTCTCTGGCAAAGATATCTAGAGGAGGAAGGTGAAGCATGACATTTAGAGCACTAGTTGGGGTTGAGCATAATGCCCCGGTAATACATAGACTTGCACTTCTTTGAACCTTAGCAAATTTCTGAAGTATAGTTTTCTTATTCAGGGCCCTCCACCATAGCAGTGAGCCACATATAAGTATGGGGCGGACAATTGCCGTATAGATCCAGCGTACTATTTTAGGGGAAAAACCCCATTTTTTTCCAATCGATTTTTTACAGGCAAACAGAGCTATGTTTGCTTTTTTAACACGTTCATTTATGTTGTCATTCCAGATAAGTTTCTTATCCAGAATAACTCCTAGGTATTTCGTGCTGTCACTAAAGAGCAACCTCGTGCCGTTCAGACGCGGAGGTTCTAAGTTAGGAATTTTATATTTCCTGGTGAAAAGGATGAGACCTGTTTTCTCCGGGTTTACACTCAAACCACAAGAGGACGCCCATCTTGAGAGGGTTGCGAGTGCTCTCTCCATGAGTTGACAGAGAGTTTGAGGAAATTTTCCGTTAAAGACAAGAGCAATGTCATCAGCATATGCAATAACTTTGTAGCCTTCCTCCTCCATGATACGCAACAGTTGGTCAACCGTCACGGACCACAGAAGCGGAGACAAAACACCCCCCTGTGGAGTCCCCCTGCTTACAAATCTACGGATAGAGGATTCCCCCAGTTCTGAGTTTACCACCCTGCCCAAGAGCATCTGGTGGATGAGACTCACGGGAAAATCCTCCACCCCCAGTTCTGACAAGGCAGAGGTGACCGCACAGGGGAGGACGTTATTGAATGCACCTGCTATGTCTAGAAAGGCAGCAAGCGTGTATTCTTTGTTCTCAAGTGATTTTTTAATTGTAGACACAAGAGAGTGGAGAGCTGTTTCTGTCGATCTGCCTTTTATATAAGCATGCTGAGATTTAAGGAGCCGGTCGAGTTTCGGCTTAAGAAGAAGCCCAATAAGCCTCTTCAGTGTTTTAAGCAGAAAGGAGGAGAGGCTTATGGGTCTAAAGTCGTTCGGTTTAGTGTGAGATTTACCAGCTTTCGGTATGAAGATGACTTTCGTCTCTCTCCAAGCTAATGGAATGTAGTTAAGGAGTAGGCAACCATGGTAGATCGCCTGAAGCCAGGGTACTATTGCGTTGAAGCTATAGTGGAGTTGAGCTGGTATAATGCTATCGGGACCCGGAGATTTATAAGGTTGGAACGAGTAAACCGCCCATCTTAAATTCTCCTTGCTGGTTAGCTGCCCAATCTGCTGAGGTGTAAGTTCGGAGGAGGATGTTTGATAGCTGGAGTTGTTAGTGTGACCACTTCCAGGAAAATGTACGTCCATGAGTGTATCTAAGGTTTCGATACATGAGTCTGTCCAGGTACCATCTTCTTTTTGAAGAAAGCTTGGTGCTGTTGGGAATTTTGCAAGTATTTTCCTAAGCCTTGAGGCCTCAGAAGAATATGCCGAGAAAGTTACCCGGAATTTATTTTTGGCAGAGAACGCTTGAATTTTTGTAACTGAGTTCTTATCTAATTTTTGATGCATACTGTTCCAAGGTTAACCTAGATCGTATCATACTTTTAGGCATAGCCTTAATTCATGTGCATCTTTGAAATTCGATCACAGCGGTTTACTGCTATCAGAGCATATTGAAGTTGTTGTTATTTTTGTATTTTTGCTGTTTAGCTCCTCCCTTTTTTCCACACTTTCCGTTAGTTTAACTGATGGTACACCTAAGATGGCGTGGATATCATTTTTTTGTTATGAAAGACTTTGTTGTTTTTTTATGTGATAAACACACAACCATTTTTCTTAACATTTTTATGGGCGTGCTCTTCCAGAATATTTAATCTTAATATTTGTATACGGCCTTTTCATTATTTATATTGAAAACAAATTTTTCGACCTCTAGGCCAAGCATGTTGACAACAAGACAACATGAAGAACAATTCGAATTGAATTAGTATAGATTCTAGAATTGATTATTTTTAACATGCTGATGTCCTACAAAGAATAGTATATTCTTTTCTCGCTTCAAGTGGAATCGCTACAGAATCGTTTTTTTCACTTTTTAAATAGATTCTTTTCATATATGTAATCATGGTTGAATAAATTAGGTTGTCTCGTGGCGCACTCTCTTCTCAGTACACATAATTGTCAAAATCAATGAAAAGCTACAACAACAACTTCATCGGCTTTGCATGTTATCAATTTACGCATTCAGATTTTGTATGAGTTGTCAACTGCGATTCGACATTTATGCGACAACCTTATTTATTAAACCATGTATGTAATACTTCAATATTGGCAGCAAACTAAATTTTTAATGAGTTTCAACTACGAAATCAAAGAGAGATAGCCTACATAAGATTTTGTTGTTTGTATTAGTATATTTAAATATACTACTACTATACGTCAACGGGGCGGTTGTTAAGAAAAATGTCTACCCAAACATAAAACAAAACAAAGCATACATATTTGTTTTGCATAAATCATAGGTACGCACCATTATAAAACAATTATCAGACCAACGCGTGAAATATGATAAAAATTTAAAAAGAAAAATTCAAGCAAACAAAATTTAAACCATAAAAATTGAAACAACAGAAATTTTAAATGAAATTTTTGACAATGAAAGCACCGCTCCTGAGTTTTTTTATTATAAAATTAAATTTCGAGTACATAAAAAAAACCCAAAAATAAATAAATAACTGGTAATTTTAGCCACTGAAAGGACTTTGACCTAGCTTCTTATGATCAATTGTGTTGTGCGTGTTATTAAGTTTGTACACAATTGACCGAGAACTGGACCCACAGGTTTAACGCCGACTCCGAACCGCGATGAACGGAATGTTCTTATTCTCAATTAGCTTTACATGGCATTTTGATTACTCTCTGAGGTTTGCCATTGTCTGCAGAGAGGTGGCGGCCGTACAGAAAAATCATTTTAATTCAAATAATTTTTTGTCGCTGCTGGGTTTAGAAACCGGGTCTCCAGGTTCGTTGACATAGAGGCCACGGACTTTTAACCAACTACGCCACGGACGCCACAATTTCGGGTACATTCACAGTACAGTGTACTGCCAATATAGAAGTATTACATATATGATTATTTTAAATAAAATGTATTAACTTTCGGAAATAAGAAAACAAATCAAAACAGACTGATGCTTTTCTCATTTATACCAGAATTTGTTTTAGAATCAGTTCGTTTTTCACTTATCAAAAAAGCAAGCAAGGAATCTAAAAACATTTTATATATTAGAAATAATTATATGGGTCGTAATCGATTATGGCTGGAATAAAAACGAATCAGTAAACTTTTGCTTGATAGATTCCAATTCATAGGTTTTGCTATAAATGTATATATTCTTTGGAATACATTCTAAAATGTTAGCAATAGAATTCATTCTATTTACGATTTTTGTTTCTAGAATCCATTTTCATTTTGCCGGTGGGACGCTGACGTCCTACAAATAGTAGTACATTCTTTTCTCGCTTCCATATGAATAGCTACAGAAATCGATTCTTTTATTCACTTTTTAAATGCATTCTTTTAAATAAAAAGTATCCATTTTAGGAAATGAGAAAACAAATTAAAACAGACTGTTGCTTTTCTCACTTATGCCAAAATTTGTTTGGTTGATATATTCGTTGATATATTGGTTGATTTAAACTTTTGATTGATATATTCCCATTCATATGTTTTGCATTAATTTATATATTCTTTGGAATACGTTCTAAAATGTAAGCAAAAGAATCTATTCCATTTACGATTTTGTTTTTTTTTTAATCAATTCTCATTTTCCCGCTGGGTTGTTGACTTTTATATATGATGCTCAAAAAGAGTTTGAAAACAGAGCTTTTGTCTCACAGCGATTTTGACATATTGTTCTATCTCATATATTCGTCAACATTAGAGTGCTGATATATTGTTATATGAGCGAGAAAATATATAGAGGAAATTAAATTTCAAAATAAAAAAACTCAGGAGCGGTGCTTCCATTGTCAATAATTTTTATTTGAAATATTTGTTGTTTGAATTTTTTAATTAAAATTTTGTTTGTTTAAATTTAATCATATTTCAGACGTTCTTATAATTGTTTTATAATGGTGCGTACCTGTGATTTAGGAAAAACAAATATGATTTGTTTTCTTATATGTTTGGGGCAAACGTTTACATAACAACCGCCCCTGTGACGGTTTGACTTTTTATTTTTTGTGTAGTAATTTTCATATATTCAAATATACTAACACAAACAGCAACATCTTATGTTGTTATGGCTGTCTCTCTTCGATTTCAGAGTTGGAATACAGAAGTATTACATATACATATGTTCTACATTATTAGCTTTGGGCACAACCTTTTTTTGAGATGCACAGAGCTTTAATGAGAACATTTTTTCTCTCTGAGAATAAGAATAAAGAAATTGTATGGTTATTATCTTTGAATTTTAATTAATTATTTAAACAATGGTTATTAAATTTATATTATATTGTTGAATTTTACTTTAATAGTAGAGGTAAACTAGTAGAGGTAAAAAAATTTGTATTTTTCTTGTGCATAAAAATATTTGTGTAATTTAATAGCGTAAAACTGTTATTTAAGGAGTTATGGAGTAAGTAAGCCATGTACCATTTTTGGACCCAAAAGCCCAAACCTGTGTTTTTTTCCACTACCGACGTCCAGTTTTTTTTTGCAGATATTATTTTTTACCCTCAATCTATTAGACCGAAGAAAATTGGAAAAATGCACATATGGGTACTCCGATGTATATTCCTGTAAAATGTTATGTACCCCCTCAGTTGAGATGCCTCAGTTGAGAGTCTCAGTCGCCTCACACACTTTCATTCTCCGATTGTCGAATATATCATTCCATGTATTTTATCGACGATATCTTTTATAGTGGAAAAACTTTTGAAAAGATGACTTCTGAAAGATCGTACTGTAAATGTCGAAGATATGACGAAAAATTTAAAAGAAGATACCCTATGTTCGGAAAAAAAATTTTAAATATTTTTTAAATTGTTGTACTGGGATAATCGATATATTTACTTTCTTCGGAAGAGTTTAATGATTTTTTGCGAGCTGCAATTTAATGAAGTAAGAATAGTACGTTAGGATGGTAGAAACTGGGATCTGATGCGTAAAAACTAGAATGGAGTGCTTGACTCCAATGAGCTTTAAAGCAGAAAAGTTCTCGAAACAGAGAAGTCTCTAAGACCGCACTGTAAATGCCGTAGATATGAAGAAAAACTTAAATAAGCTACTCTTACATTTGGTAAAAAAAAATTTATAGAAATTGTCTTCTAAAAATGCTTCAGATTAGGCGGTGTGCGGCGTACTTTTCCTTTTTTTGTCTGTTAGATGATACGGTCTAATGGCCACCGTATGTTGAAGCGCCCCTGTTTAAATTTCTTAATTCAATTTTGTGTTTTCACAATCCAGCAGCAAGTGATTTTCATCGAAAGCAGCAGATTTATAAATAAGAACTTTCAATTAAAATGAATCCATCTAAATTACATTTCGAAAATATTTTATAAATTTATCTCTTGTTATTTTGAGTTATTCGGTTGTACAAGCATTGCGAAGAAGCCACAACAAAACAAAACAAAACAACTAGATGAAAAGATATAAATGCTAGATAAGAGCACACACATGCTAAGTAGTATTTGTAGTATAAGAAAAATTACATAAAAAAAGCAAATTAAATTAGTTCGTTTGGTATAAACTTAATAAAAAAGTGTTTAGAAGCAAAGAGGCGTCTATGAAGCATTCCTATTGAGTTCAAAATACTTCGTGTGCCTCACTTCACTGTGATATTCACAAAAATATGCGTACATCTGCTTTAAAGTCTAAAAAGAAGCTAAAAATAGCTTTTGTTCATTAATTGTTTCGTAATTAACTTGAAGTTTAAGTGAATAATAATCATGACTTATTAATTATGGAAACTTTTATTAATTAAGTTCCTTACTTCTTGCAGATCTGCCCGAACGGTTACAGGACTAAATAATATGTAAATTGAAAGAAGCTGCCGCTGAAATTACAACAACATGTCGTCTTCGGCGCAACAAATGTTACATTTATATATTGTTCTAAGTTTTGGTAAGTTGTTTGCATTCTTAATTGAACTAAAAGATACATAAGTATCTGAGTAAACGTAGTCATAGAGTTCCGTCATAATTTTTTCTTACGAATTACGATGTTATCAGCTAATCGGTATTAACCCATTTTCGGCCGTTGGTCTATTATTCGACCAGTAAATTTTATCTACTTTAAAAAATTCTCTCTAACCTTTTATGCAAGGTATCGCGATGGGCGCAGAGGCGCCGGAAGCGGGGGTTCAGGGGGGGGGCAGTCGCCCCCTCGGTAAAAAAATTTCACAATAATGTTTTTAATACAAATGTTTTTATCCAACAGATTCAATTTTTTTTTATTTTAAATTTAACTTAATTTTAACTACAATACAATTTTTAATTTCTCTTCACATCGAATTTTTGTAACCAGCTGTGAAGCATTAATCTCTAAAATCACAATTTTAAAAAAATCAGTCATTTACAAGTCATTTACAATCGCATGAAAACTACACATCGCCTTGCTTAACGTTCACCCTAAAGAAGCAAAATAATAGTGAAGTTTGCAACTCTGGTTAGATGATAATATTTTATTGATATGTTTTTTTCGTCTTAATGACATTTTTAATCAAAAATAATATAACATATACAAGATTATTATTTTTTTTTATTATTATTTATTTATTTAGCTTATAGCTATTTAAAGAAACAGTACAGTTTTTTACTTAAAATCTATATTTTTATCCTAATTATAATTATTTTTTAAATAAATGATAAGATTTCTCTTAAATATATTGCTATTACCCTCACTTTTCAAGCTATTGGGCAAACTGTTGAATAAATTTAAACCCTTATGCCATAAACTGTTTTGTGCTCTACTCGTTGGAAAGAACCCTACTCTAAAATCTGAATTATATCTTAAATTATAGGGTTGTACATCCGAAACATAAACTATCTGACAACTTAAATATGTTGGGAGCAAATTATGTTTTATTTTAAATATAAATAATATCACATTTACATAGTTCTTTGGTTGATTGTCAACCAGTTTAAGGTGTCTAACATATACCTAATATGCGTTAAAAGGCTGCATCTTAGGATACACCTCATTCCTCTATTTTGCAGTTTTTGAAGTCTTTCTATCATTTGCAATGATCCTAGAAACAAAATTGTTGAACAATATTCAAAATGTGGCTTAATCATGACATTATATATTTGTATTGCACTACTAATTGATATTTTCTTGCGTATTCTTTGAAAAAATCCAATCTTTTTGGCTATTTTTTTGCATATGTAATTAATATGTACATCGAATTTCAACTGATTGTCTAACATAATACCCAAGTATTTCATTTCTTTTACGTATTCAATTTCTTCACCGTTTACAACAATTTTATTGCTAGAGTCACCATTAAGAATAATGGCTTTTGTTTTATTTATTTGTATTTAGTTTAAGTTTGTTCATTTTAAGGTACTTTCCAACGTTTTCTAAATCAGAGTTAAGTTGACTGATGCATTCTTCAACAGAGTAACCTGTGACATACAATAGAGTATCATCGGCGAACATGCATATCTTCGATTTATGTAGAACCTTCTCCATGTCGTTTATGTAGATGATGAAAAGAAGTGTACCCAAAACTGCACCCTGGGGTACACCCAAAGTAACTGTCGCTGGTTCAGAAACGTACTCTCCTACTTTTGTTTTTTGTTTTCTTCCCGAAAGATAACTTTTAAACCAATTAAGTTCGTTTCCACTTATGCCGTACATATAAAGTTTATGCAGCAATATATCTCTGTCTATTGTTTCAAACGCTCTTTGCAGATCAAGAAAAACGGCTACTATGACTTTTTTGTCTTGTGTTTCCGACTTCCACTGAGCAACAACAAGATTCAGCAGCGCTTCACAACTATGTTTTCTCCGAAAGCCAGATTGGTAGTCAGAGAGCAATGAATGCGTTTCCATATAATCTTATAATTGTGAATGAACAATTTTTTCAATTATTTTGCTTTCTGTCGTTAACATATTGATGGGTCTAAAATTCTCTGGGGTTGTAGCATTTTTCACTTTCTCAATCGGTACCACTGTTGATTCCTTCCAGCGGTCAGGAAATATTCCAGAACGTAAAGATTCGTTTATAATCTGCAGAAATGTTGGTCCAATTATGTCAAACGCGTCAACCATCATCGTCACGGAAAGAAATTTAGAGTCTTTTTTGTTATTCATATTTTTCATGATAGTTTTTAAACGATTTAGATTTAGCAACTCAAATTTAAAACTGTTTTCACTTCTTTCAAGGAGATTTTCATATTTCACATACGGAACATTTGCATTTATACATTCAACACTGTCTATAAAAAATCTGTTAAGAGCGTTCGCCATTTCTTGTTTGTTTATTATATTTCATCCATTCATCACAATCTTATTTATTTCATGTTTCTCTTCGTTTAAGACTAATGTTTTTATTGCTCGCCACATTGATTTTTGGTCATATGCCTCGTCTACCTTCCTTTTTATATAATTGTTCTTTGCCAAGGCTATTTCGTATACGTATATGTTTCTACAACATTTGTAGTTATGCCAATCATTTAAGGACAAACGTCCTTATTGCAAGTTGGTATAATTGAATTTTTTGTTTCTTCAAATTATAAAGATTAGATTTGAACCAAGCACTACACTGATTTCCTCCTGTTATTTCCTTTTTAATCATCATTCTATTCAAGGAATCACTTAGAATCTGACTAAAATAATTTGCTGACTGGTTACAACTTATAGAATAATTCACCATTGCAAAGCCTCTTTGAGCTAGTTCTCGAAAGAAAGTCTCTTGGTTATAATTTATAGTCTGAATGATTTTTTTTATTTTCGTTCCGTGCGTTGATTTTGATATCAATATCAATTGATTCATGGTCACTCACTCTAAATTCTTTTTTTACATTTGCTTTAACACATGGATTATTAGTCACTACATAGTCTATTAGAGTTGATGAGGTTCTCGTTCTTCTGGTTGGTTCAGTAACAATTTGTCTGAAGGAATTATCATAAATAACTTGTTCAATTTTTCTTTTATGTATATTATTTTCGAGCCAGTCAACATTAAAATCACCCATTACAATCACGTGATCTCCTAAAAGTTCGCATTCTTCCATTTGAGTTTTAAAAAATTCGCAAAAAATACCCTCCGGTGATTTTTGCTTATCAGGGGATCTATATACCGCCACTAGCACTAAATTTATATTTTTTAATTTAACTTTTATTATTAGCCACCAGATCATTTTTCCAACTGAAATCACTTTTATTGTTTGAGTATGCCATTCGTCTCTTATGTAAAAGGCCACTCCACCAGTGTGATTAGATATACTACCACATCTTATCATGTTATAACAATTTAACTGTACTTCTGAGTCCAGTATGGATTCTGTCAAATGAGTTTCAGTTACACAGATAAAATCAAATTTATTTTCTGCAACTATTATGTACTTCAAGTTGATTAATGTTTGTACGAATCCCTCCAATATTCAAGCACAGGCACTTTAAGTTTGATTGCTAGTACATTACTTTTTCGGCTTCTACTCTTAATTTTCTCTGAAGTGTTCTGCATGTAGTGTCTCTGCAGTCATGGCTTACATTCAGATCATTGAGATTCAACTTTTCCTTTGCTTTTATGCAATTAATGCATTTCAAAAAGTCATTTTTGCATTCTCTATAGGAATGCCCTGTTTTACTACATTTCGCACATATTTGGTTACTCTCACTGCATACACTTGATTTATGATTAAAACCCCAGCATTTGAAACATCTTATTACATTAAGGCTTTCTTAAGCTACGCATCTATCCCATTCAATATTTATTCTTTTTTCTTTCATGATCCTTTTAAAGCCTTCACCATCGACTTCAATCAATGCATTGTACACTCGAGGATTTTTAAAGGACTTATACACTTTAATACATTTCAGTCCTTTGCAGTAAAAATCATTTTGGTTTTTTATTGCGGCTATAATTTTCTCACTCTCTAAATTAGCACTCATTCCTGATCATGATACAATAACAAGGTAGGTCGGATATGGAGAGATTTTAAAAAGTAACCCTTATTTTTTGTATTTTCTTTTGTGCATTTTTCATAATACCTACAATTCCGTCAAAAATAGTTCAAACAAAAACATTTGAACACACACACAGAGTTGCTAAAAAACTACTATTGTGATTTTGTTTTAATACTTAATTTTTCATGGTACTATTACTACTTTATATCGTTTTTATATATATAAAATACAAAGTCCCAACATATCCACCTTATTGATAGAATAAATATTTCAAATGAAGTCAAATCAGCAAAAAATCTTTTACACAAATCCAATGGTTAAATCAATTAAATATGTTTGTGTTTATGAAAGTTATTGTATTAAAATTAGAATCGTTCGTAAATGTAATCACAAAAAATGACCAAAACTTATATGCGCAGTAGTGGGAAATGGGGCGTGGTACCATAGCTGTTAAATTGCGATTATGATTAGTAATCAATTAGATTATTTTTTAGAAAGAATTGTAATGATTATATAGTCCTTGAGGGAGAAGTCTATGATTAGTAATCGATTACGATTATAAAAAATCAAAAAATAATAACGATTACTTGAGATTACGCAAAATAATCAAAAGTAATAAAAAAAAATATTTCGATTACTATTACAGATTATTTTTGATTTTTTTTTTGATTATTTTGAGAATATCAGTCTAAAGTACGTAATCGTAATCATGTGATTATTATTATTATGTGATTATTATAGGAATTATCATTCTAATAATGTACTTTATTAGCAACATTGGAAAGTCACATCTATAATTGGAAATAAATTTATATAAAGTCAAGCAAAAGTATAGATTACTTAAAAAAATGAGGGTCAATAATTTTTCTTAATTTAACTTCTGAAAAAGCGAATCTGAAAGAAATTTATTGATATCTATTAGAGTCTTGGTTTCGGGCTTGTTATTACTTTTTGATTTGTCAAAAATAATTAAAAATATTTCAAACATTTGAAAATATGTCAAAAAAATTCAAAATTTTTCTTAAATACAAAAGCTTGCTTTAATATATTAAACATTTAAACATTTTTTACCTGCCCCAAAAGCTTTCTATTCAATTATCGAATACAAATAATGACATAACAAATCAGAATATATTACAATATATTATTACAACAATATATTATTAAAAACTTTTATTTTTTTTACGATTATTATGGAAATTGATCGATAAAAAATAGTTACCTATGAATTTTATTCGTTTACTGAAATTAAAACGTACAAAGAAATGCACAGCAACCCATATTCAAATATGTATAAAAAAAGTACTTTAAAAAAATACCGCACGAAACCCTGATATCGATTTTTCACAACAGCTTACTGATAATTTACAATGAGAAGAAGAACAAGTTTTTACAATGATAATAATTTACAATGAGAAGAAGAACAAGTTTTTGAATTTTGAGAGCCTGCCTTCTGTCCGACCTACCTTATAATTGTATCATGATTCCTGATATTAAAATTTTGGCGTTTCTCATTTTTGGCAGTTGGACATCGTATTTTTCACTCAATTTATTTTTCATTTCGTTTGCTAAAATTGCTCTAGCTTCTTCACTCTCACATCGAATAGCAACCGCACCGTTTTGTCTATTTACAATTCCATTTACTCCAACACTCAACTCTGATGGGTTTATTTTTCTTGTTGTTTCGCTCTCCTGTTTTTCTTTTGGTTTCAGAATAACAGGCGCACTTGTGACCGTTGATTTTTTAAGCTTCGAAGCATAAGTTTCGCTATTACCTTCTCGCGGGTTATTGCTGTTTACGAAATTTTTTAACTCGTCACAAATTTTTTTATTTTCCTTTGCACTTGTTCCCACCTCCCGGCTTATTTGCTCACATTGCAGTTTAAATCCATTTACAGTGTTTCCTAGGGCACTAACCTTAGCCTCACATGATTCTTGAGCTTTGATCATAAATTTTACTCTTTCACTATATCGCGACTCAATTGCTTCAAGCCAATTTTTGATTTCACTCTCATTAATTTTTAAAGAATTACTAAATTCTTGTTTATATTCTTTCAAATATCTTGCATTCGTATTCACACTTTCCTGCATGTCTTTCAAAACCAAATCAACGTTATTTATATATAAAATGCAATCATCACAAATAAATTTTAACATATTGTTCTTAGCAATATTCTTAGCTACTGTATTGATCGAGTCCAGAACATTTGGGTGTGGAGTGAAAATTCTTTCCACATACACCCGCACATCTTATTCCCGTCTCTCCACGTATCGCACTTCTGCACTTTGTACATTCTGCTGACATTACACTCTATGCTTTTGTATTCAAGTTTATAAAGCTTCAACTTTCGAATTTTTTGGAACGATTTAAAAACACGTGTGCACACGTTGGGTTAAACTCTAAAACTCTTTTATTATGCCATGCGCATGTCTGCCGAGGTCATGATCGACTCATTGTCAAAATCATCAGTTTTTCACTGAGCAAAACAAACAGAACTGTAACTGAAAAATAAATCGCACGAAACTATTTCGCACTATATGTCGACTCTTCTTGCACGAACAGAAAATCAGTGGGAAAAACAGAGAAAGTGTGTTTTCCTATCTACGTCTCGAAAGACCAAACGTCTTGCGCAGTGCAACTTTTTTTGCCTCTGTAATGTAATAAAAAATGTTCTGCCCCCCCAAGTTGTACTGCCCACCCAGTTGAAATGAGCTTCCGGCGCCTTTGGATGGGCGAGATGTCAAAATTAAGCTTGATTCATTATCTCTAAAATTATGTATCACTTACCGCGATTGGCTCGTTTTTACTTGATGCACACCTAAGTTTACCGGAACATCTCACCGGATTTTTGATTCAAAACAGTTCTATGCAACGCCGATATATTTTGGAAAAATGCTATTTTCAAGTTTTTTGGAAAACGTAGTGTCGTAGCGATAAAACGTAGTGTCGTCACATGAAAAGAAATATATATTTTAGTACGTCTCTAGAGCAGTGGTGCTCACTGCTTGGTTTCCCATAGCTCGTGGGCAACGTGTGTTGTTAAGCTTTTGTACACGAAGTAGCAATCGACTCACTGTGTTTGTGCACATGGTATAATAATACAAGGTAGCATTGACAGTTGCTTGGGAAAACAACTCAAAAAAAAAGCGCTCACAATCCGCCATTGAAAACACAAACAATGTTGAAAACGTTACAGTGAAAAAAAAAACAACAACCACAGCAGCTGCAGACGCATTTACAGAAAAAGCTGTTTTTGACAGGAGATGTTTTCTTGTAAAAGGGAAAATAAGCAGTGGTCAATGCTACCTTGTATTATTATACCATGTTTGTGCACTGCGTAAAACTTGTTTTTTCTGCTGTGCTTTAAATTTCAAGCAGTGATGTGATTCTGATTTAGTAAAAAATCCCGATCACATCCCGATTTTGACCTGTTTATCCCACCAAAATGACACGAAAAAACCCATAAAAAATCCCACCCAAATATTTATACCAATAAAGATTTTTTATGCAATTTTTGAAAAGAAATAAGGATGCCCACCTGCTGAACAGTTCGTGTGGCGTCCGTGGTGTAGTTGGTTAAAGTGCGTGGCCGCTATGTCAACGAACTTGGAGACCCAGGTTCGAACCCCAGCAGCGACAGAAAATTATTTGAATTAAAATAATCTGTACGGCCGCCACCTCTCTGCAGACAATGGCAAACCTCAGAGAGTAATCAAAATGCCATGTAAAGCTTCTTGAGAATAAGAACATTTCGTTCATCGCCGTTCGGAGTCGGCGTTAAGCCTGTAGGTCCATTTCTCGGTCAATTGTGTAAAAACTTAATAACACGCACAACACAATTGATCATAAGAAGCTAGGTCAAAGTCCTTTCAAGGGCTGAAATGGCCAGTTATTTATTTTTTTTTTTTTACCTGCTGAACAGGCCCATCTACTACTGAACACTGTAAGTTCTGACGTCTGTATGATGCGCCAATGTGTAAAGTGTCGCAGTAACATCTCATTGAATGTTCACTTTTGATAAATCATCGAGATGAATGCGCGTGCTGCTTTAGCCCCATGGCCGTTGAGAAATAAAATATTCGAATAAAACGAAGCTGAGCAAAAATAGTTCATCTCTATTTAGTGAATTTCAGAGTGTTTCTTATCGATAAAAAAAGGTGAATATGAGTAGAATTCTATATTTAATGTTTATTTTTCACAATTCGACGAGCAATCGAACAATATTGAGAAATGGGGAAAAAATATTTCACGTCATATAATGATGGCGTGCCTGCCCACCTACTGAACAAAACGTTGGTCCACCTTCCGAACAAATTTTCAGAAATCGTGCAAGTAAAAACTTGTCATTTATATGATTGAAAATAGTGTTTGAAATTAGTTAAAATAGTTTTCGTGATAAAAAAAAGTGAAAAGAAGAACGAACATTAGTTCTGATGCGATGGCTGCAGCCATCAAAAAAATTCAAATTTCTATTGTTTAAAGTTCAGTAAGTCATTGTGAACTATTGATAGAATAAACTTTTTATAAACTCTCAAAAACTAGTGTTTTTACTTCATTTTCTAATTTTTTTCAACGATTTGTTTTAGGTGTTCAGTAGCTGGGCCGATTTTTTCAGCGGTCGATTTCGAAACTTTTGCTAGATCGACTGCCAAAATTATAATTTTTGGAAATTTAATATTCTGATTAAAATTCTAGTTAGTTATTGAACTTAGCTGCCAAATTAAGCCAAGAGCTCTGAAAAATTATGTTTTAAACCAAAGGTATAGCCTCCAAGCAAAACGTGTTTTGTAGGCGGGCATCCTACCCTACATTTTTTTAACATTGTAATAATTTTATAGTTTAATATGTACATAAAATTTAAACACTGCGTTTTTTATAAAAACTCTCTTAAGTGTATGAAGTAATCGTAAATTTCTTTCGTTGCATCAAAATGAAACTGAGCTTATATTTTTGTTTAAATGAGGATCTTATTTTCATTAATTTTAACCCTCTTGAATATACATATCCCTTTCTTACATATTTAGAATCAATGATACAACAATTAAACGAACAATTTTGAAAGATTACAAAAAAGTGATACCAACCAGTTTTGCTTATTTACACTTTAAAAAATTATGATTCAGTAGAAAATCCCACCTAAGCATCCGAAATCCCACACGTTCTCAAATAGGCCAAATATCCCAAAATGAGCCCGAAAACCCACCAAATCACATCACTGATTTCAAGTCAGTATGCTTTGAGCGCTCATGTGGCTTGGGAGTCGTTCGCTGTTTTATTTATGAATCTACCTATATATTTTGCCATTGTTTCAGCAAAAAAATTAATACATGCTATTCATTACTTTTATCATTTTTTTTTATGTTTTCTATGTTAAAATAGCGAAAAGCAAACACAAAAATAAAAACGAAATGATTATATTTAAAATCCAAAACTCGACAAGATATCCTTGCACCAAATGTTGTGATAGCTTTTAACAACATCTTGTTTCAGTGTAAAGCTGTGCACTTGGAAAGCTCTCTTTGTTGTTGTTTGAACCGTGCGTTGATCACCACTGCTCTAGAGGGCGCTTCCCTGTTGCAATCAAAATGTCTAAATTTGTTGAATTGTGTTCTTAAAGCAACTTGCGAAGAAGTTTTTGATTTACACTCTAGTTCTTATCAAGCATGTCCAAATTGGGCTGGCGGATGTTCCGCTTACATAAATCACTAAAAGCTGTACATATAAATAGTACTTATGAGTTTGTACTCATTTGTACTCTTTTGCAACGTTGTGAAGTAGGTGCATTTTATTTATCTTTAGTGAAGTGCCTATGTTCCGTACCACCTAGATTTACTTATGACACTTTGCAAAGTTTATTTCAGTCTCTTACTCACCACTAATTATCTACCATAATAAAGACATTACATGGTTTCTCATGTATAGCATGATTTGTTGAACGTTTTATATTTTCTGGCTGTAATTTAAAACTTACATCCTTTCAAGTTTCTCTGTTTACATGGAAGAGCAACAGCCAACTTCATAATTTTTCCAATGCTCTACATGTACTCAAGTTCTAATGTGTACCTACTCAAGTTAAATGTAAGACATGGAAGTTGTTCTTATGTGCGACGACGACATGTTTAAAGCCAAATCATAGACCAAACTCAGCTTTCATAATGTTCTGTGAGCATAGGCGTCCTCAGTTAGGGGTTAAGTGGCGCTAGACTTCAGCAAAAAAAATAATGGTTATTTAAAAAGTGATGCATATATCATTTATTCATATTATATAAATTTATTTAATATGAATATGTTATATAAAAAGGATTCGTTGCAGCCCAAGTATGACAAAAATTATTGGTAAAATAACCCCTTTCGAAAAAATAGAAAAACAAAAACAAAAAAAATAAAAACAAAAAAGGTTAATCAGTTGAGCTTTCATTATAAATTGATTTGGCTTTGACCGTGAAAGTTAGCAAAAAAGTTGAAAAAGGCATTTTACCAGAATGCAACGGCGTTGCATAGAATTTCTACACGCTAAGTATTGGTACCACTCGTATAGTTAAAGTAATGGTATGAGAGTAAAGAGTCCTCATAACGAAAATAAATACTGACGTTATCAAAATAGTTGGGAGAATACTGAGAGTATTTATTACTGTAAATACTGAGAGTATTGCCTTAGCAACGAAACTGAAAAACTGTTGCATGCAGTTTTTATTCGATTAGTAAAAATGTCATGGTTAAAGCTATTTTACGCTAATAAATATTTATTATTTGCCCTTATGACACTATTAAATATGACACAAAATAAGTATAGTTATGAGACCATGAGGCCGCTGGTATAGACGTCAGAGATTTGCATAAGACCATTCGTAAATTTTTGCCACTCGAATAAAAATCGTCTTCATGCACAATCGCACTCAAAAATTAATGCATGCATTCCGCTCGAGTTCGTAAACAACGATTGGTGCTAAACACAGATTGTCACGATTGCGAATCGATACAAAGACAGCATCGAAACAATGCAGACATTCGGATGATTCGCTTTAAAGTCGAGTGTTTGCTGCTGCATGAATTTTTGTTGTTTTGATACTTCCCTGCCTTTCTTTAGCAGCGCTTTGTGCTATTTGTTTTCTTTTGCTTTAATATTTACCATTGTTTTCTTTGTTTCTTGGTGCGAATGGACATAAAAGCGTTCGTACTCTATGTCATTGGTACCACAGCGATTGGCACATGTATTCGCGCATTAATTTAAATCAGTGGTACTCACACGCATACTTCAACAATTTTTGACTATTGTGCTTGTGTTTGTAGCTCTCTCGCTCACTGCACTGACAAAAATTGTTGTGTAGGTATTAAGCAAAAATTGTGCTATAACTATCATTGTCATCATGATTACACTGTGCGACAATTTAAGGGTCAATTGGAATAACCTCAAATATCTTAATGGTTTATAATAGTGGATGGTCTATATATTATGCCCTCATACTCAGTTTTATCGGATTAGGTCAAATAAGAGAGAAATTCAAGGTCAAACTTCACCTTTAAGTCACAAATTTTTTCTAATGACTCTTAAACTAAATTCAAATTCTATGTAGTAACTGCATCTAAATATTTGCAATGGATGATTCTTTACACTTTGAGACCATTTTTTGCTCAAAAAGTTACGTAAGGGGTTTAATATTTTCTTCGAAAACAGGGCTTTTTAAAAAAAAAAATAAAATTTTCAATAGTTCAGTTACTTGGTATTTGTCTTCAAAAACAATCAGATTTTGCTGAATTTTTGCATACACCTTAAGTAAAATAAAATAACCCACCTGTGAAAAGATCACAACAATTACATGTGTGCATCCAAAGATATTCGGATTCAGGGATTACCAACGGTGGTAACTTCGTTAATGTAAGCCCTAGCGTAAAATCATTTGAATGAAACTTATAGACCCAACAATTTTCTTCAAAACTATCCTTAACATTTTAACCGAAAGAGTTACCGTTTTAAAGATATGCGCGTAAATGTGTAATTACAACATATATGAAAAATATATGAACTTGAGAAGAAATAGAAATAAAAAAAATTTTTATTTTAACCGTTTTAATTTTTCATATATGTTGTAATTACACATTTACGCGCATATCTTTAAAACAGTAACTCTTTCGGTTAAAATGTTAAGGACAGTTTTGAAGAAAATTGTTGGGTCTATAAGTTTCATTCAAATGATTTTACGCTAGGGCTTACATTAACGAAGTTACCACCGTTGGTAATCTTTGAATCCGAATATCTTTGGATGCACACACGTAATTGTTGTGATCTTTTCACAGGTGGGTTATTTTATTTTACTTAAGGTGTATGCAGAAATTCAGCAAAATCTGATTGTTTTTGAAGACAAATACAAAGTAACTGAACTATTGAAAATTTTATTTTTTTTTAAAAAAGCCCTGTTTTCGAAGAAAATATTAAACCCCTTACGTAACTTTTTGAGCAAAAAATGGTCTCAAAATGTAAATAATCATCCATTGCAAATATTTAGATGCAGTTACTACATAGAATTTGAATTTAGTTTAAGAGTTATAAGAAAAAATTTGTGACTTAAAGGTGAAGTTTGACCTTGAATTTCTCTCTTATTTGACCTAATCCGATAAAACTGAGTATGAGGGCATAATATATAGACCATCCACTATTATAAGCCATTAAGATATTTGAAGTTATTTTTTCGTGTCGCACTGTGTTATCATTATCAGTATCATTTTCATTTTCATTTTCATTATCATTATCACTATCATTATCATTGTCACTATCATCATCATTATTATTAATATAATTCCGCAAATAACGCATTTTAATATGCCCCAAACATTTCGTGCAGTGCAAAATACGCGACCAAGCGGCGCGGACCATCCAGTTTCAGCGCCAACTGATTGAGAGAACTTCGTGCATTCGATCGTGTACGTGTTTCGATTCTCGAATAAAGCTGTCGAGTCTCACCACGCGTGGTACTACGTGAACATCACTGATTTAAATGCAGAATGAACATTCGTAGCTCGTATATTGACGAGACATTCAAAACGCGATTTGAATGCGTTCAAGCTATTCTTTGATAGACGTTTCAATATAAAAAATGTAACATATATGAAACGGCGTTGCATGAAACTATTACTCAGTGAGTATAAAATAAGCGCTGCTGTTAATATCAATAGATAAAAATTAAGAATGAGATACTTGTGTTCAGTCGACATGTCGAAAAAAAGAGGGTAGCTGGAAAGTATTCCGAAGTTAATGGAACTTTAACGGTTTGTTAGGGGGTGCACTATCCTAACTTCTCGACCTCGAGGACTCTGTGTTGACTAAAACGTGGCCTAAAACGTCAAAATGTTCGGACTTTTTTCAGTTTTTCACTTATATCTCTTAAAAAAAGCACATTTTGTTACCACATTGTTTTGCTTAAGCCCTTTTAGTCCATATGTAGCTCCGCCACTGAACAAAATTACAAGAAAAAGGAGTAGAGAAGGATTTGATTGACAAGAAGTAGAAGAAGGATTGCATCAGGGACCGGGATGATGATTAGTATAGGAACAAGGAAAAAGATTACGGGGATACTAAAGGTAAGAATAATAATAAGATCGAGACAGAGGTAAGGATGAGTTTTGCTTAAAAGATTGGGACAAGCACTGAGATAAGCATAAGGATGAGAACTAGGACAAGAATTCGGTTGGGAAGGGATGAGGATGAGAATTGGGGAAAGAATTAGGAGCATTATAATTACAAACAATAGAACAAGTATTGAAGCAAAGAGTACGAAAAGAAATCTGTAAATGAGGGTAAGGATACGAAACGAATAAGGACAATGATAAGGAAAAGGACGAGGATACGGATAAAACAAGAATTAAAACAAAAATAAGGACAAAGATTAGAGCTAGGTTTAGGACAAGGATGGGGGCTTTTTCTTTTCTTAGTCCTTTACTCAAGTGGTATTGCTTGGACCGACGCTTCTTTGTTCTCCTGCATATTACTTGCAGTTGGTTGCCAGTTCTGACTTCGTATCTAGTATCTGTTTCTCGTTTGGAACTTTCGGATTTTCTTCCAAGAAACATATCGTCACATAGTTATAAGTTACTTACAAGCAACTATTGTCGTGAAAGAGTTAAATGTGTCTAAAGAAAATATATCATACAAGGTGGGACAAAAGTAATCACACTATTGGAACACTCCATATATTTTGCAAATGACGCCAAATGTCAATTCGGTTTAGACATTTGAGAAGTAAACAAACGCAGAATACAAATCGACAAGCCATGAATCGGTTTACTCTGTAAGAACGCGGTATTCCATTTTTTTATTGTGTCCATTTTTTTGCGCAATAATTTTTCGGTTGTGTTGACGCAGCGTGAATTTCGTCGTAGATTTCCTGGCCGTTCGACACCAAGTGGACAAACAATGCAGCGTTTGGCCACTCGCCTTGAAGAGACTGGGCAGCCGTTCTGCTGAGAATATCACTACTGCTGTTACCCAAAATGTCGAAGAAGAGCCCGGAACTGTGACCAGACGACGTGCCACGCAATTGGGCATTAGCCGGCGGTCCTTACGCAGAATTTTGGTAAAAGATTTGAAGATGTTCCCTTAGTAAGCACAAACAGTGCATCAGCTGATAGCTGTTGATCGACAACCGCGTGTTACCTCCATCCTGAATGTCAACCACCTCTTCGTTTTTTTTTTGTTTTGTTTTCGACAATTTTTCATAGAAAATTATTATGAGAGGTGAGGCACATTTCCATCTTTGCGGTTATGTGAATAAACAAAATAATCATTTCTGGGGCACCGAAAATCCATTTATCACCCACGAAGAACCATTACACTCGCTCAAAGTTACTGCGTGGTGTGCTATTTACGTTGGAGGAGTCATCAGGCCATTTCTTTTTTTTATAACGCCGCAAACGACGACTGTGGACGGCGCTTGCTATAGAGCCATGATAACCGAATTTTTTTTTCCTAAATTGGATGAATTGGGACTGGAGAATATGTGGTTTCAACAAGACGGTGCAACGGCGAACACGGCTCGAGCCACAACCGATATTCTGAAGGAAAAATTTCCGGGTCGCTTAATCTCTCGTTTTGGTGATTTGCACTGGCCGGCCAGATCACCCGATTTAACCGCCCCAGACTTCTTATAGTGGGGTTTTTGAAGTCGCGAGTGTACGTCAACAAGTCTCAGACTCCTCAAGCTCTTAAGGAGAATATTCGCCAAGAATGCGAGAACGTGTCGCCCGAAGTTCTGGCAAGAGTGATGGAAAGTGCCATAAAACGAGCCCGTATGGTCATCAGCTCTGGTGGCCGATATGATTTTCTCAACTTGATGGATTAAATTCTAATGGATTAAATAAACAAATTTCACAAGCAAAACCAAAGTTCTTCATTAAAAAAAAATTACAGCAAAAGAATTGGATTACTTTTGCCCCACTTTGTATTTTAAAATCATGCTTTCCATTGAAAAAAAACTTTATTCCACAGAGGGATTTTTTTATAAGAACTCAAGAACTATTCTCTTATACGTAGATTATCCATGTAGACCTTTGATCTCCCGTATAGAAAATCTTACGGACGTCCATGTTTGTATGAATGCTTGTAGTAATACATTGATTCAATGTGTGAAAATTTAATTGTTTTAAATGCTTTTCTTGACATATTGAAATATTTATATTTCCTTTAACTAGACTACACAGTCAACTAAGAATGGGAATGTTCCTTTATTATATTACACTCAGTGCTGTGTACTTAAAACCTTACAACAGCTTGTACGCCAATAAGACATAGAGAGTGTTATACTCACGAGGGTTGCCTTTTAAATCTTGTGACTCTACGAAACTCAGCATTGCCAGATGAAGTTTTATAGTTCCATTTGAATATTTGACATTTTCTAGCATAAACATACTCACCACGTTTTGGTGTATGTACGCTTATTGTGTTGATTACAGTGGAAAATTGTATTTCAGCAAAAAAATGGAATTAACATGTGAACACTTTCGGGTGTTCTTTACGATTTTCAAAGTGAATTGATAAGAAAATAATGTAACGCTCAACTTAGTTTGACTTTTGGTGATGAATCACCACACCTAGTGACCGTGAAATGCTGGTTCAATGAGTTCGTGCGTGGTTGTCGTTCTTTCCAAGACGAATTTCGTGAAGGTCGTCTAAGCACGGCGGTTGTAGCAGAAAACATCGATGCTGTGCGCGAACTGTTGGAAGCAGACAGGCATGTAACATACTGTGAGATGGTGGCATCTTTGGGCATTTATGGAAATAGCATACATTCGATTTTACATAAGCATTTAGGCGTCAGTAAGATTTGTTCCCTTTGGATATGTTTGCTTAAAAAAAGGCACGTATTGATTGGTCAAAACAGATCGAAACACGTCTTAGACATCACCACAGCTAACGAATCATGTATCTACGCTTATGAGCCCGTAATAAAGCAGTTTATGGTGTGCACGAACGGAGCACATCAATGCAAATGGTTGCTAGAAAACCGGTCATATTGCAACCATGGTATAATACAGTGATGTGATTTGGTGGGATTTCGGGCTCATTTTCGGATATTTGGCCTTTTTGAGAACGTGTGGGATTTCAGATGCTTAGGTGGGATTTTCTACTGAATCATAATTTTTTAAAGTGTAAATAAGCAAAACTAGTTGGTATAACTTTTTTGTAATCTTTCAAAATTTTTCGTTAAATTGCTCTTTCATTGATTCTAAATATGTAAGAAAGGGATATGTATATTCAAGAGGCTTAAAATTAATGAAAATAAGATCCTCATTTAAAAACAAAAATATAAGCTAAGTTTTATTTTGATGCAACGAAAGAAATTTACGATTACTTCATACACTTAAGAGAGTTTTTATAAAAAACGCAGCGTTTAACTTTTTGTATTTTTATACCCACACGTTTAAAAAACGTAAATGGGGGTATATTAATTTTGTCACTCCGTTTGTAACGCCCATAAGGAGGCGTGGTAGGTATGGAAAAGTACATACAGGGTTGCCCATATTCGACGGACCCATGTTTTTGTTAAAAAAATCAAAGAAAAAAATAAAAATTTGGCGGTTGGCAATCTTAATCATTTAATTTGTTCCAAGTAGATTTGTTTACATCAATTTTTGAATATGATATCTCTCAAATGGCTGCCTCTGGCGTTGATGGCGTATTGTGCCCTTTTTGCAGCATTTTCCATCGTTTTCGCCAACATTTCGGCCGGAATAGCGGCTATTTCTTCACGAATGTTGTCCTTGAGCTCTTCTACGGTCCTTGGCTTGTTAACGTAAACCTTTGACTTCAAATATCCCCACAAGAAGAAGTCAGGCGGCGTCAAATCGGGCGAACGCGGTGGCCAGTCCAAATCACCACTTTTCGACATCAAACGGCCCGGAAACAAATTCTTCAGAAAATCGATTGTTATGCGACTTGTGTGCGGTGGAGCGCCGTCTTGTTGAAACCAGAACTGCCTCATACGCTTTCGACGAATAATTGGCATCACAAAATTGGTCATCATGTCGCGATAACGCTCCTGGTTGATGGTAACAGCATGGCCATTTTCATTTTGGAAGAAAAACGGCCCAATGACCGTTTTCGCACTAACGCCGCACCAAACTGTGACTTTTTCGTCATGAAGAGGCACTTCTTGAATCTCCTGAGGATTTTCAGTGGCGTAAATACGGCAATTTTGCTTATTTACGGTCTTATTCAATGTGAAATGGGCTTCATCGGACATGATAATTTTGTTCCAAAATTGCTCTTCATCTTCGGCCATTTCGATGACTCTTTGGGCCCATTCCAATCGACGAGGCTTGTCCGCAGGCAACAATCTTTGCGTCAATTGAATTTTGTACGGGAACAAATGCAAATCAACGCGAATAATCCGTTGTAAAGTGGACCGAGCCATGCCCAACTGCTGAGAACGGCGTTTTTGGGATGTTCTTGGGGACCTCTCAACACTGGCTCGTACGGCAGCGATATTCTCGGCCGATCGCCTTGGTCGACTTTTATTTGGCCTCTTCGGATTAGAAAGAGCCTCACCAGTCGAAAATTTTTCGTATAAACGCTTAATGGTGTTCTTAGAAGGCGCACTTCTCACATTTTTTAAGTTTTTAAAAGCACGTTGAGTTTTCACAATTGACTTCTTCTGTTGAATGTAAATTTCAACTATTTCAGAGCGCTCGCGTGGCGTGTATTGTTCCATGGTAAAAATCTGCTTGGACTGACGCTTCAAACGCGGTATGTCATTAAGCGATCTGACATCTCTGTCAAAAGTTATGGCGTTGCCAGATGGGTCCGTCGAATATGGGCAACCCTGATATTCTTGATCAGCATCACCACCCGAGTTGATTTAGCCATGTCCGTCTGTCTGTGATCACGATTACAGCCGTCATTTTAAAGCTATCATCACGAAATACAATATTTAAGCTTTTATCTAAAAAATGAAGGTCAAATTCGTAAATGAGCCAAATCGGATGAAAACCACGCCTACCTCCCATACAAAGTGACTTTATCCAACAAGGTAAAATTTCTCTAAAATCCACAAAAATTAATGTATGGACTTGAAATTTTGCATATGAACTTTGATATATAACGTGTACTATGTGTATGGAATTCAACCAAATAGAGTGAAAACCACGCCCACCTCCCATACAAAGCGACTTTATCAAAAAACAAAAGCGAATATTTTCTGTTAAAAATATATCATTTCTTACTAGTTTTTTTTTATATGTTATCTTTATTGAAAAACTTTATTATGTACATTATTAAACTATAAAATTATTATAACGTTAAAAAAATGTAGAGGAGGATGCCCGCCTACTAAACACGTTTTGCTTGGAGGCTATACCTTTGGTTTAAAACATAATTTTACAGAGCTCTTGGTTTCATTTGGAAGCTAAGTTCAATAACTAACAAGAATTTCAATCAGAATTTAAAATTTTCAAAAATTATAATTTTGGCAGTCGATCTAGCAAAAGTCTTGAAATCAGCCGCTTAAAAAATTGGCCCAGCTACTGAACACCTAAAACAAATCGTTGAAGAAAATTAGAAAATGAAGTAAAAACGTTAGTTTTTGAGAGTTTATAAAAGGTTTATTCTATCAATAGTTCACAATGACTCACTTAACTTTCAACAATATTTGAATTTCTTTGATGGCTGCAGCCATCGCATCAGAATTTATATTTGTTCTTCTTTTCACTTTTTTTAAGGCGACGCTATTCTAAAATTTTATTCTATTCCACCTGAACGTGGACGAGAATCACGAAAACTATTTTAACTAATTTCAAACACTATTTTCAATCATATAAATGAAAATTTTTTTACTTGCATTTCTGAAAATTTGTTCGGAAGATGGACCAACATTTTGTTCAGTAGGTGGGCAGGCACGCCATCATGATATGACGTGAAATATTTTTTCCCATTTCTCAATATTGTTCGATTGCTCGTCGAATTGTGAAAAATAAACATTAAATATAGAATTCTACTCATATTCACCTTTTTTTATCGATAAGAAACACTCTGAAATTCACTAAATAGAGATGAACTATTTTTGCTCAGCTTCGTTTTATTCGAATATTTTATTTCTCAACGGCCGTGGGGCCGTGCATGCGCATTGATCTCAATGATTTATCAAAAGTGAGCATTTAATAAGATGCTACTGCGACACTTTACACATTGGTGCATCATACAGACGTCAGAACTCACAATGTTCAGTAGTAAGTGGGCCTGTTCAGCAGGTGGGCATCCTTATTTCTTTTGAAAAATTGCATAAAAAATCGTTATTGGTATAAATATTTGGGTGGGATTTTTTGTGGGTTTTTCGTGACATTTTGGTGGGATAAACAGGTCTAAATCGTGATGTGATAGGGATTTTTTGCTAAATCAGAATCACATCACTGGTATAATAATCCATCTCCTTTCAAAAAATATACTCAAAAAGAGAGCGCTCATAATCCGCCATTGAAAACACAAAAAATGTTGAAAACGTTGAAGTGAAAAACAAACAACAACTTCAGCAGCTGCAGATGTATTTTCACAAACAGCTGTTTTTGTGATACCAACTGCACTACTTGAGCAACGGAAAACCTGAAAGTTAAAAAACACGATTCTGTTGCCCTCTGATGGTATATAACATAACGTAAAAGTAGACAAAAGATCTGAATGGTAATGCCAGAAATATTTTTCTTTTGGCCAAAGAAAATTTCTAGGAATATTCTCGACAATTCAACCAAAATGGGTCAAACTTAAGTAGCTGAGTGTCTAGTCTGCAGCTGTCTAGTCTGCGGTGTGATTTGCTCTATACTAAGTTTTTGTTGTTGTTTGTTGTTTTCATCATTTGCATGCTTGACCTCAAGCTCAAAAATTAGTCTTAAGAATTGAATAAACAGAAGGGTCACATTAAATTAATATCAAAGTGTGATTTGCTCTATACAGAGTTGTTGTTGTTGTTATGAACTTGCTTTCGTCATTAATATGCTTGACTTCAAGCTGAACAATTAGTCTTAGCAATTCAATAAAGAATGTCACATTGAATTAATATCAAAGAAATTTTTGTTGATGGCAAAAGACAGAATTAATAAAAATTGCTAAAGACATCGAATTAGGCAAAACGAAGTGACGTCAATCTGAAAGTGACGTGCTGTGTGAAATTTTGCAAACAAACAATATTTCAATTTCCATTGATCAATCAACAGATTGGATAAACGAATAGTCCGAGGAGCTCTGCGCATTTAAGAGAATTTTAGGAGTCATATGGGGTAGGAGGGGGACAATTTCACATTTTTTTTTTGGTCTGCATTTCAAAGCTTAATAAATATAACACATGGTCTAATAAGTCCCGAGACTAACTACTAGGTGGCACCTCTAACGAAATATCATCGATATAATATTTCAATAGTTCCAACCTTCAAACAATGCGTGTACAAATTTCATGACAATCTAACGTTTAGTTCAGAAGTTGCAGTGATTTAAGTGACGCTACTGTTGATATTTTCAAAATAACGGATTCAAAACAATTCCGTGTGTTGATTTATCACTGTTTTTTTATGGGAAAAAATACCGTCCAAGCTGAGCAATCGCTTCGAAAGTGTTATTCGGACTCTGCTTCGTCAAAAGCAACCATTTGCCGATGGTATGCTGAGTTTAAACTTGGTCGTATAGACACAAATGGTGCTGAACGTTCAGGACGCCCAAATGGGGCAGTTGGGCCACAAAACATAAAAAAATTACACAAAATGGTATTGGCCGACCGAAAAGTGAAGGTGGGCGAACTAGCTGAGGCTCTGAAGATATCCAAAGGCAGTGTGGGAACAATATTACAGGAACATTTGTCGATGAGAAAGCTGCTTTCCAAATGGGTGCAGCGTTTTCTCACACCGGACCAAAAACAACAACGTTTCGATGATCCGGAAAGCTGTTTGGCACTGTTTACAAAGAATAAACATGAATTTTTGCATCTGTATGTGACAATGGATGAAACATAAATCCACCATTAGACATCGGACGACCAAAACGTCAGCTGAGTGGAGAGCAACCGATGAAAGCAGGTCAAAGTGACCAAAAACACAACAGTCGGCTGGAAAGATTATGGTATCTGTATTTTGGGATGCGCATAGAATTTTGTTCATCGACTATCTCGAAAAGGGAAAAACAATCAACAGCGATTATTACATTGCGTTGTTGGAGCGTTTGAAGAATGAAATCGCGAAAAATCGGCCCCATTTGAAGAAGAAAAAAATAATTTTTCACCAAGACAATGCACCGTGTCACAAATCGATGAAAACGATGGCGAAAATCCACGAATTTTGCTTCGAATTGCTTCCTCATCCACCGTATTCGCCAGATTTGGCCCACAGCGACTACGGGCTCTGTGCTGACCTCAAAAAAATGCTTGCCGGCAAGAGATTTGACTCCAATGAAGAAGTGATGGCTGGAACTGAAGTGTATTTTGAGGCGAAGCACAAATCGTTGTACAAAACCGGTATTGATAAGTTAGAAAAGCGGTGGAATGAATGTTTTGCTCTGGAAGGAACCTATGTTGATGAATAAAGAAGAAAATTTGCAAAAAAAAGTTTTTTTTATTACTTAGTCTCGGGACTTATTGGACCATGTGTTACATAAATTTTTTTTTTTTTGTATTTTTGGATAAAGCTCTATATTATTGAACTTTTTGCTTATTTGGTTATATAATATATCACCCAGGCATAAAAAATTTTTAGCAAATTCTGAAAGTCGATAAAACGGTAAATATGCCCCTGGCTGGGGAGCTTTTCACTCTTGTATGGGGCGCATTGCACTCTATTGTAATATTGAATTAAAACGATTTTTCTGTCCATTTTTAATCATTGTATTTAACGAAAATTATAGAAAACAAAACATAACGATTCCTTATATTCAATTAGGAACTAAAAAACAAATACAAACTTAAAAGATTGTCCATAAAAAAAAAAACAATATTACTTTGTAAGGAACAAATTTTGTATAAAAATATGATTGTAAATTAAAACTTTGTAAATTCACGTTGAATTTATAAAATGAAGCTTGTCAGCTTGTGCCAGGATGCTCTGGAGTCGGCAGTTTCAACACTATGTCAGTGCGAAATACGAGCGCTATGTCGTTCTTAGGAGGTTCATAAAATGTCTCCCCAGTTATATTTTTTCATAGGAAACTCACATCGTATGATTTATCATCATTGTCCAAGAAACTGATAATAATTTCAACATAAAACTGCCGTGGCTTTGTATCAAATTTTACCAAAACGAAATCCTTTGGAGTAAAAACGTCATCATCGCAAAGCTTAAACCTCATGAGCTCATCATCATGATCGGACGATATAACGCTGTCTTTTATCAACATATTTTCCAATAATTCATCGGTTTCAATCGTCATGTTTGCAACATCATCTTCGGAAGTTGTTGTAGATTCGTTTAGATCCCTTTTGACTTGTCTTTTTCTTGCATTATATTCTTTTTTTATTAATTTTAATTTGTTTTTTTTTGGGTTTGCTTAACCTGCAAGTCTCTCTTTTTCTGGTGTTATAACAATATTGTTGATGGCTATAGCATCATTTCCTAAGTTCAATACTACGTTCGGTTTAGCATTATTGGAACCAGTAATATGTTCAAAAGGTGCTGTGAAGTCGGAGTCTTGAAAAATCTGCGATATTATTATATTTTCCGTCGAAAATGCTCTGTAAAACGCAGTCGAAGACAGTCTGCAAACGCCATATGTATATGGTGATCGCTTAAACATTTACTGTAAAAACTTTTAAATGGAGCATAAATAACAACATCCAACGGCTGCAACTTATCTGAAGTATACGGAGGGAATGAAAGCAATATAATACCGTTCCCTCGAGAATACATGATTGCGTCGAGGCTGCAGTGTGATGCAAGATTGTCCAATATGAGAAGGATGGGACAATCTTTGGAGCACATTGAATAATTTCGTAAAGCACCCAAAGGATTTCTCGGTTTGTCCAGCAAAAGCGGTTGGATGATTGCTGGGTTGTTTATTGATGATGTGTTTTAAAATACAACTCAGCAATCATTCAACCGCTTTTGCTTGCTAAACCGAAAGATTCTGTGGGTACATCACTCATAAATCCGTCACTGAATTTAACCCTTGGAAGAACATAATCAGGAGGGACAGCATTATCGGTAACGTTTATTATTCCAACTTATGTTACAAGGGATCCTCTCTCTGCGGAAACAGCCGGTGAAACTGTTCGTTTATCTTTCGCTGAAATTACCTGTTCATAATTATAAAAAATGATATGATTTAAAAAATTAAAATGTACAAGAATTACTAAACACTCACATTTGGAGATGGTAATACAGTGCTTAGGGCAGTCTCGTCCAAATTATAAATATCTTTCGGTGTAAGTTTATGTTTATCAAATAAGGACCTTAAGTTGTCAAAGAACTGCTTAACGTTGGTTTTAGTAAATACTGAAGATCTAGCCAGACTTGTATTCTCCGTTTTTCTTAAACTCAGGTCACCATGACGTCTCATAAAGCCTTGCAACCAGTCTATACCAGCCTTTTAATTAGACCCCCATGAGTTTGGTCGCAAACTATTATTGATTTTAGCATAATCATATATTAATTTATGAGCCAAATCATATGTTAATCCAAATAGCAGATTTCAACATTTTGTAAAATATATTGATACTTCTTACTCCCGTTTAATAGTAAAAACTTGTCATCTGGTATATTTTGAATGGTTTTTTTTCTCTTCATCATCACTACTGCTGTTTCCTGAATCCAAGCGAAGAGGATCAGTACAGTGGAAAAAATATATTAGCTTAAAATTGAACACAATGTGTTCAAAAAATGTGTTAATAATTTTACTTTTTTTTCATACGATTTTCACAATTTTTAAACACATTTGCTCTTAATTTGACGAAATTTGTTGCAAGCTATTTTTTAAAAACAAATATCGTCAAATTAATAACAACTTTCGCCAATTTTAAAACATTTTTTTTTCAGTGTAGATTTATTTTTAATTTTTTTTATCCTTTTGGAGAGTGTTGTCCTATTAAGTCCGTATTTCGTTGCTTCAGCAAAAACAAGAGGAATGGTTTCTGCCGCATATCTCTTATAGCTTTTTGGATATCCTTCTCGTTTATTTCTACTCTGTTTGTTTATCTTTTGTAAATACACACCATATTTCTGTTGCACCCTGTTATATAGATTTCAAATACATAAATACTGAGGATTGGGCACATTTCAATGTATGTGAAATGTGCCCCACAAAAGGCCAGGTCACGATTTACGAAATATATTTTCTTTTAAGCATTTCATCAAATTCAAAATGATTAGAAATGAAAGTTGTGACCATATTAAATGATGGCAATTATAACATAATATTAAATTCAGTTGAAAAAGCAAAGAAAAAAAAATATACAAACCTGAAAACAAATTTTTTTTATGAGATCCTAGCCCGAACAAATAGTAAGCAAAAAATAATGGCTGCATTCAGCCGACTCAATAGTTGCCGTTTAGAATAACAATACAGTCAGAGCTGAAAAAGTGGTCTATTCGATTTGATTTTATTTTCAAAAAGCTGTAAGAGTGAATAGCGAAATTAGAATCCATTCAATGAATGCAAAACTCATTCATATATAAAAATGTTATTTAACATTCAATTTTGAAAAAACTGATTAATTATTCGTTTCATTTGTATCAATTAATGAATTAAAAATCAATAATGAATAAGAAAATAGGAATGAATAACAAATGAATAATGAAGAAAAAATGAATAATGAATACAAAATATATAATGAATATGAAATTAATAGCAAATAAAATAGGAATAATAGATAAAAAAACAATAACTAAAAATTCTGAAATTCTTTGTGAATTGCATTCATTGTGTATAGCATTCATATGAATAAAAAAAAATTTATTCATTATTCTTAACAACAAAAATGATCAATTGAAATGAATAATTCATCAAGTTTTTAAAATTAAATGTGAACGTAAAATGTTATTTATAAATCAATCATTTATGGATTATTATGTCGTTATTCAGTTGTAAATACTTAAAATTCTGAATAAGAATGCAGATTTACAGCTCTGAATACAGTTAAAGAGCAAAACATCCCTCACTAAGGTATCGCTACCATAAATTTCAGTTTGCTGAATGCGACCAATATTGTCAAAAACCGCCGACCAACGAAAACCTGCAAAAATAAACGGTACATTTTTTGTATTGATTTTCGCAGTTTGAACCCAGAGTGAGAGTGGATTTAGAGCAAATAACAAGGTAGGCTAATGCCATGTCTACACGGAGTGTTTTGGCTTGAGTTTCCAGTACAAAGTTGAGTTTTGCCATTGAACGCAAAATAATCTCTTGAGTTCTACAGCACAATTTTGCAGGATGAAACTCAACTTTGTTTCTATGTTTATCAAAACTCAATTTGAGAAATCCCTAAAAGTATGCTAACGTTCTTATAAAAAGGCACGTTCGGACAGAACTTTTTATTTTTGTGATGAGAAATGTCAAAAACAGCTGTTCTAAAATTGTGCAATTTACAATTTGAAAATAACTTGGGCAAGTGTAGAAGATGAGGTCTTCATATCAGTATGGGCCGATAAATATTCCCATTTGAGCAGAGCAAGGAAGAACTCCGGATGTGTATGTGCCGAAAAAATATGAGAACACAAAAGTAAACAAAGAAATGTCACGTTTAACACAATTCTGCCGACGTAGCTCGGTGTGAACAGTTATGGTTGAATTCAAACTAAACTCAAACTAAACTCTCTGTGTAGACATAGCATTATATTGAAGCAAAAGTGAGCTGGATATCAAAGTCAAAGGCACTTACAGCTTTTTTTTTGTAAAAATTCACATTTAAGCAGCCATTTTATAAAGAGCCTACCTTATTATTGTATCATTTATATAAAGGGTGTTTTTTTTAGGGGTTTGTTTTTCGAATAGAGATAAAACTGGCATTTTGTGGTCAAATCTGGCAACTCTAATGTCATTTATGTTCAGTTTGGTTTGCCATTTCATCATGAACAGGTTGACAAAAGAACAACGCTTGCAAATGGGCCGAAAATGAGATTGATCTCGATGCTGATTTTCATCGCAAAATTTTTTTCAGTGATGAGGCTCATTTTTGGTTGAATGGCTACGTCAACAAGCAAAATTGCCGCATTTGGAGTGAAGAGAATCCACATGAGATCCTTGAGACGCCATTACATCCACAAAAACTGACTGTTTGGTGTGCTCTATGGGCTGGTGGAGTCATTGGGCCATACTTCTTCCGAAATAATGCTGGAGAGTCAGTTACCGTTAATGGAGACCGGTATAGAGCCATGATAACCGACTATTTTGTTCCCGAATTTGATGGCATGAATGTGGATGAGTTGTGGTTCCAACAAGACGGCGCTACATGCCACACAGCGCACGTCACAATCGATTTATTGATGGAAACATTCGATGAGCGCATAATTTCGCGGAATGGACCTGTCAATTGGCCACCAAGATCGTGTGATTTGACACCATTGGATTATTTTCTTTGGGAAAATGTGAAGTCGCTCGTCTACGCCAACAAACCAGAAACGTTAGGGGACTTGGAGGCCAACATTCGTGGCGTTATTGCCGACATACGGCAACATATGCTCGAAAAATGCTTCCAATAAAGCCAAATTGATGGACATTAAAACGATTTTCTTGTGTTTTATTTCAATTCGAAAAACAAACCCCTAAAAAAAACACCCTATATATAGAAACATTAATTCTATTTGAGAGAACAGAAAGAGAGGATCACTAGAATCCATTGGAAAAATAGAATAGATTGTAAGTTGGCGAATGTTCATTGCGATTGTTCACCGACGATGTCATTTTGGATGTGTTCATACGTCTTCATGTATTTTATCCCTTTCAGACCCGACGCTTATCTACTGAACACTTTTTTTAAGATTTTTGGAATATATGGTCGTTATATGGAATGAAAATATTCTCAATGGGTAGGTTTCGCAATTTACATATCCTTCAAGGATTTTCAGGACACGCACAATTGATGCAACTTTATCTGAAACCCATTTTTTTAGCAACAAATGATTCAAATTTATTTGAAACATCAAAATTTATTATTTTTTTAGTTCAAATGCGTTAACTTCACTAGTTTGACACTGAAGTTTTACACTTTATATTTTTTGTAATTGAAGACACAAATTACCTCTGCGGCTCATTTTGACAAAACAAAAAAGTTTATCAAGAATTCCACGCGTGTTCAAATAACGGTAAAGCGAAACGCGGAACAGTGTGAGAAACAAAAGAAAACAATAACAAGCACAATCGATTCATTTCGTTCTTTATAACATTCGTTAAATAAAAGTGGAAATATTAAAGATAGAAACCACCCGCACAAACGATGCATCACGGTCTGAAAGGGTTATTCTTTGAAAAGGCTTGTCGACGATGGTTTTGATTCTGTTCCGTTTCTTATTCTATGGCTATTTAGCTGTTTAACTGCATTTGATGCAATTGAAGTGCAATTCAAAAACAAAATTGAATGATCCCACCAAATCTCTATAAATTTATTTCACTATGCAATATAATAAAATTTCTAACTGTCAAATGCAATATAATTTTAAGTGATTGAATAACACAAAGAATAATTTGGAAGGTAGTTTTGCAAGTGTACTCAACTTTTCGACTACTTTTGTTAACCTTTGTTTGACTTCCTATTACATCTTCTTTTATTGCTCTTACATGGCAATAAAGGCGTGCGTTTAGCCCAAGTTTCGACACCAAACAAATAACATTATTTTTTTTTATTAGTCTTTAGTAAAAGAAAAGCTTAACAAACCTTGTATACCTAAGATGCTCGGTGCAACATCCATTTGCAGGGTGTTAAAGGGAAGGGTGTTAAAAAAATATTTACAACAAAAACTAGCTGAAATGCAAATAAGAAATAAATAAGCGTTAAGTTAAGAAGTGTCGGTGCTATTTTCACATTAAATATAAACAGTGAACACTGTAAAGTAAAATTAAAGAAACCTTGTAGCAGGTCATGATGAACAACAGGATGAGAAAAAGCGAGATTGGATACACTAACGAACTCAAAAAAAAAAAAAAAAATATATAAAAAAATATTTCGCTAATGTAAGAAAAGACGCTGTAATGGACTTGAAGCGAGTTGGGTGAAAATGGAATTGAAAGAGGAGAAACCTACATAGTTCAAGCGTTGTGGTTGTTGATTTATGAATTTTAAATGCTGCTCTATAGCTTAAAAATGAAACTGAGATATAAAGTTGTAAGTTTAAAATATTGATGAATTGAATTTTCTTTTTTTAAGTATTTGTTAAGTGTTTGTTCTGTTAAGAGCAATATGTCAGACACTCAAAGAGGATTTAAAAAAAAAAAAATAATCACATTGACAGTGTGAAGCAGAGCGTTTGTTATATAACCTTAAAATGGAAGGAGCTTTTAGGACAGAGTGTGCACAAGACATTTTTAAGAGGTCATACGAAGTCAGGAGGCCAAAAATGTTTATTTTATTTTAAAAATGTACATATATTTACGTACATACATATAATATATATTAAGGCGTAGTGAAATTTTTTTCTATTAAGCGGGATTGAGAAATTGAAAACTTTCAGCATTTTAAGCAACATGGCCGAAGGATTCTGCTCTCCGACGAATTTCGAACCGCCAACTTTCCAAAAATAGCTTTTGATATGAATGCGTTTAAGACATATTGCTTCAAGAGGGTTTTTTGCTCATAAAAAGTGAACTATTGTTCTAGATCAATGCTATAGTATTTAGATAAGAAGATACCATTAAAAAAATAGTTTTTGCAAACATTTTTTTTTACCCACTATGGCCCTTCCCTAAGATTTCTGAACGCAAGATACTGATTTTAAGGCTTATTGCTCCGGAACATGAGTACAAATTAGGTGACGTCATTTCAATGTATAGTCTATAATCTATAGATAATTTACAAACATTTTGATATATTATTCGATAGTCTGAGTTACCTGGTTACCGAGATATATGCAATCAAAAGTCACTGTGGGATTTATTTTAATTTTTATTTTAATTTATTTTATATTTTTATTGCGAACAATAAATAACACAGTGTGACGAAATCGACCAAAAAAAAAAAAAAGCACAACCAAACTTTATAGAAATTCTTAAAGAGGGACATGTTGTGAGTCCATCGCACTTGGTCTGACCTCTTAATGTCGTCACAATTTTTTTTTAATTCGTTTTTAAAGTTGAAGGGTTCGATTTTTGTTGCGCCGACGTTCATTGAATTTTCACAACTATTTGCCTTGTTGGAAATGAAAAACCAATTCCACTTCTTTTCAGTAGAATTTCACGTAGAATAAGGCTATATAAAAATAAATACGATAAAATACAAAATGAAGCGTGTAGCGAAGCAAATTCCTTAATTTTTCTTTAATTTCAAAAAACTTCCTCACATGGAACAATAAATAATGCCTCACATGGCATTATTGACTCTCTGAGGTTTGCCATTATATGCAGAGAGGTGACGGCCGAACAGAAATATTAATTCAATTGAAAAAACTTTCTGTGTCAGATGGAATTGAACCAGGGTTCTCTGGCGTATGGGTCATGCACTCTACCCACTGCGCCACGGCCGCCACTAGGAAGTGGCAGTAAGTGTTGAATTATATTCTCCACAGTCATGCGTATTATGCTATATGTCAGTGTGTGTGAGTGCTATGTCGGGGTTAAACCTTTAGCCTAGAAGACTATGAAGGCTGGCTCTTCAGGGAGTTTCATGCTGGCTGTGGTAACATGATGTAGCGTCCAGGTCTGTAGTGATCAGCGTGGAGTTGTGCCTGTTTACAACCGGGTGACAATGCCCTCAAATTGTCAGAGATTTAAGATCAGTCTCGATTTCTACCCTAATAAATGTGGATGGTGATAGCACTAGCCTTCTAGGATTGGTACTATGGTTCCAATATCGGTATGAAATCCATACAGGATATTTATTAAATTAAATATGCTTAAGTGTGGTAGTGTAACCGTTATTGAAACTATTAAAATAGGGCATTTATCTCGTCCGGAGCCAAGGAAGTGAAGTACAGGAGGTGATCGGAAGGACGCTAGTAAATTGCTAACAAAAATTTTTAATAGCATGATAGATTATTCAAAATATCCTGAAATTCTAAACATCCACAAAGTTATTCCAATTCCGAAAATAAGTCGTGCACATAAAATTCAAGACTTTAGGCCTGTTGCTCTTTTACCAATAGTAGACAAGATTTTTGAAAAGTTAATATGTGAACAGTTTGTCAGATATTTGGATACGGAGAATTTGATATGTTCTCATCAGTTTGGTTTTAGGAAAGGGTCCGGTACGGAAGAGGCTACAGTGAATATAGTAAACTTTATATGTGATGGTTTAGATAAGGGATATTCTGGAGTAGCTGGAATGTTCTATGATTTCAGCAAAGCTTTTGGTTTAGTGGACCATCAAATCGTATTGCAAAAGCTTGAGTTCATTGGCGTGAGAAACGAAGAATTGAAATTATTTAGAAGTTTCATCTCAAATAGGAAGCAATACGTGCAAGTTGGTAAATCTAAAAGTAATTTAGTTTCTGTAAGTTGTGGAGTTCCTCAGGGTAGTGTACTAGGACCGCTGCTGTTTAAAATCTATATCGACGATATCAAAAACTTGAACCTAAATGGGAAAATTTATATGTTTGCGGATGATATTTGTTTATTTTATCCATATAAACACTCTTCAGTTCTTAAAGTACAGATCGAGTATGATGCGGCTTTAATTGGGGACTTTGCACGATTAAATAAACTGGTTCTTAATTCAAATAAAACTACTTTCATCAGATTCAAGCCACGAAGTTCAAGTGAAGTATTAAGTGTATTTGTTGAGGGGAACGAAATTATGGAAACAGATACATTTAAATACTTAGGAATGCAATTCAGCAGTAACCTTTCGTGGAATAATCATATTGATAGGGTAAAATCTAAAATATCTTCAGCAATTGGAGTACTGTTTAAATTTAAAAATAAATTAACCACAGATGTTAAACTTTTAATTTACCCATCAGTTATTCACAGCCATTTGTCATATCTACCGATTCTCTACGCTTATAAACAAAGTCACGAATTAAGCTCTCTACAATCAGCTCAAAATCGAGCGTTAAAAATTGTATTTAATCTATCAGTTAGATATTCCACTTTAAGTTTATACAAGGAATACTCTCAAACAGTTCTACCAATATTTGGATTATATAAAAAACAACTTCTAGTGTATGTTCACAAGACCCTTCACAACTTGGGGTATCACGTCTTGGACTTTCATACAAATCAAGCCAATTTTAATACTCGAAATAGTACGAACCTTAGAACTGCTAGATGCCGGCTTGAAATCTCAAAGCAACGAATAGAGCATGCTGGACCTTATGAATTTAATAAACTGCCAAATTCTATCAAAACCATTGAACGGATTTCAGTCTTTAAAACAAGCCTAAAAAGATTTTTACTTGAAAATATAGATTCGATTCTTCCGTTAAGAAATACTAGTATATTTTTGTGAATTCAATTATATATATGTATATATGTATATTTTTTTTTTTATTTTTTTATTGAAACCAAAATTATACTTAATTAATTAGATATAGATTATTTCTTTTCTGTTTATTATCGAATTGATGATGCTTTTTATTATGAAAAAAACTTATAATTAAAATGGTAAATTTCTAATCTGTAAAGTTGCCAGGTAAGCCTCTACAAAGCCTTTTTGGCGCTGAGGCATTTTATAATTGAAAATTTATTAAATACAAAATTGAACTTAAGAATGTTTATACAAGGTGGCGCAAAAATAACCTTCCGATTTATTTCTTTTATAATTCTTAAAAAACATATTTTTTAAGAATTATATTGTGAGCTTAATGCCAAATAATAATCAATGCAGTCAACTTTTTGAAATTTTGCGACTAGCAAAAGAGTAGAAAAACATTGCTTTGACAAAGTATAGCGCTTCTATAATTCCTCTTTGGTTTTATTGATCTTGGCCCTATTAGCTTGTCAAAGTTAGTGGACTGCTAGAACCACTGAGACTACTGATGAGTCGGAGTAGCGTCCGACGAAACCATGGTCTAGTCAGCTTGGTTTAAGTTCTGCAAAGAACTTTGTTGTTGTAGCAACATGTTGCTTCATGAATTATTTGGCATTAAGCTCACAATATAATTCTTAAAAAATATGTTTTTTAAGAATTATAAAAGAAATAAACTTATTAAAATATGCCACAATTTTATAACTCATAACCTTCCGATGTTTTTTGGCTGTAATTTAAAAAAAAAAATTAAAAACTTTGATTCTTCTTGTGGATTATTTTGTTTTGGTCTTTTAATTTTTTTTACATCAAGTCGAGAATATGATGTCATGTAAATGGCCGCCGCCACAGTTGGTTGTCATTTGAGCCCTTTTTATGGCATTTTCCATCACTTCGGCCAAAATTTCCGGCGATAGGTCCTCACATTACGGACGGATATTGTCTTCAAGAGCTGCAAGAGTCTGAGGCTTGTTGACATAAACCCGCGACTTTAAAAAGCCCCACAAAAAGAAGTCTGGAGCGGTCAAATCAGGCGATCTTGCTGGCCAGTGCAAATCGCCAAATCGGGAGATTAGGCGCCCGGGAAATGCATCCTTCAGCATATCGGTTGTGGCACGTGCAGTGTGTGCCGTTGCACCGTCCTGTTGGAACCACATGTTTTCCAATCCCAATTCATCAAGTTGCGGCAAAAAGAACTGTTGATCATTGCTCTGTAGCGCTCACCATTCACAGTAACCGTTTGGCCCGCGACGTCTTCGAAGAAAAAATGTCCGATGACTCCTCCAGCGAAAACAGCACACCATACAGTGACTTTGAGCGGGTGTAATGGCTCTTCGTGGGTTACACGCGGATTTTCAGTGCCCCAGAAGCGTAGATTTTGCTTATTTATGTACCCGCTAAGATGGAAATGGGCCTCATCACTCATGATTATTTTTGATGAAAAATCATCTTATCTTCCTCTTGGTGGTGATTAAGGATGGCTTGAGCGTATGTTAGACGCGATTGGCGGTCAGCAGCTAACAGCTGATGCACCGTCTGGACTTTGTACGGAAACATCTTCAAATCTTGCACCAAAATTCGCTGTAAAGACCGTCGACTGATACCCATTTGCGTGGCACGTCGTCTAGTCGATGTCGACGGCGCTTCCATGACATCCTCGGCTACAGCAGCAATATTCTCTGCAGAGCGGCTACTCCGGGGTCTGCCACGCCTGGCAGCATCTCGTGTTGTGTCAGTCTCTTCGAGGCGAGCGGCTAAACGTAGCAGTGTTTCACCAGTAGGCGTTGGACGGCCAGGAAATCTGCGGCGAAATTCACGTTGTGCCAAAGTCACCGACCGATTATTGGTCAAATAAATAGTCAGCAATATTCCGCGTTCTGGAGCAGTGTAGCGTAACATTGTTTATTAACGTGTATTTCGCATGTGTTTACTACACAAATGTCAAAACAGAACTGACATTAGGGGCCAATCGCAAAATTTATAGCATTTTCTGATAGGAGGATTACTTTTGCGCCACCTTGTATATTATGAATTTTAAACTAGTAATTATTATCTTATATATTAATACGCAAACATCGAATGTTGTCGTACACTTTTTCAATATTTATTTTAGAATAAGGACAATGAAACGTATATCATTCGAAAGGTACTGCACCATAGATGTGCCGAATTATGTTAGATTTTAAATTGATGACCTTTGACCCGAAATATTAACGTTAAAAGTTTATTTTTATTTTAGTAAGGGATCTCAGAACTGGGAAGAGGTAGAATGAAGAATGAGGTATCGGATGAAAGGTCTAGCTGCACAATATGATTGAATATTAGATTGGTGACCTTTAACCTCAAATATGAGCGGAAAAAGAGCATTTATTAAATAAAAGCTAAACTATAAGAGATGGAAAAACATGATATAAGAGAGAAATTTAGACATTCATAAGATGTGCAAAAAATACTTTGATATTTTTCACCATCGTTTACGGTTACCCTACAATAAGCACTTTTTCATGTAACAAGTGTCACTATATATTGTGATGGTAAAATTGCTTACAAATAGTAAATTTTGAAAAATTTCTGTTATTTTGACATCAATTCAATTATTGTGGCATCTCGAAAACTATAGATGTTCTCAGTACAACGTTTTTTTGTATGAAAATTCGTTGGTTGAGAAAAATAACGGTATGCGAAAACTTTTTTGCTAATATTTTCCACGAATAGTATGTTATTAAATTGCCCGTTATTATGACACCAAAAGTATTGCAATATTTCAAAACCTGTAGATTTTTTCAATGCAATGCATTTCTTAAAGCAATGTCATTGCCTCAGAATGAGAAAAAAACAATTGATATTTCAAATTTTGATTTTGCAAGCAAATATCTCAGCCATTTTTCAATCGATTTTGACGTGACGAAGTTACGTTATACTGCTATAGTTTCCAAAAAAGTTGAAAAATTAATTTTTTAAAAATTCATATGCGTTTCATTGAATTGTTACTCGCTTGGTATAAGAGCTATGATTAAAAAAATAGTATGACCGTAAAGGTTAATTCTTTGGCTATATTAAAAAAAAAAAAAAAAAATTTAATACGGCATAGGGACGTAGTGGGAGCCGCGTAAGCAACGCAACTGAAAATTTGTTACATGGAATTATTACTCGCTGAGTATTAGTGCTAGGATTAAAAATACGATACGCCAATAAAGGCCTACTAGAAGTCCTCACAACAAAATTAAACAAAAAATTTCTGACATCATGGGGACGCTGATAGAGCCGCTCAAAGATCGATAACGCATCATTCATGCAGCGGCGTTGCATTGAATTTTTACTCAATGAGTATATAACCTACGATAAAAGTTTAAAAAGGAAAATAAAGTTTTTATACATGGATTTACGACAAAAATAAAAAAAAAATTCCGGCGTCGTCAGGTCGTGAATATAGCAGCTTATGTAACAGAAATGTAATATCGTTGCATGGAATTATTACTCACTCAGGAAGAGTGCTACAGTAAATTTTGTTTTACGACAGCAGGGATGTGTTATTACGCTTCACAATTAAATTACAAAAAAAATTTTGTTGTCATGATTTCAGGGATGCAATCACATAATGCAGTATAAATGCTACAGCCATGAAAAAACGTTGCATGGATTTTTAACTCTGTGACTACTGGTGCAACGGTAAATTTTAAGGAACGAAAACAAAGGTGAGATCTTCGGGCATATGACAAAAATAAAAAAAAAATTTGAAGGCGTGTCAAAAACCCCCAGGGAACCGCCTAATGTGACGCATATGCATCACTTTTGCTGGATTAATTGAAATTAGAGCACAACCAATGGGGAAGCAAAAAAAAAGCTAAACGAAAAGCACCAACTCCAAATCCAACAACAACTCCAACACCAATACCAACACCAACACCAGCACCAACACCAACACCAACACCAACACCAACACCAACACCAACACCAACACCAACACCAACACCAACACCAACACCAACACCAATACCAACACCAACACCAACACCAACACCAACACCAACATTAACACCAACACCAACACCAACACCAACACCAACACCAACACCAACACCAACACCAACACCAACACCAACACCAACACCAACACCAACACCAACACCAACACTAACACCAACACCAACACCAACATCAACATCAACATCAACATAACCATTAACATCAACATCAATATCAACATCAACATAACCATTAACATCAACATCAACATCAACATCAACATCAACATCAACATCAACATCAACATCAACATCAACATCAACATCAACATCAACATCAACATCAACATCAACATCAACATCAACATCAACATCAACATCAACATCAACATCAACATCAACATCAACATCAACATCAACATCAACATCAACATCAACATCAACATCAACATCAACATCAACATCAACATCAACATCAACATCAACATCAACATCAACATCAACATCAACATCAACATCAATATCAACATCAACATCAACATCAACATCAACATCAACATCAACATCAACATCATCAACATCAACATCAACATCAACATCAACATCAACATCAACATCAACATCAACATCAACATCAACATCAACATCAACATCAACATCAACATCAACATCAACATCAACATCAACATCAACATCAACATCAACATCAACATCAACATCAACATCAACATCAACATCAACATCAACATCAACATCAACATCAACATCAACATCAACATCAACATCAACATCAACATCAACATCAACATCAACATCAACATCAAAATCAACATCAACATCAACATCAACATCAACATCAACATCAACATCAACATCAACATCAACATCAACATCAACATCAACATCAACATCAACATCAACATCAACATCAACATCAACATCAACATCAACATCAACATCAACATCAACATTAACAACAACAGCAAGAACTTCGTCACGTCAAAACCTACGGGTGTGTCCAGGGCACAGCCAACTCTTTTTTCATTACATTTTCTTTGTATGAAAGTTTAATTAAATGACTTTGGAGAAATAAGAAAAGATTAACCGTTATCTCACCAATTCAATTTCTTATGTTGTTTTCAAAAACACTCTAAAATATTCGATTTTTGCTCGAAAATTAGACCAGACATTCTTTTTTTGTAATTTTTTTTTCTATTTTCTTCTCACACACTCTTTCATATAACATATCATTTATTTGCAAAAATTGCTTCATTTTGACACATAATTTAATTAAGTGTTTCTATCACCGAAAATCACGAGCTACTCCCTATGATTTTATTGATGAAAATTAAATTTTTCAAAATGTTTTTGTATTTTTACAAAGTTCTATAGCTTAAAAAATAATTTCTGTGAAAAAAATTTTTCAAATATTTCAAACCACTCCAAAGTAATCCATATATTAATACGCAAACAAAAATCTTGTGGTGCACTTTTTTAATATTTATAGTACAAAAAAGGGCATGATTCTTATATCAGTCGAAAGGTAATGAGCCACAGATGTGCCAAAAAATGAAAAAAATATATACTACATATATGATTACTGTAGTTTAAAAGAAGTGTATGCACTCTCACTCTCATGGCTGCAATTTGAGTCTCTCTGCTTTTCTTACTTGATAGAAATTACAAAAAAAAGTTATATGTATTAAAGATAAGGAATAGGAAAAAAAATTTGGACAAAGATTAATGCATAGAATTGGACCATGATAAGGACGAAAATTCAGACAGGAATTGAGAAGAGGAATTCGACAAGGACTGGGACAAAGGTAAGGACACAAATTGAGACGTATCTAAAACAATATTTGGGACAAGATTGGCAAAAGTATAAGGATCAAGAAATGGGACAAGGAATAGAACAAGGATTTGAACACACTTAGGACAAAATTTAGAACAAAGATTTAGAAATAAAGTTGGACAAGGATTAGGAAAGGATTCGAATAAGGTTAAGGTCAGGAATTTGGATATGGATTAAAATAACAGTTTGAATAGGAAGTAAGACAATTGAAGAGTCGACGTGAATAACATTGTAAGTGACAAAATTATAGGATTTCAGGAATTGCAAAAAAAAACGGTTTTAATGGCGGACTTAGAGCCATTTGATTTCGATGTCAATGTCCAAAAATGTATGGAATTTGAGAAACTATGTGCTCTTATAATAGGCAAGAGCATTTTTAACGTTAGTATGCAAAAAACTATTTTTGATTAATATGTCGCTTACAACGTTATTTGCGTCGACTCTTCAATTATTAGTTTGGGAACAAATGAAAGGAACGGGACAAGAATAAGGATAAGGACAAAGATACACTGTCAAAATCCACGGATGGGTCCACGATACAGCCAACTTATTTTTAACTTTACCAAGCTTTTTTCAATATTCATAAAAAAAAACAAGAGAAAAATCTATTTTGATATGGTCGAATTTTGACCACAGGCGATACTAGTAATTATTATTGTGTAAATACTCTAAAAATTTGTGAATAAACATTTAACCACAAAAAAAAAAAAAAAATAAAACGTAGCTGGTGTTAACGTCCGGAAGATCAATTGTATTGAATGGACGTTAATTACCGTCTAGTTTTTCTTTTATCAAACTTTATCGAATGACAGTTGTATCTTTCCACCTGAAAAAATGGTGGTAAATTTAAAATGACACCTCTTGTTGAAAGATCCTAAAAATAATTAAAAAATAGCATAAAAAATAATTAAAAAAATAAAAAAAAAAAATTATAAGAAAGGTGGTTAAGACCCATTACGTTGACCATTTTACTCTTTTGGCAAATGCACTCTCTCCACTAGAATATGTTGGGGAGAGTAAGTATTACTTTATTTCTGCATTTTATTAAGCACAGTGGGGTACTCACAAAAGTTTAACAGTTCCTTCAAAATTCATGAAAAACTTTTTTGCTTTGGGTTTATTAAGTGTTATCTGCACAAAAAGATTTAAATTTTTTTTTTGTATTTTACATTTTTAGAAAAAAAAACCAATTTCCCTTCATTTTCTCTGTCTTTTAGCTGTCATTCTGCCGACGGTGACTACATTTTTGCCATTTGTTGGCACCAGCAGTAGTGGGTTGGCGTTCATCCTCACATCACCTGAGGATGCGATACTCGAGCCGGATGAACGTAATCAGTGTCCAGTTGGTTTTTTTCACTGCAACTCCTCGACACAATGCGTGCCGCAGCGTTTAAACTGTGATGGGGCCGCCGACTGTGATGATGCCTCGGACGAATGGAATTGCGTCAATGATGTGGATGCCAAATTTTGGGATCATTTGTTTCGAAAGCAGCCCTTCGGGCGTCATGATGACATACCAATTGGAACATGCAGTAAGTTGTTTGTAGTGCCAGCGTGATATTTTGTATATTTTTACATTAACCTTTTAAGAACCCTGCGGGTATTAAAAGAATTTTTGAAGTTATTTAATTTTTTATTTTTTTATACAGTCATAAACATTCATCACAACAAAAAAGATTAAACCTTAGCCATACTATATTAGAAATTAACAGCAAAAATTTGTTTTCTCGATAGCTGATACCGATAACAATGCCGTTTAATTTCAAAAATGATAAATTTTGTATTTTATTGTTATGACTCGCATCAATTGCTAAGAGTTATGTGTCATATCTGAATGGCAGTCAAATTAAAACCACTGACGATTTCAAGCATCGTCAACAGCATTTCCATCATCATCATCATCATCCTCATCAGTATCTTCATTACTTCATCCCCAGAGTCTCATTTACATTGATTGTCAACAAGATTTCTGCTTTCTATACGTATTTGAGAGTCGCAAATTCATTGTGTTATAATAATTCATGAAATTTTTCTCTTTTTAATTTACTTTCCTTTATTGATGATATGTATTCTTTTTTATTGTCCCTCTTGCAGTGTGGCCTCTCAGCAATTTGAGCTGCCTCTGTCGTGGCAATGAGATTTTATGTCGTTTCCAGAAGCTGTCCACGCTTCCTGTTTATCTACCCATGCAGGATGTTGCTATGCTGTAAGTTATCATTATTTGTGTTTTATTTTGCTTTTTTGCAAGGCCATTTTGAAATTGTTTTCTATTTTGTTTCATGTAGCGATCTAACGGGAAATCATTTTCCAATACTTGATGAAGATTTCTTCAAAGATTTGCCGCAGGTGGAAAGTCTGTAAGTATAGCAAATAAAATTAATAACCCTAATTTATTATCTGGAATAACATTGTTAAAAACTACCCTGACTTCCCAGCTAATAGTTGAACTTACAAGAGGCTATTGCGAAAATCATTTTCGGTTGTTCATGAACATTAGTGCGAACCTTCTTCGAAGCTCTTTTGAAGCACTTTAGTAGTTTACTCTCGTATCTCTGCCTCACTCTCTGCTTACGTACTGAACTAAGAAGAGATGCTTTGTTTAAGCTCAAAATAAAATTACAAGGTAGACTGATTTTGTGAAAGCTTTCGATTGCCTTCCGCATAAAGTACTCCTGCTTAAATTGGAAAACTTAGATATTCATTGCAATTTTCTGAAATGTGTTCCATCTTATTTAATGGAAAGAAAATTTATTATTAAGGTGGACAGGTGCTAATCCTGTATCATTTATGCCAAATCAGGAGTCCCACAAGGTAGTCATCTGGGTCCTTTGTTATTAAACATCTTCATAAATGATGTTGTTAAAATTTTTAATCATTGCAATGTCCTGCTCTATGCTGATGAACTGAAAATGTACGCAGCTACACAAAGATTGTCCGACTGCGCTAGATTTTAGGACGACATAAACGCCTTAATATCATGGTGCTCTACCAATGGCATGAAACTTAATTTCTCTAAATGCAAGATTATGACGTTTTCTCGAAATTTTTCACCCATTATATTTAACTATCTCTACCAAACTCAAGAATTCACAATAGTGTCACTAATAACAGATCTCAGAGTTTACTTTGTCTCAAAATTAACTTTTAGCCTCTATAAAGATTACGTAATTTCCAAAGCCAATTCACACCTCGGTTTCGTCAAGCGAAAGAATTCAATTCTTTGGAATGCTTTTACCCATGGCACCTTGGTTAGATCGGTTCTTGAATACGTTGTTATAATCTGGTACCCAATTTATCAGAATGACATAGATCGGATCGAGAGAGTACAAAAAACTTTACCAAGTTTACGCTATGACGCACAGTGTTTTCTTTGGCCTATTTAGACGGAGATAAGTCTGTAACTTGGGTTGTAGGGCACGGAATGACTTGAAATTTTGGACTTAAGCTTTTATGAAAAGCATATCTTTCTTACGTGTAAATTTCAAACCGATAGTCTTTGTGGAACCAAAGTTACAAAAATTTGTATGGGAAAAGTAGCCTTTTCGCTTCCATACATAACGATTTCTCCAGTTTCTTTATGGCATAACTCCTGAACGAAGAGTTCCACAGAAACCGTAGACCATTCTGTGATTTTTTTTAAAACAATACATTATGTTTGTTAGCATCTTACTACACCTAAACATAATTTATCCATTATTTATACATGTTCATATCTAAATTTAAAAAATATCTAAATTTCTTTTTATCTATATATATAAAAAAATGTTGTCAAATCTGTTTGTGACGAGTGTTTGAGAGTTGGGCTGGGTAAAAAAAAAATCTGCCGATACTATTTTGTAGGGTACATTCTCTAGATGGTTTTAAAAAAAAAATTGTTTGAAAATGACAAGGGGGCGTGGCACCTCCCATACAACCCAAATCTATGGTAGCGAATAGCTCTGAAGTTATAGGTCGCATAGCATCGGAATTCGGTGTTCTACCTCAATTTACAAGAGCCGTTCCACAGGTAAAATTTTATGGGCGTTGAATGTGGGGCGTGGCACTTTTTCAGCAGACCAAATTTTCGGTATAACTTTCAAGCTATAAGTCACACATCAATGAAACTTGGTAGGAGCGTACTATTTAGTCGCGTCCTTCGACTAGCAAAATTCATCAAGTATAGGCCAAAGGGGTGTGGCACCGCCCATACAATTCAAATTTATGATATCGAATAGCTTTGGAACTAAATGTCGTATAATAATGAAATTCAGTATGGAGTTTCCACTTGGTGATATATTTATACTATAAAACTGGGATGGGCTTTGGAAAAGGGGGTGTGGCTACGCCCATACACTTAAAATTTTTGATATCAGATAGCTTTGGAACTAAACGTCGTTTAACAACGAAATTCAGTATGGAATTACTATTGGGTGATATTCTTCTTCTAGAAAACTGAGACGTCATTGAACAAGGGGGTGTGGCTCCGCCCATACAAGCTAAATTTGCGATATCGAATAACTTTGGAATTATAAGCATAGCCTCGAAATTTGGTTATCAATTTACACGAGTCGTTCCACTTAGAGATAGAGATAGAGATAGAGATAGAGATGGAGATAGAGATAGAGATAGAGATAGAGATAGAGATAGAGATAGAGATAGAGATAGAGATAGAGATAGAGATAGAGATAGAGATAGAGATAGAGATAGAGATAGAGATAGAGATAGAGATAGAGATAGAGATAGAGATAGAGATAGAGATAGAGATAGAGATAGAGATAGAGATAGAGATAGAGATAGAGATAGAGATAAGATAGAGATAGAGATAGAGATAGAGATAGAGATAGAGATAGAGATAGAGATAGAGATAGAGATAGAGATAGAGATAGAGATAGAGATAGAGATAGAGATAGAGATAGAGATAGAGATAGAGATAGAGATAGAGATAGAGATAGAGATAGAGATAGAGATAGAGATAGAGATAGAGATAGAGATAGAGATAGAGATAGAGATAGAGATAGAGATAGAGATAGAGATAGAGATAGAGATAGAGATAGAGATAGAGATAGAGATAGAGATAGAGATAGAGATAGAGATAGAGATAGAGATAGAGATAGAGATAGAGATAGAGATAGAGATAGAGACAGAGATAGAGATAGAGATAGAGATAGAGATAGAGATAGAGATAGAGATAGAGATAGAGATAGAGATAGAGATAGAGATAGAGATAGAGATAGAGATAGAGATAGAGATAGAGATAGAGATAGAGATAGAGATAGAGATAGAGATAGAAATCATTTCCGCTACGACAGCAACGCGTCGGGTATCAGCTAGTTTTATTATAAAACGGAAAATCAAAAAGTGTCTGTACTTTGTCTAGGTCTTGAAATTTTTACTACTTACTTACTTACTTACTTATCTGGCGCTTACAACCGTAAGTCGGTTTTGGCCTCGTATAAAAAATTGCGCCAGCCATTTCTGTTCTGCGCTTGCTGGCGCCAGTTGGAAACACCAAGCGTGGTCAGGTTATCCAACACCTGATCCTTCCAACGAAGATGTGGGCGTCCTCTTCTGCGTTGACCACCACCGGGCACCGACTCGAATATTTTTTTCGCTGGAGCGCCGTTTTCCATTCGCTCAACATGACCTAGCCAGCGGAGCCACTCGATTTTAATGCGCTTAGCTATGTCGATGTCAGCGTACAGCTCATACAGCTCGTGGTTCCAGCGAATTCGGTACTCGCCATTGACGCAGATTGGACCGAAGATTTTACGAAGGATCTTTCTCTCGAACGCTCCCAGAGTCTTTTCATCAGAACTGCTCAACGTTCAGGTTTGTGCTGCATATAATAGGACGGGCATGATTAGTGACTTATAGAGCGTGAGTTTTGTTCGTAGAGAGAGGGCTCTGCTTCTCAATTGCCTACTTAGCCCAAAGTAATACCTGTTGGCAAGAGTTATCCTTCGTTTTATCTCAATACTGGCATCGTTGAAAGACTTAATGCTGGATCCCAGGTAGACGAAGTCCTTAACAACCTCGAAGCAGATGTTTCCAACAGTGATGTGGTTTCCAAGACGCTGGGACTGTTTATTTGTTGACACTAGGTATTTCGTCTTATCTGCATTCACTGCAAGACCCACTCGACTCGACTCTTTCACTAATCTTGAGAATGCTGCACTGACTTTGCGCGTATTATGGCCGTATTATGTATCGATATCATCAGCATACGCCAGCAGAATAATACTTTTGTAAAATATCGTGCCACTGCGTCTAAAATCAGCAGCTCGGATGATCTTCTCCATCATCAGGTTGAAAAAGTTACACGATAAGGAATCACATTGTCTGAAACCACGTTTAGTATCGAATGGAGGAGTGAGATCCTTCCCGATCTTAACTGTGCTGCTGGTGTTGCTCAGTGTCATTCTGCACAGACGGATGAGCTTTGCAGGAATACCAAATTCATCAAAATCATCAATACCGACAAAAAGATGGTGTGTGCCGATTTATTTTTCTAGAATCTTCTCCAAGAATTGTCGGAGCGTAAATATCTGGTCTATGGTGGATTTACCAGGTCTGAAGCCACACTGATAAGATCCAATCAGTTGGTTTACGATGGGCTTCAGTCTTTCACATAATACGCTCGACAGGACCTTATATGCGATATTAAGAAGGCTTATCCCACGGTAGTTGGCACAAATTGGTGGATCGCCTTTCTTGTGGATTGGGCAGAGCACACTGAGGTTCCAATCGTTTGGAATGCATTCTTCCGACCATATTCTGCATAGGAGCTCATGAATGCATTTAAGTAGAGCTTCGCCTCCCTTCTTGAAGAGCTCAGCAGGTAAGCCATCGGCTCCTGCGGCTTTGTTGTTTTTTAGCCAAGCTATAGCTTTCAAGACCTCACTATGGTCGGGCAGCGGAACTTCAACGCTGTCGTCCACAATTGGAGTTTCCGGGATATCATATCCATTGGCGGGATTTTTGTCGTCGTTGCCATTCAGAAGCCTAGATAAGTGCTCCCTCCACATCATTAGTGTACTGTGGAGATCTGTCCCTAGATTCCCATTTTCATCTTTGCAGAAAGAGGCCCCGGTCTTGAAACCATCGGCCAGGCGTCTTATTTTTTTCGAAAAATTTTCGGACCTCATTCCTGTCACCATGCATCTCAATTTTCTCGCAGTCACGCATTTTCGCTTCCCTTTTCTTTCGCCTGAAAATACTTCTCTCTTCCCTCCTCTTCTCTTTGTATCGCTCTTTAGCAGCACGCGTTACAACCGACAACCGGCTTTCAAATTTTTACTAACATAAGTTTATTATGTCTGATTGTAAAATCAAAAGAGATTAGGTTGTTCATGATGGTACATAATATTTATTTTAAATTTTTTTGTGTAGTACCAAATTGTAACCTCTATGGCCGTCCCACATGGGGGTATTTCATCGGTTTTGGGCGGCCAAAATTATTTTGTTAGGTAAACAGTTTCTAATCATGTATATTTTTCGATTTTTGATATCCTTAACCCTGGACGACTATTGGGTCATATTGACCCACCCCAAATTTTTTTGTAGGTGAACATTAAAACCGTTATGTTGCAACAATGTCTGACTGCCGTGTCTGACTGCCTCAATCTGGTGAGGCCAGCATTATCCATGTCGAACTCGTCTCAAGTCGACTAAAACCTTTACGTGGTGTCCTCTAGAAACGGCAAACTGGCAACCGTTAGTTTGACGGCTAATCTGAGCGGCGGGCTCCCTGCCTTTAAAGGGTTGTGAGTTGGGTTTGAAGCCCGCCATGTAAAAACACATTTCAATGAAACGCAAAAGAAAAATGATAAGAACGATCCCCAAATCTGATGACGACTATCGCAAACGAAAAACTGACAACGATTTACGGATATGCACTTGGAACGTCCGAACCCTTAATTGGGATGGTGCCTCTATCTAACTGATAGATATCTTAGAAAGATACAAGGCTGATATCACTGCAATCCAAGAAATGCGATGGAAGGGACAGGGTTGTCCTTACGGCAAGCATCCTGTGATATCTACTACAGCGGCCATGCGGAGAAGCACGAATTTTTATGCGGATTCGTGGTTGGCAAGAGACAACGGCATCATGTCCTGCGATTCACACCTGTGAACGAACGACTTGCCATAATCCGTTTCAAGGCAAGATTTTTCAACATAAGCCTGATTTGTGCGGACGCTCCGACAGAAGATAAGGACGATGAGATCAAAGACAGCTTCTACGAGCGCCTTGAAGAGGCCTATGAGCGCAGCCCCCGCCACGACATAAAAATAGTGCTTGTTGACTTCAACGCCAAGGTGAGAAAAAAAATATTTTTGGTCCGACAGTCGGAAAGTTCAGTCTCCACGACAATACCTCCGATAACGGAATGAGGCTGATTGACTTTGCCGCAGCGCGAAACATGGTCGTTAGTAGCACTAGATTCAAGCATTCAATATTCATAAAGCCACTTGGTTGTCTCCTGATCAAAAGACGCGTAACCATATTGATCACGTTTTGATTGACGGAAGGCACTCTTCCAGTGTCTTAGATGTACGCACGATTCGCGGTGTCAATATAGACTCGGATCATTATCTTGTCGCAGCCAAGATCCGTACACATCTGTGCGCAACAAAAAATGCGCGCAATCCAGCACAGAGAAAGCTAGACGTCGAATAGCTGCAATCAAGACGAACAGCCGAAGACTTCGCTACTCGACTCTCACTCCTGCTTCAAGAAAGCACTCCTCCGATCAAAGATACATATATGCGCGCAGTGGAATCATATCTCCCACTCTATGCGTACGGCTGCCGAAGAGGTGATTGGCTACCTCGCCGAAACCAGTGGCACGAGCAGGAGTGTTTCGACGCCACTGCAGAAAAACACGCCGCCTACAAAGCCACCCTGCAGTCGGTTGTAACGCGTGCTGCTAAAGAGCGATACAAAGAGAAGAGGTGCATGGTGACAGGAATGAGGTCTGAAAATTTTTCGAAAAAATAAAACGCCTGGCCGATGGTTTTAAGACCGGGGCCTCTTCCTGCAAAGATGAAAATGGAAATCTAGTGACAGATCTCCAGAGTACACTGATGATGTGGAGGGAACACTTCTCTAGGCTTCTGAATGGCGACGACGACAACAATCCCGCCAATAGAGATGATATCCCAGAAACCCCAATTGTGGACGACAGCGTTGAAGTTCCACTTCCCGACCATAATGAAGTTTTGAAAGCTATAGCTCGGCTTAAAAACAACAAAGCCGCAGGAGCCGATGGCTTATCTGCTAAGCTCTTCAAGAAGGGAGGCGAAGATCTATTTAAATGCATTCCAAACGATTGGAACCTCAGTGAGCTCTGCCCAATCCACAACAAAGGCCATCCCAGAATTTGCTCCAACTACCGTGAGATAAACCTTCTTAATATCGCATATAAGGTCCTGTCGAGCGTATTATGTGAAAGACTGAAGCCCATCGTAAACCAGCCCATTGGACCTTATCAGTGTGGCTTCAGACCTGGAAAATCTACCATAGACCATCTTTTTGTCGATTACAAAGCCAACTTCGACAGTCCAATTAAGAATCATCTATATTCCACCATGTCTGAATTTGGTATTCTTGCAAAGTTTATCCGCCTTTGTAGAATGACACTGAGTAGCACCAGCAGCACAGTTAAAATCGGGAAGGACCTCACTCCTCCATTCGATACCAAACGAGGTTTCAGACAAGGTGATTCCTTATCGTGTGACTTTTTCAACCTGATGATGGAGAAGATCATCCGAGCTGCTGATTTGAGATGCAGTGGCACGATATACTACAAAAGTATTATGCTGCTGGCGTATGCTGATGATATCGATATCATTGGCCATAATACGCGCGAAGTCAGTGCAGCATTCTCCAGATTAGCGAAAGAGTCGAGTCGAATGGGTCTTGCAGTGAAAGCAGATAAGACGAAATACCTAGTGTCAACAAATAAACAGTCCCAGCTTCTTGGAAACCACGTCACTGTTGACAACATCTCCTTCGAGGTTGTTAAGGACTTCGTCTTCCTGGGATCCAGCATAAACTCTTTCAACGATGTCAGTATTGAGATAAAGCGAAGGATAACTCTAGGCCAACAGGTCTTACTTTGGGCTGAGTAGGCAATTGAGAAGCAGATCCCTCTCTCGACGAACAAAACTCACGCTCTATAAGTCACTAATCATGCCCGTCCTATTATATGCAGCACAAACCTGGACGTTGAGCAGTTCTGATGAAAAGACTTTGGGAGCCTTCGAGAGAAAGATGCTTCGGTCCAATCTGCGTCAATCCAATCTGGCAAGTGCCGAATTCGATGGATCAACGAGCTGTATGAGCTATACGCTGACATCGACATAGTTGATCGTATTAAAATCGAGCGGCTCCGCTGGCTAGGCCATGGTGAGCGAATGGAAAACGACGCTCCAGCGAAAAAAATATTCGATTCGGTGCAAGGTGGTGGTCAACGCAGAAGAGGACGCTCACATCTTCGTTGGAAGTATCAGTTGTTGGATAACCTGACCACGCTTGGTGTTTCCAACTGGCGCCAGCAAGCGCAGAACAGAAATGGCTGGCGCAATTTCTTATACGAGGCCAAAACCGACCTACGGTTGTAAGCGCCAGATAAGTAAGTAAGTAAGTAAGACAGCTTCAACTGTTTAACTTCGTTTACATTTCGGCAATTCATCCATTCTCTTGTCTTTCTCATAGAATTGGTATTTTATATGAGTTGTCAACTTCATTTTGACATTCGCGGCAGTACGCTCTCATCTAGCGGGCTTACCTCTATAATTATACCATGCTGTAGCCTACTTACAGATGGCAGTTGACACAACCAGTGTTGCATTGACAACACCACTGACTCATCAAATTACCCTCCTAGTTCAAAGAAACAGCAAAGAATGTTTGCTCTCTGATATGACATGTGTAATTGAAAGGGTCGCTCCAATCAGCTTAGGCAAAGACTTGCTCGATTCAACATGCAAACTTGCCATAGTCAAACATCAATAACATTTCTCACTTTAAACCTTGAGTTGATTAAGAGAAAGAAAAATATATATTATAAACAAAACAGGGAAAAGGACAAAAAGAGAAAAATATACAGTAGTGATCAAAACATTTGCAACTCAACCCGACTATGTACGTCACATGTATTTACTTTCTGAAAATAACCATACGTACCAATTTCTGCATTTGTTTTCAAACTTCGGTCGATGTTCTTATTAAATAATTACAAAAAATAACTTCCGTTAACATACAACAACAAAAAAAGCTCTTCAACAAAGAAGTTTAGTGAGAATACAGGTGTTCAGTGAGTTTACACAGCTTATTGCTAGCAGTGCTCCGTAAAGTATTTTTTTTTGTTGAAAATGGATGGAAATAAATACAATTCTGTATTTAAAACAAAATTCATAGAAGATTATCAAAGTGGATTTCTCAAAAAGAAATATCATCAAAATATTCAGTTCCTAAATCAACAGTATGTCGTGTTATTAATTTCGGCAACACCCATACAATTCATAGAGGAGGAAGACCGTGCGCAACAACAACTAGACAAGACAGACAAATACGAAATTTCTATACCATAAAAAGGTTCTAAGAAAAATGTTAAGTGAAATCCAACTGGCCGTAAGTCTCTCCACAGTAAAAGAAGGGCATCGGAATATGGACTCAGTAGTTAGAGGTGTACAAAGAAACCATATGTGTCTGAAAAAAACAGAAAAGCGCGGTTAAAATTTGATCGTTCTCACTTGAATTGAACTCAACAGCAGTGGAAACCTATTTTATGGTCAGATGAGTCTAAATTCAATCTGACCTTTCAGATTCGATAATGAAGCTTATGTTCGTCTTCGGCGATGTGAGAAGGACAATCCAAGATACACAACCGCCACAGTCAAGTATGGAGATGGCAATGTTATGGTGTGGGGGTGCTTCTCGGATATTTCTACTGGTCCAATTTACCGCATTAGTGAACCAATGACCGCCGAGGTGTACAGACACATTTAAAGTACAGTCATGCTTCCGTTTGCTGAATGGAAAATGCCACTCTCTTGGACATACCAGCATGATAACGACCCCAAGCATATATCTAGGCTTGTAAAGATGCCTAGGGTAAGAGGGTAAACAAAGTTAAAGTTATGTCATGGCCGGCGCAGTCTCCCGATCTCAACCCGATTGAGAATATGTGGATGATGACTAAGCGGAACATAGGCAACAAGGTGTTTCGAAATGGTGACGAACTTTTCAACGAATTGGAAAAAAAGTGGAGAGCAATCCCAAGCAGTTACATTGAAAAACTCATTGCCTCAATGTCTAGGAGATGTGGAGCAGTCATAAGATACAAGGAATATGTAAAAAATTATTAAAATTGTTAAAATTTTCTATTTAAAAATAAAAAAACGAGCGAGTCTTACAGTAGTCGCATATGATATGTAACATCTGACACCTCACATTGGTAATAAAAAACAAAACCGAAATGGCCGTTTCAGCCCTTGAAAGGACTTTGACCGAACTTCTTACGATCAATTGTGTTGTGCTTTTTGCGAAATGTTTGAACACAAATGATAGAGATCTAGACCTACAAGCTTTATGCCGACTCCGAACGGCTTATATTCTCAAGAAGCTTTTCATGGCAGTTTTTACTCTCTGAGGTTTGCCATTGTCTGCCTTGGTAATAACCCTGGTTAAAAAACATTTATAGTGATTAAAATCATCTGAAAAGTTTTAAAAACATTCCGCAAGTCCCTGTTACGCTGAGTTGAATTATTCCCAATTTTTTTTGGCTTAACCTTTCCAACTTTAAATTCTTCCTCACTTTTTTTTTGCCGGTAATATCGCATATACTCTGCTCTGGATTTACCCATCTCTGCAAATCACAAAATTATTATAATCAAACAATGCCAAAAACAGCTGTTTGGTCTTGTTATCTCTTACTTTGGATGTTGGAAAAAATAAGGTTATTATTTTTCTTTTACATGAAGGCTACATAGGTTTGTGTCTAAACTAAATAGTAGCATGCGCTGTAGTTAAATAAAATTGAAGGGAAATTATGGCTTTGTTCAGTTTACTGTGATTTAAAACAGATATCAATTGTGTTTAAAACACATGTTTGTGGTTTGTGTAGAAGCTATTCTTCCCCAACTTCCTGTTACGGATATCCGTCGCATTTCATGGCATAGCTCCCACATGCTGGAAACCGATCGGTAAGATATTACACATCAAAAATAAATTAGTTGCAAGTTGCAGTTGTTTTGATCACTACTGTATGTTGGAATGAATTTGAACTCGTCTTTGTAAAAGTTAAGATAAATCTTTAGACATTTTCTGCCAATATCTATTTCATTAAAGCAAAAACATTCTTTTGTCTTATGCGGCTTTGGCAAAGTTCATTCATATCCTCCTCTTTTGTCTTATGCGGCTTTGGCAAAGTTCATTTATATCCTCTTCTTAAACATCATGCCAATGTTTTTTGTAATATTCTCAATAATATATGTAAATTTTTCATCTTCTACAAGAATATCCACAATTGTTATATTAAACCACATATTAAACAAGGAAATCCTTTGTTTATAGTAATCCATTTGCCATTTGCATAAACATGCTCTACCGCCTTAAAAGGAAACGGAAAGACGCATGCAAATTTCTTGCTTACCTGCTTATATATTATATTAAATGATAAACATCATCTGCTCCATGCAGCCGCCGCCTAATACGATGTACTTTATGTGTTTGTTTTGCCTTTTCATGTCGTCTCAAGCGTTTTGAAGTTTTGCTCAATCGAAAGCATTGAATCTGGAGCATTCAGGAGATTGGCAGAAATTCCAATGAAGACATTGTGAGTATTTTAAGTAAATATTATTTCTTATAAATGTGTTCGTTTCTCATGTAAATTTTGTTAATAATCTGTTCTATTTTTTGAAAAATTTTAACTTTTTCTCCCATATGTTACTTTATCTTCTTGTTTTAGATATTTGGATGAAAATAAAATCTCAACTTTACCGAGAAACTTATTTCCAATGGGAAATATGCTGCGCATTTTGTAAGTTAAATTGTCACACATGGGACTGTTGACATTTTTGTTTTTCTTAAGATAAATGTATTTCACTTTAAGTACGAGTGGCACATTTGAAAATAAGGAAACATATTGCCTTGCCTGAAATTTAACCTTCATTTGTTTTAATACTTTTTAATGCCCTTTATTTGATACTTTTAAGGGAGGTACTTTAAAAGCCATTTATTGACTTTCTTATCATACTTTGAAATTTAGGATGCAGCCTCAGAAAATTAATGCATGCTTTATTGAGTCTTAGTGAGTCGAAATGTCTTTTGCGTCATCCTTAGTTCTAATACATATATAAATACCAAAAACAACCATCACACATTAGTCTGTTTATTCTAGTAATTAATGATGTTACTCACATTATAATATACTCTCATCTACTTATTTATACAGATGAAATGAAAACATACAGAAAAATAGGTACGGAGCACAATTTACACTTACTCCAGTCTAATTTGAAATCCTTTGAAGAATGATGTTCTAAAAATAACATGCTTTTTAAACCCGATGAATGCCAAAATAATCTTTTCACGAAAAGGAAATAATTTAATTTTGAAGTGCAACTTCTTAAGTCGCGATGGGGAGTAAAACCAATGAATCAATCCGCCGATAAAACACTTCGCCATGAAACGCTTGGGCGGGTTTTTAATAGTGTTACGCAAAAGTAAATAATTATAATATAGCATCTACACAGTAGCTTTTCAACTGCATGGTTGTTACATCGAGTAATTATAATATTACCATAAAAATTCGAAAGATATGGAGCGTGTCTTTGATATTCATATTGAAAATATCAACCTTAAAGAAAAAGAAAAACACTGACTTCTGCTAAGTAACAGAGTTGTAATGTACAACATTTTAAAGTATATTTCAAACTTTTGAGAGTAACAAAAGTGTGCACAGTATATTTCTGTATTGTATTTATTTTCCTTATATCTTTATGTTTTTGATACAAAACTCTACAAATCACATAGTTTTATGATACATATTAACCCTCTCCAGGCCACCTGTTCAGGTGAAGGGAATAAATATACAAAAAATCATAAAATTTGTATGGGAGCCCCCATAAAGAGTGGTCGCAGGGAATAGGTCTCCAAGGGAAAAATGTTCCTTTTGCAAAAGTAATGAGGGTCGGTCATACATATTAACCCCCTCCGGCTCTTCTTTAAAGCCCCTCTGTCCAGGTATAGGGAATAAATATACAAAAAATCATGAAATTTGTATGGGAGTCCCCATAAGGAGTTGTCGGAGGGAATAGGTCCGTGACGGAAAAATGTTCCTTTTGCAAAAGTAATTGGGGTCGGTCATACATATTAACCCTCTCCGGCCTCCCTTAAACCCCCAGTTCAGCTGTAAAGAATAAATATACTAAGATCATAAAATTTGTATGGGAGCCTCCATAAGGAGTGGTCGGAGGGAGTAGGTCCCTCAGGGAAAAATGTTCCTTTTGCAAAAGTAATGGGGGTCGGTTATACATTTTAACCCATGCGTGGTGGCCACACACATATTTTTTTTTATTTAAATTTAAAAGATACTGCTTTAAGTCGTGTAAAAAAAGTCGTCAATGACTTTGCAATATGCATAGATTCTAAGCTGTTATTTAACATACATATTGACAAAAAATGTAAAAAAGCATCTTCTATGCTTGGATTTATAAAATGCTGGGCCAAAGAGTTCAACAGCATGACTAGCATTCAGGCCCATACCTAACCGGATTTCAGGTTGTTCAAAGAACCAGGGCGCTTGCGTGTTTCGTCCGTATTTTTAGGATTTTTTTTTGCAAAAAGGCACTAAAGAAGCAAAAGCGAGTGGGTCCGTATTTTGTGTGATTTTATAAACGAAATGTACATAAAAAGCGGACAGCGACAGCATTTTAAAAAAAGGCGAAAAAAATGAGCATATTTTTAAATAAAAGGCGCCAAAAAAAGGGTTTTAAATTAATAATTTGACAACTTTTTTTTTTTAAATAAACGCAAACCATTTGAGATATTTCAAAAACTTTATTATCGGCTTGAAGTACAATAAAATGGAATGGAATTATGCATGCAAAGAAATTTTTCGTTTACCACAACTGAAAAATTCACCAACTATACTTCGTTTGCGAGCTGTATTTGCCGCAAACGAATATTCAGCTGTCACAACTTAAAAATATATCTTATATATATAAACCGCAAGCTATTTCGGTCATTATTATTTATTATATTAATAATCTTTCTCATTATGTCCGTCCGTCTTCTTATGGATTCCACCTCTGTTGCTATCTTCGTCCACGTATTAAGCAAACTACCAATTTCCTTATATAGTAACAATTTGTCCAAAAAGTAACACTAAACTATAAGCGTTATGTTTATACAACGAAGGGAAAAATAAACAAAATTTTCAGTTGGAAAAAACGAAGTTTTCACTTGCTGCAATTTAAAAATCACTCGCGTTTATGACAAACGAAATTCATTTCCTGCAACTAAATGACTCGTTTCTCACAACTGAAAATTTTGTTTATTTTTCGTTCAACGTTTATGACAACTGTTGAAACGTTTGCAATAAACGATTTCAAGCACGACAAACGAAGTTTGTTTGCGGCAAACTGGCGATAAACGTTTTTTTTCTTTGCGTGTGGAAATCGACTTCGTTCATATGGCCACCGCGGGTACGTATGCAGTAGTCGATTCGTTGGACCCAATTTTTGATGACTCGGCCACACATTTCGGCCGAAACGGCGGCTATTTCACTTTCAATGTTGGCTCTGAGCTCTTCCAATGTCATCGGCTTAATTCATAGACCAATGACTTGACGTAGCCCCAAAGAAAATAGTTTAGAGGCGTTAAATCGCAGGAACGAGTCGGCCAATCGACTGGCCCATTTCTTGAGATAACACGCTCATCAAACTTACTCTTCAATAAATTGATTCTAACGTGTGCTGTATGAGTTGTGGTACCGTCTTGTTGGAACCACATGTCGTCCAAGTCCTTATCTTCCAATTCGGGCCAAAAATAATCAGTAATCATGGTGCGATAACGATGGACATTCACAGTAACGTTACGATCGTTATCGTCGACGAAAAAATATGGTTAAAAGACGCTGCCGGCATGCAAACCGCACCAAACAGTAATTTTTTGTGTGTATGAAGCACATGTAGATGTTTACCCGGCCAATAACACATATTTTGCTTATTAACGAACCCATTGAGCCAAAAATGAGCTTCGTCACTGAAGATTATTTTGCAATGAAATTCATTATCTTGGCGCATCTTTTCCAGAGCCCAATCGGAGTACGTCGCTTCAAATTGTCCATTGGCTTCAATTCTTAAGTCAGCTTGATCTTGTTTGTGTGTAAACCAAAATCCTTACGAAAAATTTGCCATAAAAAGGTCTGAGCGCATTGCAGTTATCGCTCTTTAAGTTGCGATCACCGACTCCGAATTTCGGTAGTAAATTTTTATAATTTGCAGACGTTTTTCGTTCGTGTACTTTACCATATAGAAAATGTTGAGTTTACTGAATAAATTGACAGTGACAGTTTGATGATTAGTGAAAGGGTGCGTTCAGAAATTTAATTCAAAGTTATCAAGTCCCTATTGGAAAACCCTGTACAACAACTAACTTAAATTGAATAAACACATTGGTGAAGTGAAACTTTTTAGGCGGCGATTCGATATTTGGACAAGAATTATGTTAACCCTGGATGTGCTTCGTTAGTTGATTCGACTAACAACGATCATATTTTTTGCGTTTTGACAAAATGAAGTCGTTATTATTTTTGTTCAATATGTTAAATATGAATAAGAAATCAATAGTTTTTACTTGTCGAATCGCTTTAATAAATATTATATCATAAAATCATTTGTTAACTTGAACTTATAAGGCCTCTTCTTGTGGTAAGTGTCCTTCAAAGTTGATGTCAGTCGTTTCGACTAACAAAGCCCATAAACAGGGTTCAAATAACGATGCACATCCAGGGTTTAGAGTGAAATTTCAAGACGCGTCATATTTAGGTACATTTCGTTATATGAGAGAGAAGAACGGTACAGCTAAAGGTAGTGAGAAGGAGAAAGAGAACTATACATTGTATATCTAATACAATGTTTATTATTTTTTCTGTTCATCGAACAACGAGCTTTATGGAACATTGTGTTCATTGAATCATTGTACAATTCGTGGCTATGAAATCTATGAAGAGATTAGTGTTATCATTTAGTCTTAGATGGCGACAATACTCTTTGTACGTCTTCAAAGTTCTTTACCTCTGCATGTTCAATAAACACCAAACTTTGTGGAGCATTGTGTTCTGCTGGTGAAATACGTAAGAAGTGATTTTCGTTCCATAATAGCGTATGTTGGGTGATGGGTGGTGGGTGAGGCTTTCTTTAATTGGAATATGTTCAATGTATTGATTCGGGGTATTCGTAGAGAAAATGAAATTGCTATCGAAGAAGCATTCACCATTGCATTAACGTAAACAGGGACATAAATTACTAGTCCGTAAATACAATGCTGGCCATGAACATGTGCTTTAACAAAATCCGGAACTACAATAAGTGCAATTTTTTTCACGTTATCTTGAAAATATCGAATCACTGACATACATATATCCAGGGACCGCAACTGTTATGACTTTTTTAAAAAAAGTCAACAAATAATAGTTATTTTTTGACCGATTTTTTTTGGTCAAAAATAAAACTTAATATATGACTTTAATTTTTTCCGGTCAAAAATAAAAGTTAAAAAATTACTTTTATTTTTCCGGTCAAAAATATAAGTTAAAATTTGACTTTTATTTTTGACTCAAAAATAAGAGTTAAAATTTGCCTTTTATTTTTTCCAATAAAAAGAAAGGTTAAAAATTTGACAGTAATGTCCTATATTAATTACTAGCTTACCCGGTACACGTTGACTTGCACCCGAAAATATGCTAATGAGTCGAATGAGTTCAAATATTTAACATATTTCATTGAGTATGGATAGGGTAGAAAACAACAAGCAACTCTGGTATGATTTGAGTATCTGATTTCTGTCGGATACTCATTGCAGTTTTCTGATGTGTAGTGATTCGACAAACAACAGTGACAGGCAACGCAATGTGTAGTGATAGTAGAATAAATAGAATTTATACTTTTGTTATGATATGTATATACTTTTCACCGAAAAACTAAAAGTCAAATTTTAACTGTTATTTTTGACTGAAAAAGTAAAAGTCATATTGTAACTTTTATTTTTTTTTGACCGTAAAAATAAAAGTCAAATTTTAACTTATATTTATGACCAAAAAAAAATCGGTCAAAAAATAACCATTATTTTTGGCTTTTTTTGAAAAAGTCAAATAAATAAAAAGCTTTGAAGATTATTATTCCTTAGCTAAAGACAAATTTTTCTGCCTGACAAAAATATTTGTGTGGTAGAAGTGAAACTTTTGACAAAGTTACCCGGAAGTTTATTTTGACAGAAAGAACGCTTTTACATTAGTAACTGAGTTCTTATCTACACTGAAAATAAGAAATGCAGTTAAATAAAATAAAAATTCCATTTGGCGCTGTTGTTAGCGAATAGCTTTTGGCTCAAAATCAATTGTAGTTGCTGTAACGAAATTGTAGTTAATTCAAATGCAATTGTATTTGACTTCCCCATTTGTGCTATCATCATTGCATTTGAAACAAATGCGGAATTGCTCTTGACTAAAAATATGCCAATCAGAGCTATTTCATTTAGACTAAATGCAAAAATTATTCGAGCCAAATGCAATCGCATTTGCAAACCAAGCATCACCGAAAGTTTATGTTATTTAAGAGAAAGTATGATGCTTATAGTTCAGAGTTACTTTTTGGACAAATTGTTACACATAAATAAATTGGTAATATTCTTAATACGCGGACGAAGATGGGAACGGAGGTGCGATGAGTGCAATCAATAAAAAGACGGACGGACATGGGGAGGAAGATAATTAATCACTACTTCCGAGGTGGATTTCAGAACATGCCTGAATATAATAAATAATATTGACCGAAAAAGTTGCTTGAATACACTTCCAATTTAAAAAAAAAAATACTTGGAAAAAACTTTTTAAAATTCTTATTTCTAATTGTATTAATTTGGGCCGAATGCAATTGCCTTTGAGCCAACAAAATTTACATTTACAATTTTTGCACTTGGACAAATGCAAGTCCGCATTTGAATCAATAGCAATTGTTGTTGGGAACGATTTCAATGCAATTTCTATTTGAGTCAAATACCGCCCCACCCTTAAAGCCATTTCAAGTGTAGGAAATAAATATACAAAAAATCATAAAATTTGTATGGGAGCCCCCATAGGTAGTGGTCGGTGGAAATTGAAAAACAATTTTTATTCTTGAGCAAAATAATAAAGTTCAAAAATAATTCTTATTCTTGAACAGAAAAATAAAAATAAAAAAAACTTTTGTTTCTGACCAAAACAATAAAAATCTTAAGATAATTTTGAAACTGAATGTAAAACAACAACAAAAAGCCGTGCCATACTGTGTGCAAATACATTCTGCATTATCGTTCAATGTCTTTTGCATCAAATGATCATCAAGTGACATTAATGAAACGTTTGCTTTGGTTTTCTATACTGACAAGTTAGCAAAAATTATAAAAATTATGTTAGTTCTCTCTTCCACTGAAAGGTTTCGTGTTTTGTTCGCCCTCACTAACGAAACGAATGAAAAATAACGACAAACTCAACATTTTCATCATGATAAAGTACATGATAAAGTACATGAACGTCATGTGGCGTCCGTGGTGTAGTTGGTTAAAGTGCGTGGCCTCTATGTCAAAGAACCTGGAGATCCAGGTTCGAACCCCAGTAGCGACAGAAAATTATTTGAATTAAAATAATTTTTCTGTACGGCCGCCACCTCTCTGCAGACAATGGCAAACCTCAGAGAGTAATAAAAATGCCATGTAAAGCTTCTTGAGAATAAGAACATTCCGTTCATCGCCGTTCGGAGTTGGCGTTAAGCCTGTAGGTCCATTTCTCGGTCAATTGTGTACAAACTTAACAACACGCACAACACAATTGATCATAAGAAGCTAGATCAAAGTCCTTTCAAGGGCTGAAATGACCAGTTATTTATTTTTTTTTTAAAGTACATGAACGAACAACGTCTGCAAATTATAAAAATATACTACCGAAATTCGGAGTCGGTGATCGCAACTTTAAGAGCGTTTATTGCAATTTTCGGTTGTAATTCTCGCCCTAGTAGACAGACAATAACAAGCTACGTAAGTGCAAAAATTTGAGTCTACATATTCGTTGTGTGATGTTGCCGTGCCAGTGAGACATCCGATTGGTCGAAGAGTCGAAAATATCGCCGCCGTTCAGGCGTTTGTAGCAAACTATACAAAACAGTAAATTCCACGGCGTTCTCAAGATTTGTAATAGTTTTGGCCCGAATTGGAAATTATGGACTTGGACGACATGTGGTTCCAACAGGACGGTGCCACAAGCCACACAGCACACGCTATAATCGATTTATTGAAGAGTTAGATTGATGAGCGCGTTATCTCAAGAAATGGGCCAGTCGATTGGCTGCCTCGTTCGTGCGCCTTAACGCTCCTAGACTTTTTTCTTTGGGGCTACGTCAAGTCATTGGTCTATGCCAACAAGCCGACGACGTTGGAAGAGCTCAGAGCCAACATTGAACGCGAAATAGCGGCCGTTTTGGCCGAAATGTATGGCCGAGTCATCGGAAATTGGGTGCAACGAATCGACCGCTGCATACCTGCCCGCTGTGGCCATAGGAACGAAGTCTAGTTTCATCCATAAATGTTTTGGTTGTACTTCAAGCCGATAAAAGAGTTTTGGAAATATCTCAAATGGTTTGAATTTTATTTAAAAAAAAAGTTGTCAAGTCCTTAATGGAAAATCCTTTAGATGCTTCGTAGCAGACGCCCAAGGAGATACTCTACAAAGCCGCCATTTTGTAAAAAATAAAATGTTTTTACAGTTCAAAGGTTTTTAGTACACAGATAGATAAATAAAAAAAAATTATCCAATTATGTTATCAACTTAAAAAAAATTCTTTAAAAAGGACTAATTTCACCCTATTTAAATGTATCTCCCCGCTTAAGCAGTTTTTCGTTTTCAATTGAATTTATTGGCAGACTTCATGTGATCTGTCAAAACAAAATTGTTGCCAGATATTCAGCAAGTAACAGCTAAGTTAGAACCATTTTTTTCGTAATTGAGTTGAGAACTGGCGAATCGAACGCAGCTATTGAATAAACAGAATATTTTTTTTGCGAATTCTCACTTCGTCCCATATATTTTGCCACGTCAATATCTCCGGCTGTGCACATATAAACTTCTTTTTTTTATCACTTGATTCGTTGTAGTTCCAGTCATACCATTTTCAATTTTAAGTCCACTCCAAAGTTCATAAATGATTTAAAAAATAAAAAATCTGCTATAATCAGCAAAACAGCATGAATGTAAGACAAGGAACAGATGTGCGGAATGGCTATTTAAGCCAAGGTAATGATGCATTTATAAATATAATTTGAGTTTTATGGAAACAGCCTGACATTAATCAGCATAATTCTAATGAAGTTGTTTTAAATGTAAAGAAAAGATAAAGAAATTTAGATGAAAGCTCTGCGTATGCAATTCATTAGCATCGTGTAAATATGGTTTATATAGCAATTTGAATAATTTAATGAATAGACTTAAGTAGGTTTTAACCTTTAAAAGTATTTCAAGAATAAAAGAAGTGTGCATGTGTGCACGTGTTGGATTTTATAAGAAATAAATTTCGTTTTTTGTAGCCATTAATAATTTAAAAATTTTTCAAGGATATTCAAATTTATGCCAACTTTTCATATTTGCAGAATACTGTCAGGAAATCGAATTCACATACTGCATGACTATGACTTTCAGCAGCTACAACTATTGGAGGAACTGTGAGTATGAATATTTTAAAGTGCGATTGAATTATGATTAACAATGAAGATTTAGAACGAAGCCATTGTATTTTGTTTAACGGCTTTCAATCCTTGAAGGGCATTAGACGTCACACAGTGGGGGGTTTGTCCAATTAACGCAGCTAAAATTCAATTTATCAAATTCGAATTTATTTCATAAGAAAATATGTTTATTTTGAATTGAAATTCATTTCTACAAAATATTTTTTTTGTTGATTTCTATAGACATTTGTTTATACCCCGAAGGCTTTTGTTATATGCACTTGTACGTAGGTGTTAGTTTTTTTCATACTCCAAATAGTTGAAGCTTTGACCTTAGAGAATTGCTTATTCATCTTCAGATTCGTTCCGCTAAGTGCTTCTTTTTTAAATGACGTGGAAAAAATTGAATTTTAAATTAAAAAAAAAATTGTAAAATTGAATATCTGAATCTACTACGGACGAGCTCTTTGAATGCGATAAAAAAAAAAGTTCGAGTTCTCAATAAATAAATAGAATAGAAATAAATAATATATCAATTATACTTGAAAACTAGAATAATAATGAAGCAGTGCTTTTGGCGCCTTATAGTTATTATATGCATAAGATTTTAGAACTGAACGATGGTAATAAGAGTAGGAGATGTCTCTTTGTGATTCAACTGAGTGCTTCCTTGCAAATGTTAGGAAGCAAACATATAACTAATTTTAATCATTGTCTTCACTTTTGTCCTTGTATTGGTCCTTATTCCTGTTCTTACTCGTTAACCGATCTTTGTAAAGATTGTCCCCACATTTGTCAAAATCCTTGCCCATATCATTGTAAAAATCTTATTCGAATTTCTTATCCTAATCCTTGCTCAAATCTTCGTCTTAAGCCTTTTAATTTATTTATAGCCCGACTTAAATAAAAATAAAAGATTTTGCATATTCCAAAAATAGACTTTAATTCAATTTTATTGTATTGAATTAAATTTTTTAGATTTTGTGTCAAATAAATTTTAAATAAAATAAACTTCTTCATTTTATAGCTCCATAACAATTGCATTATCAGTATTTATCACTAAAGTAGTAAATATATATTAAATAAAAAACATGGTGTTTTTGAGCTTTTTAAGTACTGTTGACCTGTTCATATTATAAAAATATGTTCACAAGAGTTGTTTAATATTTCTTTGGCTACAATTTTGTGGAAGATATTTGGTTAAAAATTTATTAGTTTAGGAGTTATCGTCGAAAAATTGCGAAAACAGCCCAAAGAATTAATACTTTGACGTGACGAAGTTACGTTTTACCGCACAGGTTTCCAAAAAAGTTGAAAAATGCATTTTTTCAAAATTCATGAGCGTTGCATTGAATTGTTTCTCGCTAAGTATAAGAGCTATGACTAAAAAGATAGTACGACTGTAAAGGTTATTTCTTTAAATTCATTATAAAAACTAAACAAAAATTCAAAACATCATCGGGACGCGGTGGGAACTGCTTAAGCAACACAACTGAAAATTTGTTACAAGGAATTATTACTCGCTGAGTATTAGCGCTAGGACTAAAATTATGACACACAAATTAAGGCCTGCTCTTAGCCCTCACAACAAAATAAGACAAAAAATTTCTGACGTCATGGGGACACAGAGAGAGTCTCTCAAAGATCGACAATGCAACATTCATGCAGCGGCGTTGCATTGAATTTTTACTCGGTGAGTATGTAAGCTACGATAAATGTTTAAAAAGGAAAATGAAGGATTTATACTTGGTCTTACGATAAAAATAAAATAAAAAATTCTGACGTCACCAGGTCGTGAATATAGCAGCATATGTAACAGAAATGGAGACGTGCTGCGGTAAATTTTGTCTTACGATAGCATAGATGTGTTATTACGCCTCATAACTAAAATACAAAAAAAATTCTTATCGTCATTATTTCAGGGAGGCAACCACAAAAAACAGTAAAAATGCTACAACCATGCAAAAACGTTGTATGGAATTTTTACTCTGTGACTTCTATCGTAACGATAAATTTTAAGGGTCGAAAATGAAGGTGAGGTCTTCGGGCACACGATAAAAATACAAAAAAAAAAAACAATTGACGGCGTCATGAGGCCTCTCCTCAACATCAACATCAACATCAACATCAACATCAACATCAACATCAACATCAACATCAACATCAACATCAACATCAACATCAACATCAACATCAACATCAACATCAACATCAACATCAACATCAACATCAACATCAACATCAACATCAACATCAACATCAACATCAACATCAACATCAACATCAACATCAACATCAACATCAACATCAACATCAACATCAACATCAACATCAACATCAACATCAACATCAACATCAACATCAACATCAACATCACATCAACATCAACATCAACATCAACATCAACATCAACATCAACATCAACATCAACATCAACATCAACATCAACATCAACATCAACATCAACATCAACATCAACATCAACATCAACATCAACATCAACATCAACATCAACATCAACATCAACATCAACAACATCAACATCAACATCAACATCAACATCAACATCAACATCAACATCAACATCAACATCAACATCAACATCAACATCAACATCAACATCAACATCAACATCAACATCAACATCAACATCAACATCAACATCAACATCAACATCAACATCAACATCAACATCAACATCAACATCAACATCAACATCAACATCAACATCAACATCAACATCAACATCAACATCAACATCAACATCAACATCAACATCAACATCAACATCAACATCAACATCAACATCAACATCAACATCAACATCAACATCAACATCAACATCAACATCAACATCAACATCAACATCAACATCAACATCAACATCAACATCAACATCAACATCAACATCAACATCAACATCAACATCAACATCAACATCAACATCAACATCAACATCAACATCAACATCAACATCAACATCAACATCAACATCAACATCAACATCAACATCAACATCAACATCAACATCAACATCAACATCAACATCAACATCAACATCAACATCAACATCAACATCAACATCAACATCAACATCAACATCAACATCAACATCAACATCAACATCAACATCAACATCAACATCAACATCAACATCAACATCAACATCAACATCAACATCAACATCAACATCAACATCAACATCAACATCAACATCAACATCAACATCAACATCAACATCAACATCAACATCAACATCAACATCAACATCAACATCAACATCAACATCAACATCAACATCAACATCAACATCAACATCACATCAACATCAACATCAACATCAACATCAACATCAACACCAACATCAACATCAACATCAACATCATTATCAACATCAACATCAACATCAACATCAACATCAACATCAACATCAACATCAACATCAACATCAACATCAACATCAACATCAACATCAACATCAACATCAACATCAACATCAACATCAACATCAACATCAACATCAACATCAACATCAACATCAACATCAACATCAACATCAACATCAACATCAACATCAACATCAACATCAACATCAACATCAACATCAACATCAACATCAACATCAACATCAACATCAACATCAACACCAACATCAACATCAACATCAACATCAACATCAACATCAACATCAACATCAACATCAACATCAACATCAACATCAACATCAACATCAACATCAACATCAACATCAACATCAACATCAACATCAACATCAACATCAACATCAATATCAACATCAACATCAACATCAACATCAACATCAACATCAACATCAACATCAACATCAACATCAACATCAACATCAACATCAACATCAACATCAACATCAACATCAACATCAACATCAACATCAACATCAACATCAACATCAACATCAACATCAACATCAACATCAACATCAACATCAACATCAACATCAACATCAACATCAACATCAACATCAACATCAACATCAACATCAACATCAACATCAACATCAACATCAACATCAACATCAACATCAACATCAACATCAACATCAACATCAACATCAACATCAACATCAACATCAACATCAACATCAACAACAACATCAACATCAACAGCAACATCAACGTCAACATCAACATCAACATCAACATCAACATCAACATCAACATCAACATCAACATCAACATCAACATAAACATCAACATAAACATCAACATCAACATCAACATCAACATCAACAACAACATCAACATCAACATCAACATCAACATCAACATCAACATCAACATCAACATCAACGTCAACATCAACATCAACATCAACATCAACATCAACATCAACATCAACATCAACATCAACATCAACATCAACATCAACATCAACATCAACATCAACATCAACATCAACATCAACATCAACATCAACATCAACATCAACATCAACATCAACATCAACATCAACATCAACATCAACATCAACATCAACATCAACATCAACATCAACATCAACACCAACATCAACATCAACATCAACATCAACATCAACATCAACATCAACATCAACATCAACATCAACATCAACATCAACATCAACATCAACATCAACATCAACATCAACATCAACATCAACATCAACATCAACATCAACATCAACATCAACATCAACATCAACATCAACATCAACATCAACATCAACATCAACATCAACATCAACATCAACATCAACATCAACATCAACATCAACATCAACATCAACATCAACATCAACATCAACATCAACATCAACATCAACATCAACATCAACATCAACATCAATATCAACATCAACATCAACATCAACATCAACATCAACATCAACATCAACATCAACATCAACATCAACATCAACATCAACATCAACATCAACATCAACATCAACATCAACATCAACATCAACATCAACATCAACATCAACATCAACATCAACATCAACATCAACATCAACATCAACATCAACATCAACAACAACATCAACATCAACAGCAACATCAACGTCAACATCAACATCAACATCAACATCAACATCAACATCAACATCAACATCAACATAAACATCAACATAAACATCAACATCAACATCAACATCAACATCAACAACAACATCAACATCAACATCAACATCAACATCAACATCAACATCAACATCAACATCAACATCAACATCAACGTCAACATCAACATCAACATCAACATCAACATCACATCAACATCAACATCAACATCAACATCAACATCAACATCAACATCAACATCAACATCAACATCAACATCAACATCAACATCAACATCAACATCAACATCAACATCAACATCAACATCAACATCAACATCAACATCAACATCAACATCAACATCAACATCAACATCAACATCAACATCAACATCAACATCAACATCAACATCAACATCAACATCAACATCAACATCAACATCAACATCAACATCAACATCAACATCAACATCAACATCAACATCAACATCAACATCACATCACATCAACATCAACATCAACATCAACATCAACATCAACATCAACATCAACATCAACATCAACATCAACATCAACATCAACATCAACATCAACATCAACATCAACATCAACATCAACATCAACATCAACACCAACATCAACATCAACATCAACATCAACATCAACATCAACATCAACATCAACATCAACATCAACATCAACATCAACATCAACATCAACATCAACATCAACATAAACATCAACATCAACATCAACATCAACATCAACATCAACATCAACATCAACATCAACATCAACATCAACATCAACATCAAAATCAACATCAACATCAACATCAACATCAACATCAACATCAACATCAACATCAACATCAACATCAACATCAACGGTGTTGACGTCACGTCAAAACCTACGGGTGTGTCCAAGACACAGCCAACTCTTTTTTTTCACTTAAAAAGTTATCTTTTTGAGCTTTTTAAGTAGTGTAGACACGTTCTGATCACCTAAGTATTTTCACAAAAGTTGTTAAATTTTTCTTCGGCTACAATTTTGTAGAAGATAGTATAGGAAAAATTTGGATTCCCTTCAAGTTATGCCAAAAAAAAGAGAAAAAAAATGTCAGAAAAACTTTTTTTGACATTAAAATTAAAAAAAAAAATACAACAAATTATTTGACAAGTTTGTTTTGTTTATATATTTGTTTATTGGATTGTAAGCTAGAACTTTGCCAAAGACAATAAACCAATGTATCTGTCTGACGGAGTTATTGAAAAAAAAAACCTGATAGTGCCTTTTTTTGGTAAAATCACTAAAACCCACAATATAAAATGGGCCATAAAAATGGAACGAGGGCCAAACTTGCGAAACCCAGCTAGGGTTGTACTCACCACTGATAATAGTATTGAACCTATTGCACCATAGTATTTAACCTTGCAAAAAGTGTTTTTTTGTGTCATAGTGATATTTAAGGAGCTTAACTTAACACATGGTCCAATAAGTCCCGAGACTAAGTAATAAAAAAACTTTTTTCTTGCAAATATTCTTCTTTATGCATCAACGTAGGTTGCTTCAAGAGCAATACGTTTATTCCACCGCTTTTTTGACTTTTCAATACCGGTTTTGTTGAACGATTTCTGCTTCGCCTCAAAATACGCTTCAGTTTCAGCCATCACCTCTTCATTGGAGCCAAATCTCTTGCTGGGAAGCATTTTTTTGAGGTCAGCAAAGTAGTCGCTGGGGCCAAGCCTGGCGAATATGGTGGATGAGGAAGCAATTCGAAGCCCAATTCGTGGATTTTCACCATCGTTTTCATCGATTTGTGACACGGTGCATTGTCTTGGTGAAAACGAATTTTTTTCTTCTTCAAATGGGGCCATTTTTCGAGATTTCATCCTTCAACCGCTCCAACAACGCAATGTAATAATCGCTTTTGATTGTTTTTCCCTTTTCGAGATAGTCGATGAACAATATTCCATGCGCATCCCAAAGTACAGATGCCATAACCTTTCCAGCCGACTGTTGTGTTTTTGGTCGCTTTGGCGTGCTTTCATCGGTTGCTCTCCACTCAGCTGACGACCGTTTTGATTTCGGTGTGTAATGGTGGATCTATGTTTCATCCATTGTCACATACCGAGGCAAAATTCATGTTTATTCTTTTTGAACAGTGCCAAACAGCTCTCCGAATCATCGACACGTTGTTGTTTTTGGTCCGGTGTGAAAAAAAAGCGGCACCCATTTGGAAAACAGCTTTCGCATCGACAAATGTTCCTGTAATATTGTTTCCACGCTGCCTTTCGATATCTTCAGAGCCTCAGCTAGCTCGCGCACCTTACGGTCGGCCAATACCATTTTGTGTACTTTTTTATGTTTTATGTTCTGTAAATAAGTTTAAAATAAAAAGCTCAGGTGGGTTATATAAGTACAAATGACCGTAGTGGGTAAAAAAATAGAAAAAGCAGAAAAATACATGGTAATGAATATATTTTCAAAAGTTCATCTGGAAAAAAGTTGGAATGGGTCTTGTATGAACCAATAGTAGCTTAGAGTTAAGAATTTTAAAATAAGGAAACATTTATGAAATTTAATTATTTTTCAACAAAACGATCTTCATTTCGTGTAACAAATAAATTGAGATGGGTCAAAATCGGGTATGGGCACCACTACATATAAAGCTTCTGTGTTGTTTCTGTGTTTGTATTTTGTCTTTGATTTGCTGTTGCGTTTTGTGTTGCTACATAAGCCTTTGCTCTCAATTCTTGCTCTCAACGCTACCAGAGCGCTCTCTGCACATAAGTATCTGGTCACAAATTGTGTAGGCTTATAGAATGTTAAAATCAGAAAACAAATATCATAAATGATGATTTGTGATAACCTACAATGATTGATGATAGCGACAATGATGAATAATTGAACTTAATAATTTTGTTCGCTAATATCAATTAAATATCCAATTGCGTCTCATTATACAAATATAACAATTAACATTGATATATATTTTATATATCAAATGGCAATTGCTGATATATATTTGCAGTTAGATAAGTGGTTGTGATTTCATGAACTCCTATTCATTTTGCCAAACCTTTTTTATTTTTCTTCTAGAGACTTGCGCGGCAACCTTATCACATCCTTTGAAGCGAATGTTTTCAGTGCTTTGAAAAACCTGGAGGTGCTGTAAGTATGAATAAGAAAATGGTTTTTTCTTTTTTAATTAAGCCTTAATTACATCATATTAATCTAATTTTAGTTGACACTGTCTAATAAATCAAAAAATCTATTAATTCCCTACAATCTTTGCCCAAGTATCCAAATAATAGCACTGATATAAAACAATATTTCAATCTATAAAAATACATTTACTATCAACAAATAAACTAACATTAATCAAAATAGTAATTAAGTAAAGCTTTTTCTGTTCTACAGAAATGTTATCACATCCTTTGTTCCTAAATTAAACCCTTGGAACTATATTTTTCACTTCAATGCATTCGATTCAAAGAAATATTTCATTCCATTGAAACCTTTGATGAATTGAATACACATTCAATTTATGGCAGAACCTTATGTCAATGCTGCGTGTGTGTTTCATTCAATCAATTACATAAATGCTACATACCAGAGGTCAACATATTAACAAGAATTATTAAAGGACACGTTTTGTTTAGTGTTCTTTTGTACGATCCATGTTATATTGCATCATTATACTATTGAAGGTGAATTTGAACTGTATTGGCAGGCCAGCAACACCTACATTGACTGCATAAAATCATGTATATTTAGACAGAAATTTATTAAGAAAGTATGGACAATGTATGATGTATTTGTAGTAAATATACACACTGGCGCACATCGTAAGCTCAGCAGGTATTCTAAAGATTTTCGCCGTGATTGCGACAAACATAAAAAAAATTATCACGAATACAGATTGCACTCTTCGAACTTATAACGAAATTAACCAAACATTTTTGGCGCCAAAATTCAACGGGTACAACTGTTGATGCACTAAAAATGCAATGAAAATGCAAAAGCTTTGCAAGGAATTATAACTCGGTGAATATAAGCATCTACTGCAAATTTTATGTATCGACAATAAAGGTGACTTGATAGTAAAAACCCAAAAGAAAAAGAAATGCTAGAGCCAAAATAAAAATAAAAATTTAACTATTGATGGAATTATGGAATAAAAACAGAAATTAAATAAAACAAAAACAAATAAGTATAAAAAAATGAACTATAGTATTAATAATAAAAATAGTAATAATAATAATAATAATAATAATAATAATAATAATAATAATAATAAAAATAATAATAATAATAATAATAATAATAATAATAATAATAATAATAATAATAATAACAATAATAAAAATGATAGTAATAATAATAATAATAATAATAATAATAATAATAATAATAATAATAATAATAATAATAATAATAATAATAATAATAATAATAATAATACTAATAATAATAATAATAATAATAATAATAATAATAATAATAAAAAAAATAATAATAATAATAATAATAATAATAAAAATAATAATAATAATAATAATAAAAATAATAATAACAAAAATAATAATGATAATAATAATAGTAGTAATAATAATAATAATAATAATAATAATAATAATAATAATAATACTAAATATAACAAAAATAATAATAAAATAATAATAATAATAATAGTAATCTTAATAATAATAATAATAATAATAATATTAATAATAATAATATTAATAATAATAATAATAATGATAATAATGATGATAGTAATAATAATAATAATAATAATAATAATAATAATAATAATAATAATAATAATAATAATAATAATAATAATTAATTATAATAATAATAATATAATTCAAATTCAAATTCAAATTCAAATTCAAATTCAAATTAAAATTAAAATTCAAATTCAAATTAAAATTAAAATTAATATTAAAATTCAAATTCAAATTCAAATTCAAATTCAAATTCAAGTTCAAGTTCAAGCTCAAGTTCAAATTAAAATTCAAATTCAAATTCAAATTCAAATTCAAATTCAAATTCAAATTCAAATTCAAACTCAAACTCAAATTAAAATTTAAATTGAAGACTAAGACTAAGATTAAAACAAAAACAAAGATAAATTCTGAGACTTAGACTAAGACTAAGGCTAAGGCTAAGACTAAGACTAAGACTAAGACTAAGACTAAGAGTAAGACTAGATTTAAGACTAAGCCAAAGACTAAAAGACTAAGACTAAGATTAATACTAAGACTAAGACTTAGACTAAGACTAAGACTAAGACTAAGACTAAGACTAAGAATAAGAGTAAGACTAAGACTAAGACTAAGACTAAGACTAAGACTAAGACTGAAACTAAGACTAAGACTAAGGCTAAGACTAAGACTAAAACTAAGACTAAGCCAAAGACTAAGACTAAGACTAAGACTAAAACTAAGACTAAGACTAAAACTAAAACTAAGACTAAGACTAATACTAAGACTAAGACTAAGACTAAGACTAAGACTTAGACTAGGACTAAGACTAAGACAGAAACTAATATTAAGACTAAGACTAAGACTAAGAATAAGACCAACACCAAGGCTAAGACTAAGACTAAGCCAAAGACTAAGACTAAGACTAAGACTAAGACTAAGACTAAGACTAAGTTTAAGACTAAGACTAAGACTCAGACTAAGACTAAGACTAATACTAAGACTAAGACTAAGACTAAGACTAAGACTAAGACTAAGACTAAGACTAAGACTAAGACTAAGACTAAGTTTAAGACTAAGACTAAGACTCAGGCTAAGACTAAGACTAAGAATAAGACCAACACTAAGAATAAGACTAAGACTAAGCCAAAGACTAAGACTAAGACTCAGGCTAAGACTAAGACTAAGACTAAGACTAAGACTAAAACTGAACCTAATATTAAGACTTCAAGGTGTTTTTTCTTACCCTGACATCAAATGCTTCCATCGCATTGCGTATCCTTGGATATGCGGTTATATGGTTATATGGCGGATGAAAGACGTGCAGCTGATATGAGATTTGCAGACTTTATGGATGAAGAAGTTGATATTGCTGCACTTGGTAATGAAGCTGAGGATGATGACGACTGCACATACCTACCCGCTGAAGAGTCAGATGCCGAAACTGAAGGATACGTAGAGATAAATGAAGATATTGATGACGACGATGATGAAGAGGAAGAAAATGATGCACCGGAAACAAATGAAAACTACTATATTGCTAAAGATGGCACCCAATGGTGTAAAAAAGCACCACCAACTTTTCGTACTCGTGTTCATAACGTGGTCGACTTCACAAGAAGGAAACCAGAACCATCTGGATCTGTACATGACCCCTACACTTTATTTCGTTCAATCATCAGCGAGGAAATAATATATGTACATTACAATACGCAAAACAAATCGTAAAGGCAGGGAGGTTACAGCTGCATGGAATTTGGCGAATCCCTCGAAGAAAAAGGAGTGGAAGCCAGCGACTGTGAAAGAGTTTGACGCCTTTCTAGCTATCCTTTTGTATGCTGGACTCACAAAATCGAATCGTGAACTTGCTACGGAATTATGGGGCGCGACGCGTTGTCCAATATACAAAGCTGCGATGTCGTACGATCGCTTCATGTGCATAAAGCAATTCATTCGATTCGACAACAATGGAAATACTCGACAACAGGGACTTATCAACAGCCAAACTGCGGCTATCGATGATATTTGGCAAATGTTGCAGCATAACTTGGCAGCAGCTTACACTCCTCATGAAGCACTAACCGTCGATGAGCAGTTGTTCCCTTACAGAGGCCGCACCCGCTTCACGCAATACATTCCATCAAAGCCGGCTAAGTATGGTCTAAAAGTATGGTGGTTATGCGACTCGAATTCTTATTATCCCGTGAAGGGAATGATTTATTCCGGCAAATTGCCTAACCAAGAACGCGAAGTAAATCAAGGGCAGAATATGGTGCTTGAACTTGCGGAAGACTAAGACTAAGACTAAGACTAAAACTAAGACTAAGACTAAAACTAAGACTAAGACTAATACTAAGACTAAGACTAAGACTAAGACTTAGACTAGGACTAAGACTAAGACAGAAACTAATATTAAGACTAAGACTAAGACTAAGAATAAGACCAACACCAAGGCTAAGACTAAGACTAAGCCAAAGACTAAGACTAAGACTAAGACTAAGACTAAGACTAAGACTAAGACTAAGACTAAGACTAAGACTAAGTTTAAGACTAAGACTAAGACTCAGACTAAGACTAAGACTAATACTAAGACTAAGACTAAGACTAAGACTAAGACTAAGACTAAGACTAAGACTAAGACTAAGACTAAGACTAAGACTAAGTTTAAGACTAAGACTAAGACTCAGGCTAAGACTAAGACTAAGAATAAGACCAACACTAAAAATAAGACTAAGACTAAGCCAAAGACTAAGACTAAGACTCAGGCTAAGACTAAGACTAAGACTAAGACTAAGACTAAAACTGAACCTAATATTAAGACTAAGACTAAGACTAAGAATAAGACTAAGACTAAAACTAAGACTAAGCCAAAGACTAAGATTAAGACTAAGACTAAGACTAAGACTAAGACTAAGAATAAGACTGAACCTAATATTAAGACTAAGACTAAGACTAAGACTAAGACTAAGACTAAAACTAAGACTAAGCCAAAGACTAAGATTAAGACTAAGACTAAGACTAAGACTAAGACTAAGAATAAGACTAAGACTTAGACTAAGACTAAGACTAAGACTAAGACTAATTCTAAGACTAAAACTAAGACTAAGCCAAAGACTAAGACTAAGACTAAGACTAAGACTAATCCTAAGTTTAAGACTAAGACTCAGGCTAAGACTAAGACTAAGACTAAGACTAAGACTAAAACTGAAACTAATATTAAGACTAAGACTAAGACTAAGAATAAGACTAAGACTTAGACTAAGACTAAGACTAAGGCTAAGACTAAGACTAAGACTAAGACTAAGACTAAGACTAAGACTAAGACTAAGACTAAGCCAAAGACTAAGACTAAGACTAAGACTAAGACTAAGACTAAAACTAAGACTAAGACTAAGGCTAAGACTAAGACTAAAACTAAGACTAAGCCAAAGACTAAGACTAAGACTAAGACTAAAACTAAGACTAAGACTAAGACTAAGACTAAGACTAATACTAAGACTGAGACTAAGACTAAGACTTAGACTAGGACTAAGACTAAGACAGAAACTAATATTAAGACTAAGACTAAGACTAAGAATAAGACCAACACTAAGGCTAAGACTAAGACTAAGACAAAGACTAAGACTAAGACTAAGACTAAGACAAAGACTAAGACTAAGACTAAGACTAAGACTAAGACTAAGACTAAGACTAAAACTAAGACTAAGCCAAAGACTAAGATTAAGACTAAGACTAAGACTAAGACTAAGACTAAGACTAACAATAAGACTAAGACTTAGACTAAGACTAAGACTAAGACTAAGACTAATTCTAAGACTAAAACTAAGACTAAGCCAAAGACTAAGACTAAGACTAAGACTAAGACTAATCCTAAGTTTAAGACTAAGACTCAGGCTAAGACTAAGACTAAGACTAAGACTAAGACTAAAACTGAAACTAATATTAAGACTAAGACTAAGACTAAGAATAAGACTAAGACTTAGACTAAGACTAAGACTAAGGCTAAGACTAAGACTTAGACTAAGACTAAGACTAAGACTAAGACTAAGACTAAGACTAAGCCAAAGACTAAGACTAAGACTAAGACTAAGACTAAGACTGAAACTAAGACTAAGACTAAGGCTAAGACTAAGACTAAAACTAAGACTAAGCCAAAGACTAAGACTAAGACTAAGACTAAAACTAAGACTAAGACTAAGACTAAGACTAAGACTAATACTAAGACTGAGACTAAGACTAAGACTTAGACTAGGACTCAGACTAAGACAGAAACTAATATTAAGACTAAGACTAAGACTAAGAATAAGACCAACACTAAGGCTAAGACTAAGACTAAGACAAAGACTAAGACTAAGACTAAGACTAAGACTAAGACTAAGACTAAGACTAAAACTGAAACTAATATTAAGACTAAGACTAAGACTAAGAATAAGACTAAGACTTAGACTAAGACTAAGACTAAGGCTAAGACTAAGACTTAGACTAAGACTAAGACTAAGACTAAGACTAAGACTAAGACTAAGCCAAAGACTAAGACTAAGACTAAGACTAAGACTAAGACTAAGACTGAAACTAAGACTAAGACTAAGGCTAAGACTAAGACTAAAACTAAGACTAAGCCAAAGACTAAGACTAAGACTAAGACTAAAACTAAGACTAAGACTAAGACTAAGACTAAGACTAATACTAAGACTGAGACTAAGACTAAGACTTAGACTAGGACTAAGACTAAGACAGAAACTAATATTAAGACTAAGACTAAGACTAAGAATAAGACCAACACTAAGGCTAAGACTAAGACTAAGACAAAGACTAAGACTAAGACTAAGACTAAGACTAAGACTAAGTTTAAGACTAAGACTAAGACTCAGACTAAGACTAAGACTAATACTAAGACTAAGACTAAGACTAAGACTAAGACTGAAACTAAGACTAAGACTAAGGCTAAGGCTAAGACTAAAACTAAGACTAAGCCAAAGACTAAGACTAAGACTAAGACTAAGACTAAGACTAAGACTAAGACTAAGACTAAGACTAAGACTGAAACTAATATTAAGACTAAGACTAAGACTAAGAATAAGACCAACACTAAGGCTAAGACTAAGACTAAGCCAAGGACTAAGACTAAGACTAAGACTAAGTTTAAGACTAAGACTTAGACTCAGACTAAGACTAAGACTAAGACTAAGACTAAAACTGAAACTAATATTAAGACTAAGACTAAGACTAAGAATAAGACTAAGACTAAGATTAAGACTAAGACTAAGACTAAGACTAAGACTAAGACTAAGACTAAGACTAAAACTAAGACAAAGACAAAGACAAAGACTAAGACTAAGACTAAGACAAAGACTAATACTAATACTAAGACTAAGACTAAGACTAATACTAAGACTAAGACTAAGACTAAGACTAAGACTGAAACTAATATTAAGACTAAGACTAAGACTAAGACTAAGACTAAGACTAAGACTAAGACTAAGACTAAAACTAAGACAAAGACAAAGACTAAGGCTAAGACTAAAACTAAGACTAAGACTAAGACTAAGACCAAAACTAAGACTAAGCAAAAGACTAAGACTAAGACTAAGACTAAGACTAAGACTAAGACTAAGACTAAGACTAAGACTAAGACTAAGACTAAGACTAAGACTAAGACTAAGACTAAGACTAAGAATTGCATAAAGACCTAAGCAAGTTAAACAAGTTTTAATAAGTTGGTCCTTGCTGCTACACAGTTCTTAAATATTCCAATGATGCAATCTGGAGCTGTGCAAACCGATTCGAATTCACTTAAATTTACGGTGCTCTAATTCTGTTCCAATGATTGCCCGTTTTCATACACCCTGTCTTAAAATAAATAAGCATTATATTTCTAATCCGCTCCCCCCTTCTTTTTGCTCTACTCACTCCGAAGCTATCTGAATGAGAATCGCATACGTTGCATTGTGCCGGGCATGTTGCCATTGCTGCCTCGTCTGCATACATTATCACTGGCGCATAATATTATAACTGACATTGAAAGAGAATCCTTTGGTGCCGTTTTGCCACAACTGAGACATTTGTAAGTTTAATGCTTAACAACAAAAGTTGCAGCAGAAGAATGGAAGAATGCAATTGCATTCACCTCTTCAGTGGCTGTTTGTTGTATTGTTGATATTTCAATTTCGTTCATTAAAGTTGCTCATGTGTGTTTTTGCAGATTCTTGGCGGGTAATCGGCTGACAGCACTGAAGGATGAAACTTTTTGCAATTTACACTTGTTGCAAGGACTGTAAGTATGGGAGAGAAGAAGAGTATAGAGTGGGTTTGAAAGAGTTTTAAGCAATATGTTGAGGTCGATCTATAAAAAAAGAAAAACACTCTGAAATGATGACAAAAAGTGTATTCAAAGTGATGAAAGTATTGATATATTTTACCAACAGACATCTGAACGATAATCAGCTGAACAACTTTGAATTGAATGCCTTTGGCTGCTTAGATAATCTCACATCGCTGCTGCTTACCGGAAATGTATTCAAAACGCTGGATGCACGTGTGCTACAAAATTTAACCAATTTGAATTATATGTAAGTGGTGCTTAGAGTTTGTTTGTAGGGTTGACTTAGTTGACTTATTGCATTTCTAAGTTAGCAGCGCCATTTTGGTTTTATCAAAAAAATTTATATGTGCTGTGAAATGGCCGATGTGTGCTACCATGTGCTGGTTTTGAAAAAATTCTACTTTAATATTTGATAAAATTTTCAATTGCAACGCATGACAGCACACATTGAACACATCGCGGCACATATTTGTTTTTTTAAAAATAAGATAAAGCACTTATCGTTTTTTATTTTATAATAAGATAAAGCATTTATCGTTTTTTATTTTTTTATATTACAGCTACTTTTCTTGGTTCCACTTGTGTCGCGCTGCTTTACATGTGCGTGTCTGCGAGCCTCGCGGTGATGGTATTAGCAGCACGCATCATCTCCTTGATAATCCGATACTCAGAGGAAGGTGAGTAGGTTGAATGTTAATAAATTGCATTGATTTCCAAGTTGCTTTAACTGAAAATTCTTTAAAGATGTCACTGACAGAGTTTCGTAGAATTTTAACCAAACACACAAAAACTTGGCACACCGCCTTCTCCATAGAATTTATTTCCTTTAAACTCGTGTTTATGCAAGTTTTACCACAGCTGGTACTTTTGCTTGCCAGCATTTAAAATATTTAAAATAAAACTTTCTATCATTCCTCACTTTGTTGTTGCATCTAAGCTCTGTGAAGTGACAAAAAATAAAAACAAAAAAACTCCGAAATATTTTAAATCGTCTCGACAAGTGCAACAACTTCCGGCTATGTTTGGAATTAGTTTTTGTCACAGCTTGTCGGTTGCCTGGTGAAATATTTTAAACATCTCTTATCTCCACCATGCCTCAAATGCCACAGGGGTTGGTTTAAGTAGTAGTAGCAGCAGCTGCCTGTACTGTTGCTGCATCTATCTTTAAGCTGTTTTTAAGCAGCATCTGCTTAATTTTCAACCACCAGCAATGCCACCATTTCATCAAAGTGTTGCGCTAGCGTTATTTTAATCACCATAATAATTATTGACCTCATTTTTAAAGTCAACTCCGCGTTGATTATCATTTTAATCACTTCTTTATATTCACTGCAGTGTCTGGATTATGGCCGCCATTGCTGTGCTGGGCAACATGATGGTGCTACTGGGACGCTATTTTAATAAATCCCGCAGCAATGTTGAGCACTCATTGTATCTGCGTCATTTGGCCGCAAGCGATTTTCTGATGGGCGTCTATCTGACGATTATTGCATCTGCGGACATCAACTTTCGTGGCGAGTATATAGTACATGAGGAGGCGTGGCGCCAGAGTGTCGCGTGCGCATTTTCCGGTTTGTAGTTTAATGTTAAATGAAAAACAAAAACACAATCATAAAGCTTGGCTCGTTGTTTTTGTTGTTGTTGTTGTTTATATTTTGCAGGTTTTCTCAATACTTTCAGCTGTCAGTCGTCGACTTTATTGTTGACTCTGGTCACGTGGGATCGTTTGATGTCGGTGACAAGACCGTTGCAGCCAAGAGATGGCGCCAAAAAGAGGTAACTGACTCAGCTGCCTTAATTTATTTTTGATGCTTTTTCATCAAAATTTTAATTAATCTTAGGTAAAGGTGAGAGAAAAGACCAAATTAATTAAGATTAGTTTTAACTTTCGTTATCATCATCTTCAACGTGAACGTGAACATGAACGAAAGCGTACGTTGCAAGTATGAACGTAAGTTCAAGTTAAACGTAACGTAAGCGTAAACGTAACCGTAAACGTAACCGTAAACGTAACCGTAAACGTAACCGTAAACGTAAATGTAAACGTAAACGTAAACGTAAACATAAACATAAACGTAAACGTTAACGTAAACGTAAACGTTAACGTAAACGTAAACGTAAACGTAAACGTAAACGTAAACGTAATCGTAAACGTAAATGTAAATATAATCGTATACGTTAACGTAAACACACACATAAACGTAAAGTTAAACGTAAACGTAAACGTAAACGTAAACGTAAACGTAAACGTAAACGTAAACGTAAACTTCAACGTAAACGTAAACGTCAACGTCAACGTCAACGTAAACGCAAACGTAAACGTAATTGTCAACGTAAACATAAACGTAAATGTAAGCGTAACGTGAACGTTATAGTGAACGAAAGCATAAGTGGAAAATTATACGTAAACGTGCAAAGTTGAACGCTTAGTTGAACGTAAAGGTTAACGTAAACGTAAACGTAAACTTAAGCGTAAGCGTAAACGTAAACGTTAACGGTAACGTTAACAAAAACGTTAACGTAAACGTTAACGTTAACGTTAACAAAAACGTAAACGTTAACATAAACGTAAATGTAAATGTAAATGTAAACGTTAACGTCAACGTCAACGTTAAATTAAACGTAAAAGTGAACGTGAGCGTTTGTGTAAAATTTAACGTACCCGCTAAATGCAAACCTTAATGTAATGTTTTCAATAAGCTTTACATGGCTTTATTTACATTCTGAGCTTTGTCATTGTCTGCAGAGAGGTGACAGCCGAACAGAAAAATTTATTCAATTGAAAAAACTTAATGTGTCAAATGCCATTGGTCACGCACTCTACCCACTGAGCCATGGCCGCTGCTCCTTGACAACATGCACATTAGCCGTTTGGAGTCGGCATAAGACTAGTATATCCAGTTCTGGATCAACTGTGTCCAAACATTTAAAACACGCACAATTTAATCATAAAAAGTTCGGTCAAAGTCCTTTCAAGGGCATATCAAGGAAACATATCAGTTCAGTTTATTTATATTTTTAAATGTTATCGTGAAAGTAAACGTAAAGTTCAACGTACAGGAAAACGTAAAGGTAAACGTTAAGTCAAACATAAACATAAACAAAACGTAAACATAAACATAAACATAAACATGAACATAAACATAAACATAAACATAAACATAAACATAAATATAAACATAAACATAAACATAAACATAAACATAAACATAAACTTAGACATAAACATAAACATAAACATAAACATAAACATAAACATAAACATAAAGATAAACATAAACATAAACAAACATAAACATAAACATAGACATAAACATAAACATAAACATAAACATAAACACAAACATAAACATAAACATAAACATAAACATAAACATAAACATAAACATAAACATAAACATAAACATAAACATAAACATAAACATAAACATAAACATAGACATAAACATAAACATAAACATAAACATAAACATAAACATAAACATAAACATAAACATAAACATAAACATAAACATAAACATAAACATAAACATAAAGATAAACATAAACATAAACATAAACATAAACATAAACATAAACATAAACATAAACATAACCATAAACATAAACATAAACATAAACATAAACATAAACATAAACATAAACATAAACATAAACATAAAGATAAACGTAAACACAAACATAAACATAAATATAAATATAAATGTAAATGTAAATGTAAACGTAAATGTAAATGTAAATGTAAATGTAAAGGTAAACGTAAACTTAAACTTAACCATTAACGTATACGTTGAAATAAGTGCATAGTATAATGAAACCCAAAAATAAACAAATTTGAGACCCTACGCTTTAACCTTAAGCACTGACTTTGACCCATTTAGACAAGGGAAATACCTGAACTTAAAGCTAAAGGAGTCAGAACAAATAATAAACGATCTTCTCTGAGAGTTGCTTACTGAAGATCGCGAAGTGTCGAAGAGAAGTGGCCTGGTCACTCAAGCTCAGAAAAAATGACGATGTTGCCATCGCAGTAGATACTTAAAACACAACCGTTACAGTCATAGGCGTTCGCAGGGATTTTTCAAGTGGGGGAAGGGAGGGGCAAAGGTATGCATTGGTGTGCACGTATTTGAAAATGATGATATGAAAATGTAACATATACACAAAGGAAATAAGAATAAAATTTTTCCAGTCCAGAGATGGAGGGCAAGTGCCCTGCTTGAAGTGCTCTGTTCCCCCCTGTGGACGCCCTTGGTAACAGTTATCGTTATAAGAGTTTTTTTTAAGGCTTTGGAAAAAAATAAAAATTTTCTGCATTTTGTTAATATTTCGTCCTTTTCGTTCTTACATTCTCCAGAATTGCGTTTCGGCTCCTGCTACTGTGGGGCATGTCCTTCATCCTGGCTGCTGCACCGCTCATTCATATCAGCTACTTTGGAGAATATTTCTATGGTACGAATGGTGTTTGTCTCTCGCTGCATATTCACGATCCATATGCCAAGGTTTGTCATACAAAATAATCAATCCAGTAGGATCTGTTTAGAATCCTTCTGTGTTGTGAAGCACTTTTTTCCTTTCCTTAAGTGTAACTAATTGTCTTGTTTTTTTCCATGTTTTAGGGCTGGGAGTATTCGGCACTGCTGTTCATCTGCATCAACACCATCTCTTTGATCTTTATTCTGTCATCCTATCTGAGAATGTTGCAGGCTATACGTGACTCTGGTGGCGGCATGCGCAGCACTCATAGCGGACGTGAGAGCATCGTCGCAACAAGGTGTGCATCAAAATTTGGAAAGCACTGCTCCAGTTTGAATTTATTTTTTTCATTTTTTAATCACGATATGCCATAGGTTTGCCATAATTGTCTCCACCGATTGCGCCTGCTGGCTGCCCATTATTATTGTTAAGCTGGCAGCGCTGTCAGGTACTTGTTATTTTCTTCTGATTTTAAAAAAGCATTTATCATCAGCTACTCGATCATGACTACTTGTATCTTGCACCCTCAATTGTTTTATTCTTTTTTCTGCAGGTTGTAGCATCTCTCCTGCGCTTTATGCCTGGCTGGCGGTACTTGTGCTTCCCGTTAATTCAGCTCTAAATCCTGTTTTGTACACATTAACCACAGCCGCATTCAAGCAGCAGCTGCGTCGTTACTGTTTGCAGCTGCCCAACTGCTCGGTAACCAACGATCCCCGTTCTCAGACACAAACTCAAACAGGATTCGAGACCTCAGGTTTCAGCATGAGCCTTGGTCATTTTGGTGGCAATAATGCTTCGGGCAGAAAACGCTATCTGCAGCAACGCATGAGTTTTGTCTAATATTCTAGAAGACTGACGATTTCAAAAACGCAACGAATGAGTTAAAAATATATAAAAAAAAAAAAAATCGAGCTTAAATCAAGTTCAAAAGGAACGTAATTTCTATTCTTTAACTTAAGATAATCTTAAATTTGTTTGTTATTTACATACGTACATTTATATACAATATGTTGTGATTTAGCTTAAGTATAAATTGAATATATTTAAATTTTTAAAGAAGACAAATAAATTATTGATATCTACGATAGTAAATGAAAGATTCAGGAGTTTTATTTATACAGGTTGCGCCATCTTTATGAACACAAACAAAAAAAAAAAATTACGTTTTCTATGGATCCACTCAGAATAAACTAGTAAGGAGTTAATTATCTTCGGTTTAGCTGAACTTTCAAAAACCCCAACAGTCGTATTTTATACAAAATATCCGCAGTTATGAAGGTTTTTTTATTTTAATGTTGACTTGTTTGTATGGGAGATAGGACGTATGTGTTTTTTTATTAAATTTCTCACAATTTCAAATTTTTGAAATCCAGGTTTATTTTTCAAATATCAACTATTATTTGATATAGATACTGATCTGAAAAATAAATTTGATATTTATATTTATTTTTGTAGTTTTCGTGGAGATTTTGCTATTTTGATGACGTCACTTTGCATGGGAAGTAGGCGGAGTTTTCTTCCGATTTTGACAAATTTGAAACTAAGTGTGCGTATTTATAATTAAAGCGTGTCTGCAAAAGTTTATCGATTAATTTTTGTGGAATTTTTACAGATTTTCTATACCTGTATTTTCTATACCTATACAAACGGAGTGACAAAATTAATATATCCCTTGTACGTTTTTTAAACTTGGGGGTTAAAAAAATCCTATGACAAGTACGAGAATATTATGAATAACATAAGCCTACAAAAAAATCAAAACAATCGGTTCACTGAGTTTCGAGAAATCTTTGTCATCGACTTCGTCACCGAAAACATGGTTTCGACAAAAACGCGTTTAAAAATAAGGGCCAGCACTGCGACCTCTAGAAGGTGGTTCACTCACTAGACTATAACTTTGTTATTTTTTTTAGATATCGACTCGAAATTTTCACCACATATTCTTGAGACTTAAAGATTTAAGAAAATGCTTTTTGAAAAAAAGTTCTGGGTATATAACTCTCCTTAAGATGGGCTCCAGTACAAAAGTAATCGAAAATATGGTATATAATGGTTTTTTTATTTCAATGCTGACACTCTTGTACGTAATCCAATCTCTCAGAAAATTTGCATCCATAAGTTTATTTTAATAGTAAATCGAGATCTTTGGTGTTTTTTTATAAAAAATGTACCTTTAGACGGGCTCCATTACAAAAACTCATGATTATCATAGAAAACCGGTAGTTGGGGAACCAGGAATTTATTAAAAAAAAAATATTGTCTGCATTGTCTTTCCGTCCTATTTCATTATTTAGGCGTGGAATTGGGTGTTAATTTAGATCCATACGTTTTGATACACCCATATATATATAATATACCTAATATACCTTTATATATTAAAATCTTCTGTACATGGATTTGTGTCTGAACTCCTCCTAAACGGCTCGACCGATATTGATGAAATTTGGTGTTTGCGTGTGGCTAGATCTGTAGATGGTTAAGGTCTAAAATTTGACCCGGCAGGTGGTTGCTGCGGCAATGTTTAAAGAGGTATTTGAGCGTATAACTCAGAAACGAATTAAGAAATTGTCATGATTCTTTTACTACACCATTACTTTTTATGCAAACAAAATTATAAAAATATTAAATGAACATAAAAGAAATAAAAATAAACAAAAAAATCTTATCAATTAAATATCAAAATTTTACTTTTTTTCACCCGAGTAAAACCAGGTACATTATCTTACTATCTTACTAATATATAAAAATGAAATTTGAAATATTGCCTTTTTGGTGTTGATGCAAGTAAACTCAAGAACGGCTGATAGGATTTAAATGAAATTTTCACTATTCAAATCGTAATTAATTGTAGATTGACATCGTATACTTAAAATTTTGAAATATTTTAAAGCTTAGAAGTTATTGAGAAACTGACAAAATTCGGCATTTTTGGTAAAATTTGGCCCTTTTTTCGTAAGAGATAAGTGAATATGATATATGGAATGATCTTGCCGATTCCAACAAAAAAGTCGATGGTGACGTGCATCTAAGATCAATAGTTTAGTAGTAAAATTCATATTTTATTGAAAAATTAAATCATTTTCTTGCAAGCATTGATTTGCTGGTTGGCTTCGACGCTGTCATTGCTTGCAGCAAGCAGAATGTTGCTTTAGTTTCGCTACAAAATGCTGCTCAATGCTCAGAAAAGAGATTCTCTGCATGGAAGCAGAGAGAGATAGTTCTTTGTTCGCGAACAGCAGAATGCCCAGTTAAAATTTAAAGCATTTTCTCCAAGTGTGTCGTTTGTTGCTGCTGCTTCAATGCTTCATTTTTCAGAGAGAGTTTTTCTATTCAAAATGTTGAATAGCTGCGTGCAGAATTCTTAAGCTGCAAAATAGAAGTGCATGAAATTTATGGTAACAATTTAAGATTAAATTGAAACACCGTGCGATGCAAATTACATCGCTTTGAAGCTGCGCATTGGTATGGGTTGAATGGCTTTTTTAGCATGTTTTTACGGCATTACATAGCGTTAGTCATAATAATTTATAGTCATAATAATTTCAGTGACATAATTTCGTCACTGAAATAAGACCTATGAAAATATTTTAACTTAATTTAATTTTATTTATTGAAAGTGATACAAAAGTATTTTTAATTCATTCCATAAACATAAATTTACATTTGAAAAGGTAACGACTTATTAAAACCAATATCTTTCCAAAACAAGTCACGTTACCGAAAACGAGGCTTATATAATTGAGCTACAAATCTTATATATTAATACGCAAACTTCGAATGTTGCCGTACACTTTTTCAATATTTATTTTAGAATAAGGACAATGAAACGTACATCATTCGAAAGGTACTGGACCATAGATGTGCCGAATTATGTTAGATTTTAAATTTATGACCTTTGACCCGAAATTTTAACGTTGAAAGTTTATATCAATTTTAGTTAGGGATCTCAGAACTGGGAAGAGGTAGAATGAAGAATGTGGTATCAGATGAAAGGTCTGGCTGCACAATATGATTGAATATAAGATTGGTGACCTTTGACCTCAAATATGAGCGGAAAAAGAGCATTTAGTAAATAAAAGCTAAACTATAAGAGATGGGAAAACATGATATAAGAGAGAAATTTAGACATTCATAAGATGTGCAAAACAAAATTTAATATTTTTCACCATCGTTTACGGTTACCCTACAATAAGCACTCTTTCATGTAACAAGTGTCAATATATATTAAAGGACTGCGTAGATGCACCTATTTCAACATACACACACTGTGAGTTATTGCATTGCTCTCAGTTGACTGCCTTTCATAACACTTAAGAGTTGGTTTTTGCTCAACACCAAATACAAATCGGCAACAACAAGCAATACCCACTCTCTTCTCTCGGCAATCAACATACGACTGGCTTTTGTGCGGCAACACCACAAGCAATGCAATTTCTTCATAATGAGGGAGAGGATAATAGAAAGTAATAGATGGCAATAGATCATTTGGATCATTTTGATAATTCAATTAGTTAGGTCGTGTAAAGAGCGGTGAAACAAATTTTTAACAATATAATTGGTAATTTAAATAAAAAAAAAAATAGCGATACTGTAATGGCGATCAACGATGTAAATTTTTTATATAAATCTATACTATTATATAAAAGGCGTCTCTCGAATTTTCATCGTTCAATCAAGGGGGTAAATGCTGAACCGATTTAAATAATTCTTTCACTATTCAATTGCTATAATAAGCGACCCTGCTACTGGGTACTACGTTTTTGGTAAATCTTTTTATTTAATTATTTAAGAATTCGTGCATTTTAATCCATGCTGCCATTGTATAAGCAGCACGAAATAACAGCAAACAATAGCTTAAGCTCTTTGTTGAGAGAGAGAGGTGAGATTCTACAACTCACCGCGCTGGTCTCTTCAGTGGACAGTTGCACTCAGTTAATTCTTGCTACAGTGTAGCCATAAGCCCAATATATCGTATTTATTTGCGTGCCACTCTTTTTATTTCAATATCTACTGAGTTAAATAATCCAATAAATATATTGAGATAAATTTTACAGCATCCTAATATGTATATTAAAATGAATAGTGGTTTGTTCGGATGCTTAAAACTTGAAAACGACTGGACCAAATTAGATACTTCCTTCTGTGAATTTGTTCGTAATTGTTACGCGAAGGTTTTGGAAAAAATGCACGGAACATTGGACAAGGAGGCGGGGCACCTCCAATACAACCCAAATCTACGATAGCGAATAGCTTTGAAATTATAGGTCGCATAGCATCGGAATACGGTGTTCTACCTCAATTTACAAGTGCCGTTCCACAGGAAAAAATTTATGGGTGTTGGACGTGGGGCGTGGCACTTTTTCAGCAGACCAAATTTTCGGTATATCTTTCAAGCTATAAGTCACACATCAATGAAACTTGGTAAGAGCGTACTATTTAGTCGCGTCCTTCGACTAGCAAAATTAAGCAAGCATTGGACAAGGGGGTGTGACACCGCCCATATAATTCAAAAATATAATATCGAATAGCTTTGGAAATACATGTCGCATAACAATAAAACTCAGAATGGAATTACTATTAGGTGATGTCCTTCTATGTTCTAGAAAACTGAGACGGACTTTGGAAAAGAGGGTGTTGTTCCGCCCATACAAGCTAAATTTGTGATACAATGTTACCCAGTATGGAGTTGCAACTTGGTGATATCCTTCTACTGAAAAACTGGGACAGACAGGTCTTTCCATGTATAGTGGTTTGCATGTACGTTGAGTGTTTTAACGTTATCTTTTTTGGGCCATCTTGAACACCAGAGGGCGCTGTAGTACAACATTTTTTGCAAAACCACCTTAAACTCCCAAAACGTTCATGCGATTAGAATGAAAATTGATATATAGTGGTTTTTGTGTACGTTAAGTGTTTTTCTGCTATCTTTTTTGACGCATCTTGAACACCAGAGGGCGCTGTAGTATAACTGTTTTTACAAAACCACCTCAAACTCCTGAACCGCTCATGCGATTAGAATGAAAATTGGTATATAGTGGTTTTCAGGTAGGGTGAGTTTTTTTTATCTCCTTTGATCCACCTTGGACACCAGATGACGCTGTAATATTACCGCCATGTAAAACTGGCTAAATAGAATTTTTTGTAATTTTTGTAGGTAATATTTTTTATTTTTATATATTATTCAAACTTGACTTATACATTGCGTTTCTTAATAAATGAAGTATATAACCAGAAAATTTGGTAGCGCTATATAGAAAAATGGCTTTGCAACAGTCAAAAATGCATAAAAGTGGAAACATTTAGCCAGTTTTGCTCGCCACTGTAGTTGCTGGGTGCAGCAACGCGCGCCGGGAAAAAGCTAGTATATATATAAAATTTTGGAGAATAGGAATTTTGAAATTTTTTTTTTTTGGTTTTTTTTTAAGCAATCTGTTCGTGAGGAAAACCACGCAGTCATAAAAGACCAAATTTTAAAAAATATATATACGATCAGCACCAAAAGGGGGGCAAGCAATGTATTTTGTTTGTTTCTGAAAATTAAATAAATAATTTCAAATTAAGATTATGATAACATGATACCTTTGAACTATTAATGAAACCTTTGTGTTATATAAAATTAGATGGAAGCCGACTGAGTTACTTAAGAAAAAAAAAATAATATTTGAATAAGTGTGTCAGATAACGAAGAAAAATCTCTTTCAAGCTATTAGATCCAATCATCTATTGCCACTTATTGTCCGTGCACATGGTTTCATTGCATTGACTGCAGTGTGCTCTCTTACAACGATGTCTTAGAACAACAATGTCTTGGATCTCTTTTCATTTGCGCTCACTTGTTTTGTTCGTCTTCGCTGACACCACACACTTGTTTTGTTTGAGGAGAGCAAAACAATGCATTGTGGTGTCTTATAAACAGATGTATTGAAAGCAGTTTCAAGTGCACCTACGCAGTCCTTTAATATATATTGTGATGGTAAAATTGCTTACAAATAGTAAATTTTAAAAAATTTCCATTATTTTGACATCAAAATTATTGTGATATCTCGAAAACTATAGATGTTTTCAGTACAACGTTTTTTGTATGAAAATTCGTTGGTTGAGAAAAATAACGGTATACGAAAACTTTTTTGCTAATATTTTCCACGAATAGTATGTTAAAAAAATTTTCCGTTATTATGACATCAAAAGTATTGCGATATTTCAAAACCTGTAGATTTTTTCCATGCAATGCATTTCTTAAAGCAATGTCATTGCCTCAGAATGAGAAAAAAACAATTGATATTTCAAATTTTGATCTTGCATGCAAATATCTCAGCCATTTTTCAATCGATTTTCCCTAAATTTTCTTTGTCTGAAAGTTTTATTAAATAACTTTTGAGAAATAAGAAAAGATTTGTCGTTATCTCACTAATTCTATTTCTTATGTTGTTTTCAAAAAAACTCTAAAATATTCAATTTTTGCTTAAAAATTAGACCAGACATTCTTTTTTTGTAATTTTATTTTTGTTTTTCTATTTTCTTCTCTCACACTCTTTCATATACCATATCATTTATTTGCAAAAATTGCTTCATTTTAACACATAATATAATTACCCCCTATCATTTTTTTGATGAAAATTACATTTTTCAAAATGTTGTTTTTGTATTTTTTATAAAGTTCTACAGCTAAAAAAATAAATTCTGTGAAAAAATTTTTCAAATATTTCAAACCACTCCAAAGTTATATACACAAATATATGTTTTAAGCCATTTCCTTATCTACTTTATATATTATACACAGTGGCGTTCCTAGGCGGGGGCGGGGGGGCGGTCCGCCCCGGGTACCACCATTTTAGGGGTGACACCATATCGATATTTTTTTTTATTTCTCAAACAGAAAGAGAAAGGTACAAATAAATAACGTTAAAAAATGTGTGTCCTATTTTGTCGCGTTGAAATTATTTCTAACAATTTGTGTATCAGCTTCATGCGAAAGGAGTTTTTCAAAGCTAAAATTAATGAATACTTATTTAAGGTCTTCCATGTGACAGGCAAGGCTTTCCAATCTTGCTATTTTATCCATTGAAAACGAGCTTGCAAGTAATATTGATTTCGATGAGGTTATTTAAAATTTTGCAGCTCTTAAAGTAAGAAAAGTTAGTTTTTAAGAAAACGTCATTAATAAGATTTCTTTGTTTAACCTTATACCTTCATATACAAATATGTACCTGAAAATGCAATATATTTGTTCCGTCAGTTTTTTAGACTGCGAAGTTAATAAGTTGTCTTTCTTACCTTATGCCTACATATCGAAATATGTAGACACCTGGAAATGTAATAGTTTTGTTCTGTTTTTTACAAATTCTTATTGTTTGTCATATCGTCTCCTCTATGCCAAAAACGCCAATGTGAAAACACATGGTTTTTAAGTTTTTAATTGCATCTAGTGCATTTTAATGCAAAGAATATTCCCCAAAAACAAGAAAATCTAATTCGGTCTAGAAAAAATTATAAAATTCCATGCTAAAACCATCTATGTGGATTTTCTGATATTTTTTTCATGCCAAAAACGCCATGTGCACATTTTTTCACTTTAAATATTTCCAATATTAGTAAATAACTTTTTTTTCATTTTTCTTTTGAGGATACGTTCAGAATAATTTTTTTCCATCAAAAGTGAAGAAAATCAGTGGTCTTCCTACTTTGTAGCAGCTAAGAATTAACTTTTCTCTCAAGAATGGTACATTTTTAGGATTTAAAAATTCCCTAAAATCGACATGGAGTTTTCTTGACACTTTTTTTATCAGAATACATTGTCCTCACCTTTATTCAAAAATAGAAAAAAAAATCATTGATCTATCTCATCAGTAGCGGTTACAAGCTCAGTTTTAGTGAAAAAAATGTGCACATTGGTTTTTTTGGCATAAAGGAAATTAACAATTCTGAAAATTTTGTACATGCGACTCTATAAAAACTTTGGTAATGAAGACAATTGCAAAAGTCCTTCTGCAGTTTATTTTTCAAAGCATTGTTATTGTCTTGAACCAATAATTTCAGAAATTTACCTTCTGACCTGGGAGTTATATGGAAAAACTGAATACATTACGAGAAAAATGCTATTTTTGAGACTAAAATTGAGCTTAAAAGTGATGAGATAGATCAATCATTTTTTTTTTCTATTTTTGAAGAAAGCTGAGAACAATGTATTTTGATAAAAAATGGCAAGAAGTGTCCATTTCAATTTTTGTGATTTGTTTTAATCTCAAAAATAGCATTTTTCTGATAATATGTTCAGTTTTTTCCATATAACTCCCAGGTCAGAAGGTCAATGTCTGAAATTATTGGTTCAAGACATTAAGAATACTTTGAAAAATAAACTGCAGAAGGAATTTTGCAATTGTCTTCATTAGCAAAGTTTTTACAGAGTCGCATGTTCAAAATTTTCAGAATTTTGTGCACATTTTTTCACTAAAAATTAGTTTGTACCCGCTACCGATGAGATAGGACATTGATTGTTTTTTTCTGTTGACGAAGAACATAATTTTCTGTGTACGTATGAAAGACATTTTTTTGATGGAGCTTTATTCATGATTTTGAGATGTATTTCAATACAATTTTCAAGCAATAATTGTTACATGATTGCACAAAAAGTTTTTTTTTAATGTTTTTGTAGAGTAACTGGAACCAAATTTTAACTGTGCATAACGAAGACATGTGCCATCCATTTCCGAAAAGAAATTTTGGAAAATGTGGATGTTTGGCTTTTTCTGAGCCATTCGAATCTTTAAACTCAATTTCCCAAAAAACACTAAAATTCACATTGGCGTTTTTGGCATGAAGGGGACGGACAATATATTGTTTGTTTCTTTTTCGGAAAACATAAAGATAATAATAAAAACACTTAATCTCATCGAATTGGTTTATTTTTGCATTTAAAAATTTTTTATAGGGGTGACACCATGAGTATCCGCCCCGGGTGTCACCAAGCCTAGGAACGCCACTGATTATACATATTATTATTATATATCTATATATAAATAGGTGTACGCAGAACAGTTAAGTAAGATTTTCTCCCGTGTTTCTCAACCAATTTTGATAATTTTTTTTTAAATCAATAAGAGTAGAGAAAAGGAGTGCACCGAATATCTTTTAAATCAGACGTTCCATTCCACTGGTTACATTTGATGGGCGTTCAAATAGAGGCGAGGCACTTTTCATCAGCCCAAGTTTTCGGTAAACTTTTGAACTATAAGTCACAAATCAATGAAACTTGGTAAGAACTTCCTTCCTTGACAAAGGGGGGTGAAACACTCATACAACTCAAAGTTGTTATATCAAATAGCTTTGGAAGCATTTCTACTAGAAAGTAGAATAAGGGAAGTAGGATACTGTGACGGGCATTGGACAAAGGGGTGTGGCTCCGCATATATAAGCCACATTTTTGATATTGAATAGCTTTAAAAGTAAAAATCACAGAACATGGAAAATCTGAATTGAGTTACCGTTTTGTGATTTCCTGCTGGTGGTGCGTTTGGTGCTGTAAGAGTTCGGTTACGTTTGCATATGAGTGAATAAAAATACAAAAAAAAAAATCAATTTTTAAATGGTCGAATCTCGACCAAAGGTGATACTAGTTGTGTTAATTAGCCGAAGTGCATTGCATAAAATGTATTTTCAAACCATTTAATAATATGTTTAAATAAGTAGGGGAATGTCTCTGGTTATGAGCCATGTTTCCTTAAATCGACATAAAATTGTCTGGGCTTAATATTTTTCCATGATTGTTATGTCAAACTAAAGTTAATTATTTAAGCTTACTTTTCCCCAAAGAGCCCCTATCGATTTAGTTACAAGCAAAAAAATTATGAGCGATTACCTAAAACCTTATTTTTTTGCTTAAAAAAAAAAACTAAACCTGGTTATGAGCCACCCTATAAAATCAGTTGAAAATCAAAAAACTTGATGTCAGATCGACACAAATGTAGAGACTATGAATGAATTTTATTTTTTTTACGAGAAAGGTGCTTTTCCCACGGGCAGTTATATGTTGGTCTTTCTAGGATAGGAAATCCGACCAATCAAACCAATATATTCTTACGAATAACACAAACACATCAAAAAACATTGTTTATACAGAAATTCTTACATGATTGCAATTAATATGTTATGGAAAAAATAAACCTATTAAAACGATAATAAGACAAATTTTTTACAAAAAATGCGTTACTTTATTTTAAGATACATCGTGGGGGCAAAGCCGCGGAGGATTGCTAGTCTAGTATATATCTTCTATATATCATGAATTCCATGTCACGCACTGTTACAGCTTGCGAATAATTGCAACTGATTTACTTAAGAAGAAATTTTTGCGAAAACTGGTTTGCAATTTTTATTAAGTAATTTTACGGTCTATTTAAAATGTGTAAAGGTTTTATGAATCCACTTATGAATTTCGGTGATATTGAGCAAAATGTAGCGTACGCACGTGCTACAAAATTTTCCCCTTAAAAATTTGATGTCAGCTTCTATCTGAAATTTCTGCGAATTGACTTCAGATAGAATTTTCATATTTTTTTACAGCAATAAGAGGTTATCCTAGATTATATTAGTAGTTAAATTATTTAAAAAAAAAAATTCTAAAACAATTTTTTCAACTTTAAACACCGTCACGCACATGTTACATTCGTCACGCACAATTACACCGTACGTTCATATTACTGTTACCTTCGACCATATTTACTAAAAACTGAAATACAAAACAAAAGGATTAAAAATTTCTTATTTTCTTTTTTTTTAATCTCTTTTATGTCATGACTAGATACATTTAAGAAAAAAATTTGAAAATCAATTATTTTAATCGATAAAAACTATTCTATTCTATTCGATCCAAAAGTCGATGCTCTCAATCACTGGAATTGAAGGAGCTGGAACTTTGGGGACTTTTCAAATTCTTCAACAGATTCCATGTGGACCTATTCAGGTGTATTCTCATTTCTTATGCAAAGAAATTCGCCTGGTCTTTGAGAGAGTACCCGTAAAGGCTGCACCCGTACATCACCAAGTTCAGTGTTTTTGTGAATATGATTCCTTAAAATGGATTTATTTGAATAATAATTTATATTCCGATTAATTTTAAGCCTTAAATGCCCAACAACACCGATATCATTAAAATTATGTTGTGCTATGATGAATGATCCCCTTAACATGACCCCGTTTTTATTTTTTTTGGAAAAAATTTTTGTTTAAAGAAAACATGGTTGTATACAGTGGGCATTCTGACGTATACCATCAATCAGCTTGGTTGTAGGAGTTCAAGGCAAAAACGTGGAAAACGATTCTTTTTATGATTACTCTAAATTTGTTTGTTAAATGATACTCTAAAATTGTTAATAGTTTAAAAGGTACTTCATGTCAAAAAACGAACTTTCCGTAAAAATGAAAAAACTTTTTAATTTTACGGTCAATATTTCCCAAGCCAACAAAGTTATGCCAATAATTAAATTTTTGTTTTATATTTGAAATTTTCTGAGTGAAACTAAATATCCAGCATTTTAATTTTTGCAATATTTTAAAATAAATAGCTTATTTTCTCGGCTGTATCCAAAAAGATACACTGGGCATTTAAGGGTTAAATTAAATAAAGCTCACTTATGAGAATTCATATTGACACTTGTCAACAGTTAACCGTCAATTTAGACGTTTGACCGTCTAATGCTGATGTAAGGATGGAAATTTTTTATATGAAGGTTGTATTAATTTCAATTTTTTCGAGTTGTTTTATTTTTGGTCACTTTGCTATATATGAGACCCCCCATATCATTACTGATCGTAATACATTTTAAAGCCCCTCCTCCCCCCTAAATTGGTAACGTTATTTATGAACGACCCCGTAGTGTATAAAAACTACATTGTTGTATAGAAAAAAGTGTAACATGTGCGAAACGCGTGGAATTTTTTTCAATGGAAATAGTAAAAAAAATGTTTTTCAATCTGGTTTGCCATCTCAAAATCCACACATAACAGCATTTTCCGCAAAAAATTTCTTATATTAGAGTCTGCATTGAAACATATATCAATATTGTCACGCACCTGCTACATATTTTCTAAATTAATTTAACTGCTCTTACCACGGTATGTCGTTGATAATTATTTATTCATATATATGTATGATTATTAGGAAAATATTAAAAAATTTGAAGCAAATATTTTTTTTTTATTGTTGTAATAAACAGCGCACGCCCTCACGGCAAATATCAAAATAAAACTGCAAAATTTTCGCTCAATTTATTCACCACGCGAAAGTAAAAAAAACACAGAAAAACCGTTATCTTGAAAAATTCAACTTAAAACGTGTTGTCCGAATTCGATAGAATATATTGTATATAGTTTATCTTCTCTGTTTACAATTTGATTTTTGACCTATGAGGTTGACTTTTTCGTGGAATTCGTGATATATATATAAAAATAAGTTGCATTGTGTATGAAATTGATATTCTCTGTAATGCGTGAACCGATTTTGTTTCTGAATTTTCTTTCAGAAACAAATTGTTGTTTCCCCATGAAAGGTGACGTCAATACGAAGGTTTTCATGCATAAACGGTCTTTGTATGTGTATTGGTTCATGAATTATAGGCATTTTAGTGAACTTATACAACAATACAGGTGTGAATAAATACAGGTGCGCACATATGGTGTATATGGGGAAATATTTGCAAGGGAAATTGGAAATAAATGGTATATTGGAATAATTTGGCAAGTCTCACTTTAGTTTGCATTTGCGCGAAAAATATAGGCATAGTCAAAATTTTCCATACCCCTTTTTTCCATACCCCCTTTTACCGCCCACAAATCAATAAAAGTGCTATATTTTAGACGGGTTTGGTCGTATTAGACTAAAATTTGGTAAATAAGTTCGTATGGTTACTGTCGGAAACTTTACTAAAACTGGGCGTGGTCAACCTATATATATACGCCCACTTTTTAGAAATCATCATTATTCCTGAGTTGTACATGTTTTGATAGTGAAACTTGATATGTACATAGATGCTTTGGGTCCAAGAGGCAGTTATTATATATTTGAGCGAACATTAGACAAGAGGGAATTTGGCCACACAGGCCAAATTTATGAAATCGAATTGCTTTGGAACTAAATGTCGTATGTAATTATGCAATAGACTCCTTAACTACTCATCCGATTAGCATGAAAATTTGTGTATAGAAGTTTTTTGGTACGGTGCGTGTTTGTGGGCTATCAATTTGTATCCACCTTGAACACCAGAGGGTGGTGTAGTACAAATTTTTTACAAAACTGCCTAAAACTCACAAACCGCTTATGCGATTAGAATGAAAAGTGGTATACAGTGGTTTTCATGTACGTTGAGTGTTCTGCTGCAATCTTTTTTGACCTATCTTGAACACCAGAGGGCGCTGTAGTACAAATTTTTTGCAAAACCACCTAAAACTCCCAGCCCGCTCATGCGATAAGAATAAAAATTGGTATATAGTAGTTTTCAGGTACGATGAGTTTTTTTGACAGTATCTTCTTTGAACCACCTTAGACACCAGATGGTGCTGTAGTACAAATTTTTTACAAAATCGCATATTTTTAGTTGTTAGATATGCAAATATTTACAAAATATAAAATATTTCTTAAATTTAGTAAAATTAAGAAATTTCCGTTATTTTGACATCAAAAACATGAACGCATCTTGAAAACTATGAAAAATTTTACTACAACGATATATTTAATGCAACATCGTGCTCAAAAATGAGAAAAACACAATCAGAAATTTAATTTTGTGACTTTCGATTCAAATATCTCCGCTGCTTTTTTATACACTTTGTTAAATTTTTATTTTGTCTAAAAGATTCATTAAAGTACTATAAAAACCTTATTACAAAAATACCGTTAGTTGAGTATATATATTTTAAATATTTTTTTCAAAAAAGGTCTGAAATTTCGGAGTTTTCCTCAAAAAAAAAGGCTCAAAATTGGTTTTTGTTGTAAAAATAATTTAAATTCAAATTCGCAAATTTTCAATTCTATTTAAAAGTTATAACATTTATAAGCAAAAGTTATTTCAATTTTACGCACAAATTAAAAACCATTTTTGTGATTTATAAGGCAAAGCCTACCCCTTGATTTGTTCGAACAAAATTTTTTTTCCAATATTGTGTTTTTATAACTTTGAAAAAAATTAACAAGCTTAAAAAATTAATTTATTAGAAAAAATTATCTAAGTATCTCTTGCCAATCAAAAGTTATAGCCAATAATCTTTATCCAAAATATATATACAAAAAGCAAAACGCTGTCTGTGTGATGGCTGGAAACTTCAAAATTACTGAGCCGATAGAGCTGAAATTTTGGCAGTACATTTTTTTCAAGTACGAGGTGGTTTAAATTTCTGTCACACCCCCTTTTACCGCCCACAAATCAATAAAAATGCTATATTTCCAACGGTTTTCGTCGATTTGGCTACATTTTGTGCCACACTGTCAGCAACTGTACTAAAACTGGGTAACGTCCATCTACTAGAAAACTGGGAGGGGCATTATATAAGGGGGTGTGGTTCCGACCATACAATTTAAATTTGTACTATCGAATAGCTTTGAAGTAAAAGTAGCAATACTCACATACAAACTCAAAATGGAGTTACTATTTGGTGATCTCCTGCTACTGGGAAACTGTAACGAGCAGTGGAAAATGACAGTGGTGTCAAACTATGAGTCTAAGAAAAGTTTTGAATACACCTATTATGTTCCCATATAGCTGCAGGGTGCAGCAACGCGCGCCGGGAAAAGGCTAGTAAAAATATAAAAACACAATAAAAATAAAATGAAAATAAAAAATAAATGAAAATAAAAATTTAAATTAAAGTAAAAATAAAAATAAAAATAAAAAAATAATAAAAATAAAATAAAATGCAAATAAAAATAAAAATACAAATTAAAAAAAATAATAATGAAAATAAAATAAAAAGATAAATGAAGGTGAAATATAATTATAAGTGATAATATAATAGAAATATTATTATAAATGAAAAATACATCTCTGGTTCATCTGGTTAGAGCCAGCAAAAGTAAAGGAAATAAACTATTGTAATTTTGAATGAAAGAGAGCAAGGGAAGAATTGAATTTACAGAATAGAAGTACAAAACAACTTTAGTAAAAAAACATCAACAATACATTTTTCACTCAATCAAACGGTTATACTGTTGAATTTTCAAAGAACACACATGAAAAATGTAATTAATTTTGGTTCATCAGATTAGAGCCACACTAGAAAACACGAAATGCATAAAGTATAATACGAATTTATATTTTACTAGCGATACCCGGCGCGCGTTGCTGCACCCGGCAAGTATATTGGAAATAATAAGTAAATTCAAAACTTTTATTAGTCCCTTAGTCTGACACCACGCTCATGTTCCACTGCCCGTTACAGTTTCCCAGTAGCAGAACATCACTCCCAGGTGACAATTCCATTATGAGTTTCAATATCCTGTGATCTTAGCTTCCATAGCTATTCTGTATAGAGAATCGGGCCACACTCCCTTTTCCAATGCACATACCAGTTTTCCAGAAGAAAGACTTTGGCAATTAGTAACTCCATACTGAGTTTTATTGTCAAGCGACGTTTAGTTCCAAAGCTATTCAATATCAAAAATTTGACTTGTGTGGTCGAAGCCATAACCCCATTTCCTATGCCCGTCCCAGTTATCTGGTTTATTTATAAAAAAACTTATTGAATCACACAATGTCAATTCTATTACGTAAAAAGTCAGCCGTTTGTTCCTTTTGTTCATTTAAAAATTACAGGAAAACCACCGTCAAAACATGTGTAGAAAAGTTGCATGCAGCGAAACAAATAAACATACGTACATACAAACACACATACATACATACATACAGACATCAAGTCGGATTGAATCTCATTCTCATCAAAAAAATCCTCAACATGCTAAAGGTGGTCAGTGAATCCCCTTTTAACAAAACTGTGTTAGATTAATTCTCCACATCAAAACTACTTTGAACATATTAGAATGTACTTCGATCCAATTAGCTTTAAGCGCAGCAAAGTATGTATATATATGTATTTGTTTGTTTGTTTTGTTGTTTTGTGCTTGCTGAGAACAAAAAGAGTATAGTAGAGAGAAACATGCAGTTTATTGAGGCTCTCGCAGCACAAACGCATGAAAAGCTAACGATCAAGCAATGCATGGCATTGTGGATGATTTTTTAAAAAACTTAACACTTTAATTAGAGATACTTATTATTGAAATTTCGAAAAGAAAATAACCAATGAACCTTTTGTAGCACAAATGTGATATTTTAAAACTTATTTCAAAAAAATCGGACCAGTACTTTTGGCGTTTTGCGGACACAAAAAATGTTCACTTTCATTTTATATAATAGTATAGAAGTATAAATATAGATTTAATAGCATTTTATTTTGCCGTGAGTACGTAAACAACAGTTTAATAATGTGTAGGACCGCCATTTTTTGATATTACTTCAAATATACGATATTTTATTGAATCATACAAGGATTTTATGTAGTGAAGTGAAATCTCGCCCCAAGCTGTCTTGATTCCTTCAATTAATGCTTCCTTAGTCTCGTACTGTATTCCTTCTTCGTAAACTTTTCGGACTAGCCACCCCCAAACATTTTCAATTATATTTAAGTCGGGAGAATATGGTGGCCACGGCAAAACACTGATTTGTTGACTATTAATCCATGATTTTACAATACGAGCAGTGTGTATCGGTGCATTATCATGCTGCCAAATCCACGGAATTGGTCCAAAGATGTCTCTCAGCTTAGGGAAAACTGACTCTAGTAGATTTTTGTAGTGCACTCCAGTCATCTTGGTGTCCTGAATAATTAAATCTATTGTACCGTAGTACGATATTCCACCCCATACAATGACTCCACCTTCCTGACTATGATGGCGGCTTAAGAACTTTTCCTTCTTTCTCATGTCGTGATAATAATAATTATACCCATCCGGTCCAAATTAAATTTTTTTTCGTCCGTAAAGACAACTTTTCGCCAATCATTTTCACACAGCTGTTCTTGCACATCCCACGTCATGTAACTTTTTGCGAATTGCAAACGTTGTTGCTTGCGCACAGCGTTAAGTGGTTTTTTCTTTAGTTTCTGGAGCTTTAAATAATCTGCATTCAAAACCACCCTGCGTACAGTGGACTTGCTCGCTTTTACCCCAGCTACGGATTTAATTTTTGAGATTGGAAGCGCTGAATTGGATGCAGTCCTGAGAATTTTACGCTTATCTTGAGGTGTAAGAGCACTATAAGTTCCTCCTTTATAATTTCTTCCATATTTTTCGGGATTCTTTAAATAATTGTCAACAACGTAATGACTTCGACCAATTTTTTTCGATATATCCCGATTTGAATATCCTTCCTCATGATAAACATCAATTTGAGCAATTTCCAAAATGGTTAAACTTTTTTTCTTTCCCATTAGTATTCCAATTATTAATTTATTGTTCTTCAAACTTAACCTGTAACTTTTAAACACAATCACGTGAAGCCACCAAAGCAAAACTGCTAAAACACTTAGTGACTCTAATCTAATGAACCAAAAATAATTACGTTTTTCATGCGTGTTCTTTGAAAATTCAACACAAAAACCGTTAGGTTGAGAATAAAATTTATTGTTGTTGTTTTATTTGATAAATTTGTTTTGTACTATTATTCCGTATATTTAATTCTCTTCCTGCTCTCTCTTATTAAAAATTATAACAGTTCATTTAATTCAGTTTCGCTGGCTCTAACCAGATGAACCGGAGTGTTTTAGCTAAAAATTAAAATAAATAATAGATGTTAAATAAAGCAATGCTTTAAACATTTCTGTTAAAAAAAACCAAAAAAAAAAAAAACTTTTAAAAATAAAATATGTTTTTATGCTATTTAGTTTATTTGGTATAAAAACAAGAATTTGATCAAGGAATGGAAGAAAAATTTAAAAAAGTATGAGAACAAGGATTTGAGCACGGATTACAAACAGGAATAAAATAATGATTTGGACAGAATTTAAACAGAGACTAAAACTAGAAATTGGACAGGTTTATAATAATGCGTCAATAATAGGGACAAGGACTAGAACAAGGATTGGGTGAAAGACAAAGAGAAGGATTTTTACAACGCCTAAAAGAAGAATTAGGAAAAAAGCTTGGAAAGAGGAATGAGATATGAAGCAGGAGAATGGCTAGGAGAGGGAATCGAACAAGAACTATGCCAAAAAATTGGATACGGATTAAAAAAAGTTTTTAGACTAGAGGTAGAACAAATATTTGGACAAAAGTCATAAGAATAAACTTAAGAATGAGCAAAAAGGGGACAAAGGAAAGGATTCCAATTAGAAAAAGGACAAGATTAAACAAACTTTGTCATGGTAAATAACTATGAGCGTGCCCATGACAACGCCAAATCCATGCTTTCCATGAAATTTTGATCATAATTTTATTTTTATTTATTTAAAAGATAATCCTTCACATGTTAAACTATTTCTCCATTTCAAAGTTTAAACTGTTTAGTTTATGAGATAAGAAAAATGCTTTAATTTTTCATGTGTCTGAACATGGCAAAATATTCATAAATGCTTCATATTCATATTAATAAATATTGCTATTTTAATTTATCACGGCTAGCAATTTAAATGCAGATATACCTACATTAAGTAGTGAACATTTTTACAATATTGTCAATTATTTTTATAAACATTAATTAATTTTTGCTGCTTCATTTAATGCACTGAAGTCTATAAACCGGCTGCACGCACAGATATTTATATTAAAAGTAACTCGTGAGGTTTGCGGTGCGTATGAGCGATATTAATTGTATTGGTCAGTGTATTGAGTGCAACTGAACAAGTTGCCGCAACATTAATATCAGTTGCATTAATTGAACTGTGTTCAACAATTTATGGTGAAGTCAGCACAATGTAGATAATCTAGGTGCATTCATTATATTAAGGATTTTTGAATATTTTGTTGCATGTAAATTGCAGCAAAATCTTGCAACAAAATAATTTTTCTGGGATTATCATAGTTTAAGCTTTAAGCTAGCATTTCCGAAAAGGAGTTTGAGTATGAAGTATGTAAATATTTCGACGAGGATGAGTCTAAACTCATATGTATATAAGAAAAAAAGGGCAAACTATAAAACTTGCCTGTATGGTCAGACTGAAGCATGAGCTCAAATTTGTTTCACTTCAAATGTACACAAATGTAAGTTTCTGTTTGCATTTATGTTAAAGTCAATATTTAAACATATTTATTTAAAATCACATACAAACAACAAATAAATCATGTTGTTTTGTCGTTTGATATTTGGAAAGTGGGTGGTTCAAGATAAAGTCCATGCAAATAGTTGACACTTGACAGCTGTCTTCTATGTTAACATGCTGTGGCTATGACTACAGTGAATACAGCAAAATGCTTTAAAAAACAAAAATAAACACTCGTTAACGGCTTTCCACTTGATTTAGCTGCAAGTGCTTTTTGGTGAAATGAAGCATTTGCATGAACATTTTTCAATACACTTATTGCTCACACCACATAAAGTTTGGCCTCTAAATGCATAAAAACTATGTCGAAGTCACTTCCTTATAAGTTTTACGAGTATCTATATTTATTCAGACGAGATACATTTTTTAAATAAGTAGATATTAATAATAACAATAATAATAGAATTCTTTTTTGTTCCAAGTACTGAACTTAGTTGGCGACATCTTTGTGTGCTTGATGCAAATGGGAAGAGGAAGGAAAAAAAATGTAGTTATTAATTTTTGAATGATCATTGAATCCTGTTGCTTGGGAATGTAATGTTATTTAGAAAGAAATGTTTTTTTTGAAATACCATTTCTAGATAGTCTCATTTTTTATTGAGTACATATGTGGAATGCATATGTTATGAGTACATATGTTAAATTAATAGTCAGTCAATAAATGTTAAAATAGTCAGCAAATTTAACATCATTTAGAATGATGTCATACGAGTATTTAAGCAACAGCAAGAATTCGAACTCATGTTCGAATAAAATTTCAAGTTCTTAGCATTAAATGAAATAAAATATTTTCTAGTGAATATATGCGTGGTCCACGATCTTATGTCAAAAACACAAGTTAAATGTAAATGGACCCCCTAAATCTTTTCTGTTTGATAAAAGAAGCAAGGAGCCAAAAAAATCAAGGTAATAAGTCACTTGGAAGGCAGTGCCCAACGCTACTTAAAAATATATAAAAGGCGCAATATTTGACAATTTTTCGAAGTGGCAAGAACATTTATATATATAAAAATGAAACGGTCCATCTGTGTAATGGCATCACGTCAGAACGGCTGGAGCGATTTGGATGATTTTTTTTTTATTCGATTCTAAATTTTCACGAGATGGTTTATATAGAAAAAAAAATTAATTGGACAAAGGGGCGTGGTACCTCCCATACAAATCGCAGGTTAAAAATCCGATATTTCTGCTCCTATTACAGGTATTTGAACAAAATTTGGTACATCCGTTTAATGTATGCGTTCCAAGCTTTACTCCAAATATGGGCGGGATTGGACAAAGGGGCGTGGTACCTCCCATACAAATTACAAATTCAAAATCCACTATTTCTCCTACTGTTGTTGGTATCGGAATACAATTTAATATGAACGGTTTAGTGTATAGTTTCTAAGTTCAACTACAAATATGGACGCAATTGGACAAATGGACGTGGTACCTCCCATACAAATTACGAATTTAAATTCCATTATTTCTGCTCCTCTTATACGTATTTGAACAAAATTTGGTACATCCGTTTAATGTATGCGTTCCAAGCTTTACTCCAAATATGGGCGGGATTGGACAATGGGGCCTGGTACCTCCCATGCAAATTACAAATTTACAAATTAATTATTTATTAACCTGTTAACGACATTTTAACAATTTTCTATATCTATATCTTCTATATCTATACTTCTATCTATATCTATACTTCTATATCTATCTATATCTATCTATATCTATCTATATCTATCTATACTATTATATCTATCTATTCTATATTCTATATTCTATATTCTATATTCTATACTATTATATAAAATGAAAGTGAACATTTTTTGTGTCCGCAAAACTCCAAAAGTACTGCTCCGATTTTTTTGAAATAAGTTTTAAAATATCACATTTGTGCTACAAAAGGTTCATTGGTTATTTTCTTTTCGAAATTTTAATAATAAGTATCTTTAATTAAAGTGTTTTGTTTTTTAAAAAATCATCCACAATGCCATGCATTGCTTGATCGTTAGCTTTTCATGCGTTTGTGCTGCGAGAGCCTCAATAAACTGCATGTTGCTCTCTACTATACTATTTTTGTTCTCAGCAAGCACAAAACAACAAAACAAACAAACAAATACATATACATTTATACTTTGCTGCGCTTAAAGCTAATTGGATCGAAATACATTCTAATATGTTCAAAGAAGTTTTGATGTTAAGATTTAATCTAGCACAGTTTTGTTAAAAGGGGATTCACTGACCACCTTTAGCATGTTGAGGATTTTTTTGATGAGAATGAGATTCAATCCGACTTGATGTCTGTATGTATGTATGTATGTATGTTTGTATGTACGTATGTTTATTTGTTTCGCTGCATGCAACTTTTCTACACATGTTTTGACGATGGTTTTCCTGTAATTTATAAATGAACAAAAGGAACGGGTGACTTTTTACTTTATAGAATTGACATTGTGTGATTCTATAAGTTTTTTTATAAATAAACAAGATAACTGGGACGGGCATAGGAAAAGGGGTTATCGCTTCGACCACATAAGTCAAATTTTTTATTTTGAATAGCTTTGGAACTATACGTCGCATGACAATAAAACTCAGCATGGAGTTACTAATTGCCAAAGTCTTTTTACTGGAAAACTGATACATATGTGCATTGGAAAAGGGGGTGTGGCCCAATTCTCTATACAGAATAGCTATGGAAGCTAAGATCACAGGACATTGAAACTAATAATGGAATTGTCCCCTGGGAGTGCTGTTCTGCTACTGGGAAACTGTAACGGGCAGTGGAACATGAGTGTGGTTTCAGACTAAGGGACTAATAAAAGTTTTGAATTTACTTATTATTTCCAATATACTTGCCGGGTGCAGCAACGCGCGCCGGGTATCGCTAGTGTTAGAATAAAAAACTAAAGTTTATTTGGTTATTTTACTTTAGAAATGATGTTAAGTACATTGCATAGTGAAGGTTACATTAAAAAATGAAATTCTTTAATTATATCCTTGGAAATGGATGGCTTCTGTAAGCTTTCTAGAACCGCCTTCTTTATCGATTCAGTCGACAATTGCTTTCGATTTGCCTCTACAATCAACAGCAGCAACAGCTGTTTTTCTTCTTATGATTTGTAATAAGTTTTGTTAAAATCTTGGAATAGTTTAACACCTCTTTAGTCGAGTCATTGAGAACTTTGATGTTTTACTGTTCTTTAGTCTCTGTGAATTCGGAGTCCTATTCTCATTGACTTGGGTGCTTGTTTAAAAAGCTTTAATTAATGTTTTTATTAGTAAGCAACAATATTATTCTAATATTTATAATTTATTAACGGATAACGGATTAATAACGGATAATTTATTAACAATGACCAATTCTTTTTCAAGGCTCATTTTTTGACGTGACGAAGTTACGTTATACCGCGCAGGTTCCCAAAAAAGTTGAAAAAAGAGTTGGCTGTGCCGTGGACACACCCGTAGGTTTTGACGTGACGAAGTTTCTTGCTGTTGTTGTTAATGTTGATGTTGATGTTGATGTTGATGTTGATGTTGATGTTGATGTTGATGTTGATGTTGATGTTGATGTTGATGTTGATGTTGATGTTGATGTTGATGTTGATGTTGATGTTGATGTTGATGTTGATGTTGATGTTGATGTTGATGTTGATGTTGATGTTGATGTTGATGTTGATGTTGATGTTGATGTTGATGTTGATGTTGATGTTGATGTTGATGTTGATGTTGATGTTGATGTTGATGTTGATGTTGATGTTGATGTTGATGTTGATGTTGATGTTGATGTTGATGTTGATGTTGATGTTGATGTTGATGTTGATGTTGATGTTGATGTTGATGTTGATGTTGATGTTGATGTTGATGTTGATGTTGATGTTGATGTTGATGTTGATGTTGACGTTGATGTTGATTTTGATGTTGATGTTGATGTTGATGTTGATGTTGATTTTGATGTTGATGTTGATGTTGATGTTGGTGTTGGAGTTGGTATTGGTGTTGGTGTTGGTAATGGTGTTGGTGTTGGTGTTGGTGTTGGTGTTGGTGTTGGTATTGGTGTTGGTGTTGGTGTTGGTGTTGGTGTTGGTGTTGGTGTTGGTGTTGGTGTTGGTGTTGGTGTTGGTGTTGGTGTTGGTGTTGGTGTTGGTGTTGGTGTTGGTGTTGGTGTTGGTGTTGGTGTTGGTGTTGGTGTTGGTGTTGGTGTTGGTGTTGGTGTTGGTGTTGGTGTTGGTGTTGGTGTTGGTGTTGGTGTTGGTGTTGGTGTTGGTGTTGGTGTTGATGTTGGTGTTGGTGTTGGAGTTGTTGTTGGATTTGGAGTTGATGCTTTTCGTTTAGCTCTTTTTTTGCTTCCCCATTGGTTGTGCTCTAATTTCAATTAATCCAGCAAAAGTGATGCATATGCTTCACATTAAGCGGTTCCCTGAGGGTTTTTGATACGCCGTCAAATTTTTTTTTTATTTTTGTCATATGCCTGAAGACCTCACCTTCGTTTTCGTTCCTTAAAATTTACCGTTGCACCAGTAGTCACAGAGTTAAAAATCCATGCAACGTTTTTTCATGGCTGTAGCATTTTTACTGCATTTTGTGATTGCATCCCTGAAATCATGACAGCTAAATTTTTTTTGTAATTTAGTTGTGAAGCGTAATAACACATCCCTGCTGTCGTAAAACAAAATTTACTGTAGCACTCCTCCTGAGTGAGTAATAATTCCATGCAACGATATTACATTTCTGTTACATAAGCTGCTATATTCACGACCTGACGACGCTGGAATTTTTTTTTATTTTTGTCGTAAAGCCATTTATAAAACCTTCTTTTTCCTTTTTAAACTTTTATCGTAGGTTATATACTCATTGAATAAAAATTCAATGCAACGCTGCTGCATGAATGTTGCGTTATCGATCTTTGAGCGGCTCTCTCAGCGTCCCCATGGCGACAGAAATTTTTTGTCTAATTTTGTTGTATGGGCTTACAGTAGGCCTTTATTGGCGTATCGTATTTTTAATCCTAGCAGTAATACTCAGTGAGTAATAATTCCATGTAACAAATTTTCAGTTGTGTTGCTTAAACAGTTCCCCCTGCGACCCGATGATGTTTTGATTTTTTGTTTTGTTTTTATAATTAAGTCAAAGAATTAAACTTTACGTTCATATTAATTTTTTTAATCATAGCTTTTACACTCAGCGAGTAACAATTCAATGCAACGCAGATGAATTTTTAAAAAATTCATTTTTCAACTTTTTTGGAAACTTGATCTGTACAACATAACTTCGTCACGTCAAAAATAATATAAGTCCACCCAAAGGATTGAACAATTTCAGCCATTTTTTAAATTTTTCTTAATGAGCTTAAATTCAACAAGCAGACATTTCATTCCACTCCTTCTTTTTTTGTCCAATTTTTGTATTGGCTCAATCTACTGTACGACGCATAGTGGTTGGGCCCCATATAAAAAATATCAAAAAATAGAAGCAGTCGTCGTAAATCAATAAAATAAGGCACATGAGTTCAGTTTGACTGTATCAAGATAAAAACAAAAATTTTTTGATATCGGCCCACAACCACTTCTACCTCCCATATAACATAAAAATTAAAAACGCTTTATTTTTTCTATGACTTATCCTATGATAAAACCACATTGTCAGAAATCTTAAATTAAAGTGTTTAATAAAAAAACTTTTTTCCGCCGTTCCCACCTCCCCCAAAAAATTATTCACTCCACTTGTTTTCCAAATTTTAAACTATAACGTGATATAGTATCTAAACCGTTAAAATAAGATCTTGATGTCATCATGTCATTGTGTAAAATAAGATGTTAATTTTTTCAAAGAAAAAATAAATTTTCAAAATAAAGCTGCCCGTTTCGCTATTATTTAAAAAAATTTGAATTAACCTTTTGCATTCTGCAACAAATTAATAATTATTGCACAAGCGATGATAGCAACTTTCAAAATTTACTTGAGCATAGTTTTAGGGATAATGTAAAACCTGCATTCAATCTTCATATGAGCTTTTTATGCGTATAAGCACATGCAAATTTTTCAGAGAGATTTTCATTTTTTTTATAGTTTTTTTTTTAGTCGCAAAAAAATAGAAAAATTCGTTTGTGAGTTCTAATGGTAAATAAGACAGTACAATGTCGCTGGTACCATAATAAACAAGATAAAGTATGTCACACTTTTGAACGAAGAGTTTGGCTAACAAGCCAAGCCTGAAAGTATACTATAGGATAATTGCTAAAGAACTAAGCCTTGAGACTGAGCAACTCTATATTTTTCTCAAAACGGTTTTAGTTATTGTCATAACTTGTGAAAAAAACTCAAAAGAGCTCATTTTTATTATTTAAAACATTTACGTAAAAGATCAATAAATACATTCCGTTGAAAGATTTTTTGGCTCAACTTGGAGCTCACAAAGTAACATTCTGCTAAAAAATAAATGTACGTTTTTTTTCATATCCTCGTTATATTTGAGTTTTTTTTTTAAAATAGAGGTAAAAAATATATTTTAAATGCCCAGAACTATTGCTCAACATTTTCTTAAATACATAAAAAAACAGGAGGGGAATATCTCTTCCCGTTTTTTTGTAGTAACTCTGTAAAAATATCAACTTTTTACGTAATTTTTCCAGTTTTTTGGTATTCTTCGAGTTTGAGGGCCACTAGACAAAAAACCAATGAATATTATTCAAAAATATTTAGGTTTTATGCTAATTAAACAATTCTTAAACGATGTAAATTAAAAAAAAGATACAGTATACCGTGTATACAGTAAAGAAGTGAAACTTCTTCTTTGTATACACTCTTTCTTTTCTAGAATAAGAACGATTTTAGTGTAAAGGCTCGATTATGCAATCGTAAAGCTACGCAACGTAACGTGGCGTAGAGTTCTATCTGGAATAGAACCCATCGCTGCACTAGGGAGAAAACTCAGAGCGTAGCTTTATTGAAAGTTTGAGAGCGAGAGTATGATCGTGAGAAAATCAAGTGTTGCATATTCCGCATATTAAGAGAATAATTTCTTAAAAAGGGATTTTTTTATTTTACATAACTACAATGAGCGATTTTTTTGCCAATGGGAGCTTCAGGTGCATTTATAAATTTGTTTTTCAAAAATTTGTTTGGCATATTAATAAGGAGTTTCACAGAACAATGTCACAACAATAAATCTACCTCAACTGTAAACTTGATCTTAACTTTCATTTTTATTTCTGCCTTAAAAACTAAAAATCAAAAATTACCGGTTATTTTGTACTCAAAAACTATGGGACAAATTTTAGTTATTATTTTTGCTTTAAAAAAATTAAGCCTTATAAATACTTTTTTGTTCAAAACTTTAAATGTGAAAAGATAACTAAAACTTTCACACACACATTATACTTACTATTATTAATAGTAAATAGTTCGATATAAAATTATATAACTTAGATATGTATAAAATAGTTATCTATTGTGTAACGAACTTTCTAGCCGGGGTTAGCTCGCCGGATAGCCGGGGTTCGTACAAAAAATTTATTTCCGGCGTCTTTTTAAATTATAAACGCAAGGGTTCATTTACTTCACTATTAAAGTCTTTATTTCAAAAACTATTTGTTTTCACAAAAGAAAAAAAATCATTTCACATATTTTCTTTATTCATCTGTTAAATAATGGCCGTTGCTCCTGATTTCCCTCGAAGTCACGGATCCTGAATTCCGTTCGTTTGTCTGTCCTCTGAGTATTTACGGTGGGCCGTCCGGTATAGAACCACTCGGGCCAGGTGTAAGCTTGGTCGTTGTCCTTGTACAAAATATGGTCTGAACCTAGTGGGCGATCGACTTGGATGCTTTTAGAGCAGACCGTCCGGTATGAAACCACTCGGGTCGATAGAAAAAACAACTTTCGTGATGCCACTGGTATGTTTTATGACCGGCCGTCCGATATGAAACCACTCGGGCCGACAAGAAACACTGTTCACTACTGCCTTTAATCACTCGTGCTTAGTCACTTGTACACTTGTTCACTTTGTCACTTGTTCACTGGGTCACTTGTTCACTCTGTTACTTGTTCACTTGACTCACCGATGTGCGTTGTTCGCGTGTTGACTTTAAAAGACCCCCACTGTTGGTTCGCTGACTCCTTTTATCCCCAAAAAGGGTAACGGGACCTTGTTTGTGTCGCCAATTTCTATTTGATCTCGACCTTGAATTTTTCTCGCCTAGAGATAGCGGCAACCTTTTGCCTTGCATGTTGTTGTTGTCATAGTCGCTGTTTAATGACTCCTATGTGTTTTGTTATTGCCACGTGTGGGTGCATAGAATGCATGTTGTTTGTGTGTTTTTGCTTGTGACTTCGTTATATTGTTTTGTTGTTGTGCCAATTGATCAGGCCACTGGCTTGCTGTATGTGTTGTTATTGTTGGTTTGCGGGTCACAAACATTTCTTAGTTTGTTGTTGTTGTGCCAATTGATCAGGCCACTGGCTTGCTGTATGTGTTGTTATTGTTTGTTTGCGGGTCGCCCAGCTGCGTGTTTTATGGACAGGGGCGGTTCGCGGGCTCTTGTCCAGGTGCGGTTTAGGGTTGCAGGGCGGGTTCATGTTTTTCGGGGCCCTTTGTGCAGCGGTGTTTTATAGGGAGCTGTAAGGCATAAATTCAGCGAATTTATGTTTCCTTACAATTGAAAGAACTTATTCCAACTTTTCTTGCGCACAGTGTCAAGTTGGCGTCATGGGCGACAGCATATACTTCATGAATTTGGGTTTCTATATAATTTTATATCGCAATATTATGAATAATAATTTAATATGGGGTAATATGAGCAAAATTCATAGAGGTTATATTCATATATTGAATTAAGGATATACATACCAACGTTAGTATTCTAATAAAATATTAGTTAAGATTTTATATAATCTTATATTATATAATAAGGCTATTAGGCTAAGATCTCTCGAAACTCAGTGAACCGATCGTTTTGATTTTTTTGAAGCCTTATTTTATTCACAATAATCTCGTACTTGTCATAGGATATATTTTTCGTAGCTTCATTGCTTCATTTCGTAGCTTATTGTTTACTTTGTTTGTGGGAGGCAAAATAATGACGAATTTTTGTCGAAAATCGTTACTTTACGTTAGGAAGTCCGTAGGAAGAAAAAGAATTGCGTAAACTTGCATAAACTTTTATCTTATATTTTTTCAGTTCTTCTTTGCTTGTAAAATAAATTTTTAATGAAAAATCTATTAAAACAATATTTAAGGATACAAAGTGCATTAACCCACAATATCTAAGATTCAGAGACATAAAGCTTTATGTTTAGAAGTTTAATTGCGTTTCTTCAACGTTAACTATGTCAATTGCCCGAATTTCTATTAGTTGCATTGAGCAAGGTCGTACTGTAGTTACTTTTTTCTCCACACAAACATTTTTGACTCTACACTAATATTTCGGGTGTAGAATTAAATGCTAAGAAATTTTCGTTTCTACAGCATACTACGCTTTATTCAAGAATAAAAGAAAAATAGATTACGCATTGCGCAGGTCCGTTATGTTGTTTACTTTTAATTTTGACGTTTCTAGCTATGAACAAAGTATTTTTTACGATCATGACGTCACGCTAGACCGAGTTTGTTTCTTGAATCTTTTGCCATTGTTTCATATTTGTTCACATTTTTAACAAGACTTGACAGAAAGCCATATCGTAAGCTCATATCGTAAGTCTATCGTAACGTAGATGCGCAGATCGTAGAAAATTATTTTTACTATCTGCGCAATCTATTTTTCTATCATTCTTGGGCTTTATTCATAAACATTTTTTCATTCGCTGCTCATGTTTGTAAGGTTTGTGTCTGAACTAAAGAAAATCTCTACAAAAATTAAGAATTCCAATGGATTTGCAATGGACGCCACATAAAAAAAATGCTGCAAAGGGCGCATATGGAGCATGTCTTTGATATTAAACGAAAAGACAAACAAAAAACATGGTTGCGAAAATGTTTATGAATAGCGTTTTCTTGTTTAAATCCCGTTTAAAGTTACACTGCCTCTAAAATGTGTTTATGAATAAGGCTGTTATATTTTCCCGCTAGGAGCGCTGTTTATTTTCCCGCTGGGCATCTACAGCAAAAGTAGTTTGATTAATTGGTATGTAGACAACATTTATATATGAAGACTTTAGCCCTGCATATAGCACGTTGGCTTTATAATACTGAGTTCGTAGGTTCGATCCTCATCGGTAACAAGCAAAGTTTTTAAGTCTTTTATACAATGTATATCCATTTCATTCTCTCTACTGTAAAACATATCATTCTTCTCTATCGTGTAACGAAATGAAGTACATTGACCTTGAAATTTCACTCCTCAACATTCTCGTTCAAATTTCGAAGCGCCGCCTAAGAAGTTTCACTTCAAAAAAATGTTAAAAAGAGAACATGAATTTTGGTATTTATTTCCACCTTTCAACCACTGTGCGACGTTGTGAAATCTAAAGCTTTTTTTTACCGAAAAAAGTTTATTGATACAAAAAGTCTGTGACTTTTCAAATTCACGTCATATCAGATTTTTATCATTTGCATCCATTCTATGAACAACACTTAGATCCATAAAGTTTTACCGTAGCCACTAGAGTGTTTCAATTTATTAGGGAAAAAATAAAATTTATTTTTTTTTGCAAACTTTGCTCGCCCCGCGGATCTCAGTGATATAAAAGTTATGCCAAATTTCAAGAAGATTACATTCAAAGGTTGCACACATTGAGCACTTTTGAAAAATTAGAGCCAAATTACGGCATTTTAAATTTGTATAATTTAAATGGGAAAACTAGAAATCCCAAACTTAAAATAAAATTGATATAGAAATTAAAATTAATTGACATTATAATAGAATGGAAAGGTTTTATATTAATCAAATTTGTACGACCCAATTCCTTCTGTTGATCGCTTGGGCACTTTTTCCCTGTGATGTTCGACGACTCTCAACAGAAACTGTTTTTGTTTTTCATCTCTGACTGAATCGTTAAACTTTTTAATCAAAGCGATTCCTCTTTCTGCAGTGTCTCTTGACAACGTTAAGATCATCGATATAGCTTTTCAGATAATCACCTCAGAATTCAGTAACGTCGTGGACTCTAAACAATCAAAAAAACTTCTTTGTTTTTATGGTAACGAAATGACTCAGATCTTTTCCTTCAAAAACTAGATTTTTGCCCTCTAATCGTGTCAGTTATTTTTTGCTTGCAGGCTTAGTTTCTACATTTTTGAACATGTTTTCCTTGACATCCTAAGTAAAACTTTCATCTAAAAATCCTACGTTTGTTTCTGATAAACACCAAAGGTGTCTCTTAGCAACCGTGACAGCACTTTTTTGACATCGGCATCAAGGTAAGTGCTCAAAAGCTGTAGCATTGTTAGGAGCCCATCGACTGACAGTTGCTTCATGGCAAAAGCGAACGTATACTAGGCTGACAAAATGTGCAACTCGTTTTATTCCTTTCAAATCTGGTTGAGGCATACTTAACTGTTTGGTGAACAGGGCCATTTTCAAAGCATGTATTGCCTTCGCCATCCACCGCACTTGATGCAAGGCGCCTGGGGTCCTAAAATTGAAGTCGCGTTCTTTCCAACCTCCTAGATAAAGGAGTGAAAGTTGTAATAACTCTTTGTAGTCCTCTCATGTATGAATTGTCGCTCGTTGTTTTTCTAAGAAGCCATCAACGGAACTCTCTTCAGATATATTTTGAAATTTCCGGAAAATTGGGATGTCAGGACCACTAGATGGTGATTTACAACACTTTTCAAAAACTCCTTTCAATATCAATTCATGGGTGTGATGGCGACAAGCTAACCATAACAATCTTCGATTGAGTTCCCGTTCTGTTCTGGCGCATGCTCCCTGAATTAAGCCCATGTTTGACGCCGTTGTATCAAATAACATTCCTATGATTTTATCTCGCAGTCCGATCCGGTCTACTTCTCTCATAACAACTTCATATATTTGTTCACCTGTACTTTTCAGGGCAACAGGTACCCCAAGCAAATGTTTATAGTCTTTTCCAGTTACTAAAATTGCAACTCTTTCTTCCAACGTCTTGACATTTCCATGGGTAACTGAGGGCAATAGTTTGCTATCCCAGTGTAGAACTAAAAATGGAGCGTTATCAAAAATCGAATCTTAAATATTCTTTGCCATTTGACTTTTATTTGTCGCCCGAGCACGGTGAATCGTAGCTGGAGACACAGCAATTTGTGAGATGTCGTGACCAAGGCTCTTTGCAGTCACTATAAATGATGTACTTGCTTGTCGAATTGAGAGATTTTCTCGATCCATGTAGACGTAAGTGTTTAGTTAATGGGTTTAATTTTAGAGCAACGTGATTTCTTAGGTGGAGGCGAAAATAAGGCTTCATCATCAGTAGGTGGTGCTGATGATAATGGGGATGATTCTTCCAGTATAACTGTCTTATTGATTTCAGCAAGGCCTTTATAGTGTTTGTTCTTATAAGTCTCTTTTTGCTGTTTTTTCGCATTCTTGGTGTTCGTTTTTAAGATGAAAACCTTGTTTACTCCACTCATTGACGAACTCATACGATCTTCTATTTATGACATAAGAAAGTTTTTATCCTCTCGCAAAACGTCTGGAAGATCCATCACATTTTGCCGAGGAATATCAAATAATTCTACGAGGTCGTCTTTCCATATCTTTCGTTTCATATCTGCTTTGTCTGTAATTCTTGACTTCTCCTTGCACAAATTTTGATAGTCTTTGTACAACTTTTTTATACCACATCAGATATTCTCTTCTGGAATATTTTCTTTTCTCCACAATTCTTGCAGTTTAGCACTGGTAGGTATAGCTTCATCTGCAAGCGTTTCTTTGTTATCCTTGTGATGATCAATAAAAACTAATAGTCCTTGTTCCTTTGAAGGAGGCGAGCTCATATGGGCACTTTTTCTAATAGCCAAATGCCTCTTCTGGTTACCATTTTCAGTTTCAATTATTTACGTGCAAAAAAAACAGAAAAATACATATGAAAATTGAAAAAAATACACTATCACAAAATATGTATTTCAGTATGACATAAGTTTTTCAGTAGTGTAAGATAAAAGTGGCCAACATGTGCAACCCCTAAATATTCTTCAATCTTCATGAAATTTGGCGTACATGTTTTTGTGTCAGTAAGTCTCAGGAGAAAACCAAAGTCACATGAAAATCAAACTTTTGGAAAAATGAAACATGGATATGGAATGAAGCATGGAATTGATGCCCCACAGATTGATCTTGGAACACAACATTACCAATTTATGTATTAAATTAGTTGATTACTATCCACATTTATTGGTAGAAATTGAGATCTATCTTAGGTCCTTGAAAATATGCACATATTTGAAATATGCACATATTTCTCATTAAGATTACATTTAGTTCTTAATGTTTTCTTATTTTTGCGCGTGTTATTAAATGCGCTAGTCACCATCCTTTCACTTGTTAAATCGTCCATTAGGTAAAATACAATAAATTTATTTTAATGCTTAAAATAAAAATGAGACGTAAATCTAGAGGCGCTGTTTTTACATGAGTTGTAATGATTTGTGTTGTTTCTTTTCAAATAAAGTGTTTATAAGAAGCGCATCAATCAAGTTTAAAATATTCCTGTCAGCAATTGAAATGATTTCATTAGTAAAAGAGCTGCAATGTGAATACTTATAATTGTTCGATCTATCACCGGGGTCTATCTGTCGGCAGATGATTCTTGCAGCACATTGTCAGCAGTTTCAATTAAAACACGTCAATGAAAGCCAAGAACAATGCATTACTGCTGGTATTAAAAAATATATTGATCAATTATTACTTTGCAGACACTTGCTTGGCTAGAATTAAAATCGCTCATACGCCACGAACAAGATTAATTAGCTTGGGCAACATTGACGGGAGTAACAATATGTTAAGGTATATTAACTTGAATGGTAAACAATCTTATGTACTTTTAATTTGAATAATGTTTAAATAAAAAAAAAATTAAATTTCTTTAATACGATGGATACGAAAATAATTGTAATCAAACACATAATTGACATTTTATTGAAAACATTTGCCAAATGTTATTCCGAAATTTGTGGGAATATATAAATAAATTAGCAAACAAAACACATAATGATCAATAATTTCATTAATTTAAATGCATAAATATCAATAAAAGCGTGTTATTGACCAAAAGTACTAGCACAAGCACCAGCACCATCACATTCAAATAGCGATTAATTTATTTAAAAAATGCGTAAAGGTTGCTATAAAACTGAATTCACCAACTATATTGTTCTGCAACTGTAAAATACGTATTTGTATTTGCATATGTATATGCATTTGCAAATAAAATAAGCATAGTTAGTTGTATTTGTTTTCGTATTTTACTGAAATGAGCTACAAAGTTACGATAAATTAATATCTATTATGCATGTTCGCCATCATATCTTATGGCCCAATGACTAAGGGCAACAGTTTATGAAACAATACATTGAAACACCCACACAATGGCAGCGCAGATCCCCACGCAATAATCACATATTGTTTGCTGCAACAAAAGCTGCTTGTTACGTGTTCATTATTCCTTCTACATTTCATTATTGTTCATTATTCTTTACATAAAACTCACTCAGGTGTTTAATTGGAATTCAAAATTAATGAGGCTTACAATATTCGACTAACTTATTACTAAGGCTAGACTTTGAAGTTTCTTCTACGACACAGTTTGCAGCTCAAAGATATAAGTAATTGTGCATTTGTGCAGTTAATGAATAGAATTGAGAAACAATATCATTTGTCAGGTTGCGAGATCCCAGTACAAAATGGAATAAAAGTAATGCTGTTAACAATAAGCCAAAAAGTAAATCTTAAAGCAAGTCTTCGTTATCAAAGGTGCTTCTTTAAAATTGAATCAAGAGTCCCACCAGATCACTGTTCCTATTTAATATTTATGCTTTTCTTCCAGTTACTTTCTTACTTTTCTTGTAAAAATTAAAAGCTTTTAAATTACAGTTGATATGTTAAGAGATAAAGAAAATTCATGTACATAGAGGAAGGCCATTGTGTGGATGTGACGATGCAAGGACTGATATGTTCATCAATCGTTTGAACTTACTCACTTAACATCATACGAGGTGTGTTCAAAAAGTGACTGCGAATTTTTGAATTTCGCGGACTGTGTTGGTCCGATTGGAACTTTTTTTTTGTAGTTGTCGTGTTGGCAAGCATATAAAAGATTTTATCTTACTGCAATGGTATGGGGATGGGCTTAGTGAGCTGTCCGGGTGGACCTGGAAAGCACACGAGTTAGTGGCGTCAGGTTATGCATCTTCCTTCAACACTTTCGATAGATATACCTGTACAAAAAGCTAAGGACAACCTATGGAGTGTATCGAAAAGAAACTCCCCACTTTTCAAACAAAATTTCTCTTAGTGCATCAGTTTGTATGCAATCCTGCGCATGTAATGCTTTTAAAATTTTATAAAACAGTTGACTTTTGTTTACTTTTTGTCGCTATATTCAAAATGCCACAAATTTCATTAAAAGTGCGAAAACGAATTTTGTACAATTACTGTACAGAAAAAGGAGTCTCATATCGTGCACTAGCAAAACGACATAAATTATCACACAAATCAATCAAAAATATAGTGGAACATTATGGGGAACACGCCTTTCTATCGAATTTAACAAACTATGCTCGAAAAAAAGGTCCACGTCGCACAATGGGGTATTTTATGCCAAAAGTGACGATTAATTGAAAAAAAAAGTTCAACGTACATAGTGATGTTAAGTACCCGATGAAAGAAGATAAAATTCTGCATGACTATGTGAAAGAATAGTTGAAAAATATTCTACCGTTTACCCGCAATGCAGTTTGAAAGTCATCATTTTTTTTCTCTTTGAGTGTGCACAGTGATAAACGTGTTTATTCGAAATTTTTAAAGTATTTTCTTTAGTGTATTATTTTTTAAAAATTACAAAAAAAAATTGACGACAATTGTTATTAATTTGACGATATTTGTGTTTAAAAAATAGCTTGCAACAAATTTCGTCAAAGTAAGAGCAAATGTATTTAAAAATTCACATTGTGTTTAATTTTAAGCTAACTTTTTTTTTCAGTATACTCTTCTTCGCTTTGTTTTTTGTTATCCGCTATTTTTTACCCTACATTATGGAAAGCGGCATATGCAGTGCACCTTTCCACAATTAAGGTAGATAGTTGATGTTTCTTTTAAACACTGGCTTTTTATATATTAAAAGAAGCAGGTGAATGTGTTAAGCTATTAAATTAAATTATATTTGTTCGATTTTAACACGTATTTTCTGATTTTGATATTAGTAAGACATAAATTGTTTGCCCTGCAGTTTGCAGGGTACATGTGAAATCAACATCAGTTTATGTTTAATAACTATTGTTATTGCGATCCTTTGTTTTTGTATAAAATGTCGTTCAAAGCTTGTTTTGTGCAATTTGTAGTAATAACGAAAATTATGTTCTATTTACTATGTAATTCGGTAAAAGGTACATAGCTGATGATTACATTTTGAAGCCGCCATTTATAATTTTAAATTTTTGACTTTGGATTCATGATCAGCGACCCCACAAACCCCAGTATACAAATTTTTACCTCCATTAAACGTTTTTTGCTGAACATAGCTTGTTCATGGCCGCCATTTTGAAGCCGTCATTTTGAATTTCAAATTTTTGACTTCATATTCTTCATATGGGGTCGCATATTCTTTAATCAGCGACCCCACAAAACCCTGTATACAACATTTTACCTCCTTTAAACGTTTTTTGTAGAAGTTTGTTCATGACCGCCATTTTGAAGCCGCCATTTTGAATTTCAGATTTTTGACTTCAGATTCGTAATCAGCGACCCCAAAAACCCTCAAAGTACAATTTTTGTCTCGATAAGTGACACCTGTCAATTAATCGGCACTTTTGGCATAAAATACCCCATTGTGCGTCGTCCCGATTTGGAGATAAAGTTGTTGAGCTTGATAAAAAATAATCCTTCGATGACAGTCCAGGATTTAGCCAAAAAAGGTAAAACAACGGTAGGAATGATACAAAGAAAGAAGCAGCGCAACAATTAAAAGACACATAAAAAACAAAAAGACATAAACCGAAAAAGACTGAAAAACAAAAAACCACAGGGAAAAAAGAGTACGCAAGTTGTATCATCGTCTTAACAAGGAAAAAATTCAGTTTATATTTCAGGACTACGAAACGTATTTAAAATTTGACTTTTCTACATTTTCTAGTCACCAATATTATACAAAAGCTAAGTGAGGATGTCAACGACTCCTTCAAGATGCTAGAAGTCGAAGAGTTCGGAAGCAAGGCTCTCATTTGACAGGTGATTTGTTCAAGTGGCCTTAAATCAAAGGTATAAATTTCGTTGAAAAAGAGGAAAATCCGCCAAATACTCCTCAGCTACGACTAATAGACCGTTATTAGACTCTAATAAAACAAAGTTTAAAGAAAACCGAAAAATGTGCTGAAAATTTCACAAGCAATTGGCAAAGAGCATCTTCTTCCCCTACGAAAGAAGTAGTACAACGTTTGATGAAGAGCATTAAGCATAAAATTCGAAAGACTTTTAAAACCTGAATTATTTCTTATCAACACTATTTAATATTTTTCATAAATGTGATTATTTTAAATGGAGAGTTTCTTTTCGATAGAGTCCTTACATTGCGGTAATGTCCAAGAAAGTGGAGAGAAGATAAAATGTTTTCATTCCCTTTTTAAAATATATCCCCCCTCCAGATTTCTTCTATAAAAATGGTGGAAAATATGCTTAAAATAAAAAAAGAAATTGCTTTCACCCTTTATTTAAGCTCTAACTAACAAAATTCATTCATATATGGGTCAATTGCATACAAAATGCTCTGTTTTTGTCCCCGCTCTTTTAACTCTGTTTTTAGGTAAAAACAAAAAGACAAAAACAAATAAAACATGAGAAAGTCATTACTGAAGAATATTTATTGACAAAATATATTTTTCAGAATCCTAAAAATGTTTGCATATTTAATTTAAAGAATGTTATATTGCTCTCTCGTACTCGCTTAATACACAAACATGTGTCCCCAGTTACACTTTTTGATGAAAAATGTGAAAAAAATTGAAAACAATGCAAAAATTTAACAAGTAATAACTGTTTTGTAATGATAGCATTTATTTCTTGTGTTTTATTTTGTTGTTATTCTCAAAACATTGTCATCGCGAATTTGGCTTTTGATTTACATTTTGTCCCCACGCATTGTATTGAACGTCACTTTTTATTACGCTTCGTTAGTTTTAATTTAGGTGTGGTATAGATGACAAGAAAGTTATATTAAGAAAGTGCAGAGATTAGTTCTCACGAAATTCTAAAAATTAAGAAGATTAAATAAAATTAAAGTAAATTTTTTTGTGTTTTCTCAGTTCATCATGATAAGTACGTGTAAAAATGTATTGAACGCCACGCGTAGTTTTATTAAAGCAAAAATAGTGAAAAAAAAATCCAAGCTTAAAATCATTGTTTCATAGGTTTTGATAAATTCCTTTTGTTTTCGTATATTTGCTTACTAAAATTCCTAAGAAAAAAAAACTTAAAAGTAGCAAATGTATTGAACGTCACTTTTAAGATATGTCACACCACTGGCTGAAGTATTAATTTTGTATTTCGTTTTTGTGTATTTAAGAGTAAAATAGCAAAGTTAACGCCTTCTGAAAGAACACGAAGATATCGGGAAAAAATAAAGCTAGATAAGGAAATGAGGAATATAAACGAAAGCAAAAATAATGGTACCTATGTATGACTTTGACCTGCTTTTTGATTTTTTTTTTACTAACTGATATCGCCCATTTCACATTGAAGTGATCAGTTGCACTGATCATCTCCGATTTCTCTCAAATATTTTTCTTGCATTGGTTTATTGATTTGAAAACCAAATTCGAAGTTATAAATTTTTTGGATAATTTTTCGCGGCCAAAATAATGTCTATTTGGAGACAACGTAGCTCAAATTAACTTAAGATTACCGGTAATATAGTATCATTGGAAAAGTTATTTCATCTATTTTGAGCAAAAGCACAAAATTTTTGAAAATATTGCAATAAGTTGACTGATTCTTAATTTGTTTAAGCTCAATACCATGTCAGCAACACATGCTATAATTTTTTTCCTTTTTATAATTTTAAATTTTTTACGTTTTAACGTTAGGTTATAACTTTCCAATGATATAAAATGAAGATGTGGTCTTAAAGCGTTCAGAAGTTATATTGTAAAGCGTTAACTCTTAATAAATTTTCAATACAAATTCAACTAGCTATTGACTTTTTTTAATTTTTTGTAAAAAAATTAAAAAAAAATTGATGAACATTTTATGTATAGCTGAATTATATACTTTATATTTACTTTTTTTTTTTTTTTGTAAAAGAACCTCTTTTGTTTAACTCCCAATTCGATTTAAATTATTTGGTTAAGCGCAACAAAATGTATTGAACGTCACAAAATGTATTGAACGTCACTCTGTTGTTTTTTCTGAAATTGCTTATTATTTGACAGTTTTTTATAATTTATTGGTGCAAGTCTACTACTTTGAAAATAACCTCTATGTTGATGTCTTTTTGGAGAAAACTTTTAATTTTTTCCCGTTAAAATTGTAAAATATGTTGGTTTTTTTAGTAAAAAATTATTATTTCTGTAACTGAAATGGCGATTTCTGCAAAAGCTGATTTAAATGGTTAAATAACTTAACAAACATGACAGTAAAGCTTTAATTTAAAACATTTTTCAAATTTTTAGTGATTTTTCCCGTATATTTGCTGTGTGACGTTCAATACAAAAATCGTATAAAAACCATAGAAAAATATGATTTTTTGCAGGGCCTAAACACAACTTAAAATTCTCCATTAATTTTCACTCAATTTGACTACTCTAACTGGAAAATTTCAAAACCTTTAAAAAACAAACATGAAAATCCTTATTTTTATCCTTATCCTTATCCTTATCCTTATCCTTATCCTTATCCTTATCCTTATCCTTATCCTTATCCTTATCCTTATCCTTATCCTTATCCTTATCCTTATCCTTATCCTTATCCTTATCCTTATCCTTATCCTTATCTTTATCCTTATCCTTATCCTTATCCTTATCCTTATCCTTATCCTTATCCTTATCCTTATCCTTATCCTTATCCTTATCCTTATCCTTATCCTTATCCTTATCCTTATCCTTATCCTTATCCTTATCCTTATCCTTATCCTTATCCTTATCCTTATCCTTATCCTTATCCTTATCCTTATTCTTATCCTTATCCTTATCCTTATCCTTATCCTTATCCTTATCCTTATCCTTATCCTTATCCTTATCCTTATCCTTATCCTTATCCTTATCCTTATCCTTATCCTTATCCTTATCCTTATCCTTATCCTTATCCTTATCCTTATCCTTATCCTTATCCGTATCCGTATCCTTATCCTTATCCTTATCCTTATCCTTATCCTTATCCTAATCCTTATCCTTATCCTTATCCTTATCCTTATCCTTATCCTTATCCTTATCCTTATCCTTATCCTTATCCTTATCCTTATCCTTATCCTTATCCTTATCCTTATCCTTATCCTTATCCTTATCCTTATCCGTATCCTTATCCTTATCCTTATCCTTATCCTTATCCTTATCCCTTTCCCTATCCTCATCCTTATCCTTATTCTTGACTTAAGCCGTAATCCTAGTTCTTATCCCAATCAATGTCTTTATGGTCGTCGTTCTTAACCGTTTCCAAATCCTTGTCCTATCCCTAACCCATATCCAATTCTTTGTCCTAACCTTTGTCCTAATCGTTATCCTAATATTTGTCCCTTTTCTTGTCCTAATACCGCCTTTTCTTGTCTTCTTGTCCCAGCTCTTCTATATACAGTTCCGTGCACATAATTAAGAACGATTTCATCGTATTCATTTTTGACCTGAATTGCAATTTAGAGACGAAGTTTGAGGAAATATTATTTTGTTGTTGTCTAATGCACAAACAAATTCTCAGGAGATTTTTTTGCTAACATGTTGCTAATTTGAAGCGTGCACATAATTAGGAACGATCAGTATATTCAGTTGAGAAGGTCATTACAGTTGATTTAAATGTACTGCACGGCTATTAAAATATTGTAAACATTCAATTGATTTCAATAAAAGTTAAAAATAAGAAAAAAAAATTTGGGAAAAAATAAGTCAGATGACCCTGTGAATCGCGAGTTGATTGTAAAACTGTTTAATGACAAAAAGTCGTATAGTGAAATCGCCAATATTATAAAATGTTCAATAACGATGGTTTTTTATACTATTCGACATTTTCAGAAATATTCAACTCCAAAGAATGTGCCCCGAAAGCGTAAACAACGTAAAACGACTAAAATGGAGGATAAACTGATTGTTCGTGAGTCAAAAAACTTTCCGCACAAATCAGCTAAACCGATTTTAGTAGTAGTGTTTTTGGTGAAAATGCGTCTGGACCTTCCGTGGATACAGTTAAACGTCGTTTGAGAGTAGCTGGTTTCTTTGGACGTGTTTGCAGGAAGACCCTTTTAATGTCCAAGCAGAATCGTAAAAAAAGAATTAATTTTGCTAAAAAATATGGGCACTGGACTGTTCAATAGTGGAAAAAAGTATTATTTTCTGATAAACGAAGATTAATTGATTATGGTCAGATAGCAGATCATATGTTAGACGCCCGGTATAAACTTAGTTTAGCCCAAGGTACACACTTCCAACACTTAAGCACGGCGGAGGTAACATAATGGTATGGGGCGGTATGTCATGGCGTGGCGTTGGTCCACTAGCAAAAATTGAGGGTCGTATGGACAAGTTCCAATACACAGACATCTTGTAGAACAATTTGATACCATATGAAGATGAAAACTTACCCGTGTGTTGGATACCACAACAAGATAATGACCCAAAACATACTGCTGGTCATACGAAGAAGTGGTTTACAGACAATAAGGTAACAGTATTGGATTGGCCATCGTGTAGTCTGGATCTCAATCCGATTGAGACCCTCTGGCAAGTGGTGAAGGAGAGAGTTGGTGCTCTAAAAATATCAAATTTCACACAACTTTATGCTGAAGTACAAAAGGCCTGAACAAGCATTCCCAAGCGAGTATGTGAAGATCTAGTGGGCTCAATGCCTCGGCGATGTGCAGCGGTTCTTAAAAGCAATGGATATCCAACCAAATATTATCTAAATAAAACTGAAATAAAATATTGTATAACAAAAAATCAAGTTCTTGTATATCGTTCTTAATTATGTGCACGTTTAATTCCTTTCTGATATCGTAAAAAGATGCCCTACTTTTTAACAGGTAAGCTACCGATAAAGATTTTACAAAGCATATAATAAGGGATTCTTCAACATTCGAATGGGTAAGGATTTGCTTGAATTTTTTACTTGTATTATACAAAAAGTTAATAGAAAAAGAAACAAAGCAATCGTTCTTAATTGTGTACACGGAACTGTATGCTTGTCCTTATAATTACATATCTAGGTACTTTTCTCCATCCGTGTCCTAGGCTGATCCTCTTTCTTAATTTGGTTTTACTTGCTTTTGCTTTCACTTTTGCTTTTACTTGGATTTTGCTTTTGCTTTTGCTTTTGCTTTTGCTTTTGATTTTGCTTTTGCTTTTGCTTTTGCTTTTGCTTTGGCTTTTGCTTTTGCTTTTGCTCTTGGATTTACTTTTATATTTGCTTCTGCGTTTGCCTTCTTTTGTTTTTTTTTTTTGCTGCTAAGCAAAAAAAATTAGTTAACCTTTCAGTTCCTAAAAGAATTGCGAGCCAGGGACTTCGAAATGGGCCACGAAAGTCCGTGGAAACTTACCCGTTCGGCCTGGTAAATGAATATTAAGGTTAATGGGCAGACAAAAATTTAAGATTGAATTTGCAGTTCGCCATTTGGATCTGTGACCTTGGATTTTGCAACAGGGAAATTCTGATGTCAGATTCTTATCAGCGTGTGTCAACTAGAGTGAACAATTTCTGTCTCAAATTTATTTTTTTTTTGTAATATTTTTGACTTTATTGCAAATAGTTCACAGTTCCAGAAAAAATGGTCTTTTTGGGTCCGCTATTAAAATCTCAAATTTTGCTTCAGGATATTGAAGTACACACCCGTATGTCCCAGTATAAGTTGTATTTTGCCACTCTAAATCAGAGGTGTCGTGACAGTGAGTTGGATTGCAAATTCTCAAAAAGAAAAATTAATTATAGCTTCAATCGCGACGAAAAAGGAAAAAAAAAATAACTGTGCTTATATAGTCCTTAAAAAAGAAAAGACAAGTAAAGTTCCACCACTTCAGTGAGCGCTACTAGAAAATATCAACAAAACACAACAAAACTATGCACATTGTTTTTCTAGCTGGTGCAGTGTGATGC